>JASPKZ010010680.1:3245000-3695542 GCA_030220185.1 Diploptera punctata | reverse complement strand
TACTGTAGTTCGGGAAGAAATTTATATTCAGAGGTTCCAATTGTGACATGCGGGGGCAAGCAACATCGCCTCACTGAGATCTCTAGTAGCAGCTAATGTATAATGAATGTAGAAGGCATTAAATTTGCTCAGGGCACTATTTAGGCTTCAGGTATTTTTACGAGCCCAAAAATCTTCAGGTTCGGACCCACGGCTTAAAGTCTCTTGAATGTTATGCGTGCTATTATGCATTGCAGAGACTCTTGATGTCCCAACTCCTTTCAAAAAACGTTAAGCTGAAAATATATAAAACTATTATTCTACCAGTTATATTATATGGGTGCGAAACATGGACTCTTACTTTAAGGGAGGAAAGGAGATTACAGGTATTTGAGAATAAAGTACTTAGGAAAATTTTTGGACCAAAGACAGATGAACAGACAGGTAAATGGAGAAGACTACATAACAATGAACTACATGGTCTCTATAGGAAGCCAGATATAATAAGAACAGTTAAATCTCGTAGACTGCGATGGGCAGGACATGTGGCACGTATGGAGAATGAAAGACTTGCATGCAAGCTTCTTGGAGGAAAGCCAGAGGGAAAACGCCCAGTTGGTAGACCAAGAATGAGGTGGGAGAATAACATTAACTATGATTTGAGGGAAGTAGATTATACAGGGAATGATTGTAAAGCATTAGCTCAGGATAGGGACGTATGGAGAGCTTATGTCCGCGCGGCCATGAACCTACGGGTTCGATAGTGCCAGTGAGTAAGTAAGTAAGTATACTTGTAATTTTTTCTTCCTAAAAATCTATCGATTTCGAACGGGTTTGAATCCGAGATAATTGGGACTAGGGGCAATGAATATATTCATTAGATTACCGAGACCGGTATATATTTTTATTTATTTATTATATTTTTTTGTCATGATCATCCTCGGTGTCTACTATAGTTCAGTTCTGGCTTCTATAGCGCATTTGAGGGGTCTATATTTTATGGTGCGGTAAGAAGTGAGGGCAAGTTGCAGGTAACTGCCAGTAACTACACTCAGTTTTAAAAACATAATAGTTACTATACTGCAGCCACTGATTCTCTGGCCTTGACGTTTCACACGACATGGTTGCGATATGGATATGTATCATGGGGAGTGGCCGCTTTATGTATGCGGTTAGCAGACATACAGCTGACAACATCTTCAGCAATGTCCAAACCTTACTAGCGCCCTATAGCTGCGTCAAGGCCAGTGATTGGTTATAGCAGACATATACTCCCACTACAACCATATGCTTATTGGCAGTAGAGGGCGAATTCTCCCTTTACCCCGGAGATGTGGCGGCACGGGTATACACGTTGAATTTTTTATCTACTAGTTGTGTGTTAGTGAATACTTTTGTTTTCTCAAATGTTTGGAGTATTCATTATAGAATAGTGTTGATTTTATAACAATCAATTTTACTATTATTATTATTATTATTATTATTATTGTTACTATTATGTTTACTAATTATTGTTACTATTATTGGTTACTATTAGTTATTGTTACTATTATATTGTTACTATTGTTACATATTATTATTATTGTTATTATTGTTATTATATGTTATTATGTTCTTATTGGTTATTATTGTTATTATTGTTATTCTTGTGTTGTTATTATTGTTGTTTATATTGTCTTGTTATTCTTGTTTTGTTATTATTGTTTTGGTGATTATTGTTATTATTATTATTGTTATTATATTATTGTCTTATTATTATTGTTATTATTCTTATTGTTCTTATTATTATTATTTTATCATCCTTATTCTTATTGTTTTATTCTTCTTCATTGTATTATTCTTCATTACTGTGTTATATTTCATTAATTATTTTATTATTACTTACTTCTTTGTTAATTCTTTTTATTATTGTTCATTTTCGTTCTTATTCTCTTGTTCTTTCTTTCTTCTTGTACTCTTGTTCTTAGTATCTTCTTGTTTCTTGTTCTTCTTGTTCTTGTTCTTCTTCTTCTTGTTCTTCCTTCTTCTTGTTACTTCTCTGTTGTTGTTCTTCTTGTTGTTGCTTCTTCCTTGTTGTTCTTCTTCTTGTTGTTCTTCTTCTTGTTGTTCTTCTTCCTCGTTGATTCTTCTTCTTGTTGTTCTTCTTCTTGTTGTTCTTCTTCTGTTGTTCTTCTTCTTGTTGTTCTTCTTCTTGTTGGTTCTTCTTTCTGTTGTTCTCTCTTTGTTGTTCTTCCTTCTTCTTCTTGTTGTATCTCTCTTCTTGTTGTTCTTACTATCTTGTTTGTTTCTTCTTACTTGTTGTTCTTCTTCTTGTTGTTCTTCATTCTTGTTGTTCATCTTCTTGCTGTTTCTTCTTCTTCTTGTTGCTTCTTCTTCTTGTTTCTTCTTCTTCTTGTTCTTCTTCTTCTTGTTCTTCTTCTTCTTGTTTCTTCTTCTTTCTTGTTCTTCTTCTTCTTGTTCTTCTTCTTCTTGTTCTTCTTCTTCTTGTTCTCTTCTTCTTCTGTATTCTTCTTCTTCTTCTTGTTGTCTTCTTCCTTCTTGTTCTTCTTCTTCTTGTTCTTCTTCTTCTTCTTGTTCTTCTTCTTCTTCTTGTTCTTCTTCTTCTTCTTGTTCTTCTTCTTCTTCTTGTTCTTCTTCTTCTTCTTGTTCTTTTTCTTCTTCTTGTTCTTCTTCTTCTTCTTCTTGTTCTTCTTCTTCTTTGTTCTTCTTCTTTTGTTTCTTCTTCTTGTTGTTCTTCTTCTTGTTGTTCTTCTTCTTGTTGTTCTTCTTCTTGTTGTTCTTCTTCTTGTTCTTCTTCTTCTTGTTCTTCTTCTTCTTTGTTCTTCTTCTTCTTGTTCTTCTTCTTCTTCTTGTTCTTCTTCTTCTTGTTGTTCTTCTTCTTCTTGTTCTTCTTCTTCTTGTCTCTTCTTCTTCTTGTTCTTCTTCTTCTTGTTCTTCTTCTTCTTGTTGTTCTTCTTCTTGTTGTTCTTCTTCTTTGTTTCTTCTTCTTCTTGTTCTTCTTCTTCTTGTTCTTCTTCTTCTTCTTGTTCTTCTTCTTCTTGTTCTTCTTCTTCTTGTTCTTCTTCTTCTTGTTCTTCTTCTTCTTGTTCTTCTTCTTCTTGTTCTTCTTCTTCTTGTTCTTCTTCTTCTTGTTCTTCTTCTTCTTGTTCTTCTTCTTCTTGTTTCTTCTTCCTTGTTCTCTTCTTCTTGTTCTTCTTCTTCTTGTTCTTCTTCTTTGTCTTCTTCTTGTTCTTCTTCTTCGTTCTTCTTCTTCTTCTTCTTCTTCTTCTTCTTCTTCTTCTTCTTCTTCTTCTTCTTCTTCTTCTTCTTCTTCTTCTTCTTCTTCTTCTTCTTCTTCTTCTTTCTCTTCTTCTTCTTGTTCTTCCGCCCCTGTTTTCTGCCTGCCCCCTCCTTCTCATCTCCCCCCTCGGCAATGCTCCCCTCCACCACATGGCCTTAGGATTCACCAAGGCGGCTACAGTTTACCAGAACTGGACTATAGATAGGAGGATGAAGATTTAATACTAATAAAATTCATTGTTAAAACCGTTGAGGTGGAGAGTCATAAAATAAGTTAAAATATGCCTTCTTAGGTAAGATCCGTCGTCCTCAACTTATAAAATATGTATTCTTTATGCCTGTAGGCCTTTCAGAACATCCATTCCATCTTCAGCAGGTCCTTCTTCGCTACAATATCTAGTATGATTGTTGATTCTGCTAGTCCTAATGTGCTGTTGTCGTGACTAAAGCTTCTTCCTGACGATATCGTATAGTAGGTTATTTATCTTTTAATAAATGAAAGCACTCCCAGACTAAACAACCCACTATACGATATCGTCAGGAAGAAGCTTTAGTCACGACAACACCACATTAGGACTAGCAGCATCAATCATCATACTAGATATTTTAGCGAAGAAGGACCTGCTGAAGATGGAATGGATGTTCTGAAAGGCCTACAGGCACAAAGAATACATATTTTATAAGTTGAGGACAACGGATCTTACCGATGAAAATTTGCATTTTTCTTAAAAAGATGATGACAATGACCTCAATAGCTTCACTCATTCGGAATTCGCTAACAAAGCAATCGAAATGAAATAAGATAAAATTAATATAATGAGAGGAAAATAGCACGGCTGGTTGCATACCTTCCCTCCACTTGAATGCAACAGTCCGTCAAAGAACAGTCTATGTTACATTAAATACACTTGAATTTTCTTATTTAATGACATTTTATATTAACTAGACTCAGATTTAAATTAATCCAGCACGTTTTGCGTCAGTTGTGAAAATAAACCATAGTGTTCTCATCTGTTGACATGTTGCATCACTTTCCAAACTTCCGATCCATATAACATTACACTTTGTAGAATGGATTTATAAATTAGTTGTTTTGTTCTGTTAATGATGTTTTCATTCCATAGTATAGAGTTTAACATTCCTATGGGTTTTCTTCTATTACTAATTCGTTTTGCTATTTCTTTATTTGATGTTCCATCTTTCTCTATAATTGACCCCAAATAACAGAAACTATCGCTCTTCTTTATATTTACCCCATCAATATATAATTCATCAGGGCCGTCTATGCATTAAACATTGAAAGAAGGAAAAGAAAAGGAAGACCAAGAACAACCTGGAAGAACAACATTCAAAATTCAATGAGCAAATTTGGTGTAACAGATGAAGACACAGAGGACAGAGAACGATGGGCAACTTTAATTAAGGCAAATTTGTGAATGTTTGTTGCAGACTGATAGTATATAAGTCTGTAGTCATATATCTAATATATAAAAATTAATGTTTGTTTGTTTGTACTTTATGCGCGGCCATACCGTTGATCCGATTGTGATGGGGCTTTTTGCAAAATGTTCAGAAGATTCCCGGGATGAACATAGGCTATAAGACAGTTGTCATTATCAACTCCTACGCCCTTAAAAATCGCCCTTTGTAGTGGAAAACGCGAAAAAAATAGCTCTTTTGGACGCTTAAATGGCTTACGCTGCCTAAACTATTGCAAATACACAAAATTAATGCACACGGAATTGAATCGCTCAAAATGCTCTACAAAAAACTCGACGACAGCATATGTTTATCTCTTACGGATAACTCACAATAAGTATTTTTGTCTTTCATTGATACTAAGAAGATCGAGACAAGTACGTAGATTCATGTGCAAGCATGGCGGATATTCTTTTACGGATAACTCACAATAACGAATTTATGCCAAGAAGATCGAGATAAGTAGATTCCCGGGCAACACCGGGTAATCAGCACGCGGAATCTTAAAATAATTACGATATACATTTATAATTATTTTTTATTTTACTTGTTCAACTAATCGTAAGAAGTACATTAATTTTCGTCTTTCAGCTCATTTATGCCAAGAAGATCGGGATGAGTGGATTCCCGGAGAACGCCGGGTAAGTAGCACGGAGTGTCTAAAAAAATGATATAAATTTATCCTCTTACTTATTTAACTAAACATAAAACACATTCATTAATTAAATAAAAATAAAACGTAGTTTTATTTGATTTTCATTATTTTATTTTATCTTTATTTAATTCATAAATATGGATTTTCATAAAGTAAACACCAACTCAATTGATTATATAAAACGCATCAATTTTCGTATTTCGGCTCATTTATGTCAAGAAGATCGGGATAAGTTGATTCCCGGGCAACGCCGGGAAATCAGCACGGGGTATCTAAGAATATAAATTTATAATTACTTTTCCTCCCACTTATTCAACTAAACATAAAAACACATTCATTTTCATTTATTTACGCGTAGCAGCGCACGCCGGGTATTAGCTAGTATATATATATATATATATATATATATATATATATAAATTCATGTTAATTTCTAACATTGGTTGGAGAAAACCCTCAATAATCAGGAAAATTCTCATAAGTAATGCCACGAGTGATTTCCAATTTATCTAGAGAATTTGGAAATCAAGAGTGGCATTTGTTAGGACTATTTAACGAATAAAATTAAGCTGTTTACTCACAAATCATTATTTAACTATAGTTATTTTAAAATATTTATATATTTAATGTAAACGGCGATGTTTGAAAACAAATGAGAAACGATAGGTACGCTTCTACTGCTTCTTTTGTTTATCACTGCAACCAGATCATACTATTTATTGCCAAAGGAACGTAATATTGTAAGAATGCTTTCTAGTGGAGAAAAAATTAAACACATCAAACTGTATATTAATTCATTTCTGATGTCGTATGATGTAAATATGACAATTTATTTTTTCTGGATTGTTACCTGGGAAAAAATACATTTAAGAAAGTGCAAACAGTGGTTTCTTTTTTTGGTGGTATAATAAATTGCTACAAATGTTTTATATTAACTCCCGCATGCGGCATGTGTTGACATTCATGCACTATATATACAATCTGATAACCGTATTTCTCACGGGCTCAGGCACTGCAAAATAATGGTCAGACCTGTTCAGAATATTAAAAAGGAGGAGCTTTATTTAATATGGTAAATATAACACTGATAAATATTTCGTGAAACACGACTCTGATTGGTTATAAAACAGAAATAATTGAAACGTGATTGGCCATTGAGTCCCATTTGGGGCATGAGTTAAATAGTGAAATTAAATTAATGTTATTCTCTGTTTTATAATTAAGTAATGAGATGTTACACCTCAGTTGTTAGATACACTTCTTTCCACTATGCAAGAAAATAATGAACTCAAGTTTAGATTAGCGTTATCTTCATTTTTCACACTATATTCTTGTAATAATGTTGCTGTACATGCTTTTTCCGTCTTTAATAATATCTCGTACTACTTTAAACGTTTTTCAAATATACTTATAATTTTTCTTCTTCTTCTTCGGCTTTCGCCACTTACAGGTTTGCCGTCTTCAGTTCCCATTTATCTCTATCATTCCAATCTCCCTCTTCCAAATTCCTATCATCCATTATAGTTCTGACGTAGGTTTTCCATTTCCATCTTGGTCTGCCACGTTTGTTTCTTCCAGGGGGTGACCATTGGTATATATTTTTTGGCAATATTTCATTTTCCATTCTTTGTACATGGCCATACCATTTAAGCGTTTGATTTTCAATCCTATTTACAACAGTTGTGGTGACATTCATTTCTCTCCAAATCATTCATTTCTTAGTTTATCCTGTCTTGTTTGTTGGAGGCTTCTTCTAAAATAGTCAAATTCAACTGTTCTAATTTTATTCTTTTGTAATTCCGTCAATGACCAAGTTTCAATTACATATGACAAAATATTCTGTATTATGCTCTTATAAATTTTCATTTTAGTTTCCTTTGTAATATTTTTGTTCCAAATTATTCCATGTAATGTCTTAGTTGTATTTTTTGCCACTGCAATTTTAGTCTGTTCATCTCTCTCTAGGGTACCTTAACTTGTAATTATTGACCCAAGATATTTATAAAATTAACATTTTTTTTTATTTTCCATGTTTCCAGTATGAGGTCATCCACATCCTTTCCTAAACACATATATTCTGTTTTCTGTAAATTTATATTCAGCTCCCATTTTTTATATTCTTTCATTAGCTTGTTTATCGTATATTTCATATCATCTTCATCCCCTGAAAAAAAAATATTTGATCACCTGCAAACAACAATGAATGAGTACTTTTCCTCCTATAGGAATACCCATTTCCGAACATTTTTTTATACCATAAGTTAAGAGCCTGGTCTAAATAAATGTTAAAAAGAATTGGTGACAAACTGCATACCTGCTTAAGGCCTTTATTCATTGTGAATTCCTCTGTTCCTCCTAACAATATTAATCCATTTATCACAGATATTCATATTCCTCATTGCCATCCATAACAATTGTCGAGTTACACTAATATATGCCATCTCTAAATCAATAAAGGTCATATGTAGTTCTTTATTTTTAGCTAGGATTTTCTCTTGTAATTGTCTAATACAGAAAATATTATCAATACATGATCTTCCACTCCGGAATCCACATTGTTCTTCTCTTAAGTTACCTTATATCTCCTTGAGTTTAAAATTTATAATTTTACTAAAAATCCTGGCTGTTGAAGGTAAAACGCTTATACCTCTATAATTGGAACACAGTTTTTTATCACTTTTTTTTAAAAAATAGGAGTAATTTACGATAAATTCCAGTCTTCTGGGATATCGTCTCCAATTTCCGATCCGATTGAGGGTCTTTCCACTTTTCAGCGGTTGCCCTTTTACCAGCCGGCTGCTGGCCCTTCACATCCACATGTGTCAATCACAGAGGTAGATGATCAACAGCCAGTGTAGGGGTGACATGTGGTTAGCATGTCGAGTCCCCCAGCCGTTATAGCTGGTTCCTCAACCTGGAGCCGCTACTTATTGTAGCTACCCAATTGCCTCACGATGCTGGGTGGGCACCGGTCCCATACTGGCCGAAATACCATGAGAAAATTTCTTCCCCCATGGAGACTCGAACCAGCGCAAGTCCCGTAGCTCTGCGCCAAGGCTTCCTACCTTAACCGCTCGGCTACGGCGCGGGACGTCTCCAATTTCAATTTTATTAAAAAGTTCTATTAAAATATTACTAAAATATCCCCTCCATGTTTTAGGGGTTCCATCTGAATATTTCCTGGTTCTGGTGCTCTCCCATTTTTGCCTCTTTCAAAGCTCTTTTTGCTTCATCTTCTGTTATCTCTGGAGTGTCAAATTTATATTCTACATCTGTAGCTTGAAGTTGAAACTCATTTCTATTTTCTTGAAGTAAACCTTTATAATGTTGCATCCATTCTGATGGTCATGTCAACTGAATATCTTCTTTATTTCTGATTTCCTGATATTTTGTAATGTTTTCCAAGCTTCTTTGGATCTAGCATATCCAATCGAATGATCTATATTCGAGCATATATTATCCCAGTACTCATTTTTTGTTCTTCTCACTTCCGCCTTTGTTTTATGTTTTAAAGTGATATATTCATTTCGAAATGTTGTTGAATGATCTGATAACCATTTCATCCGTGCTTTCTTTTTTTCTTCTACTAATTTTTTAATATCGTGATTAAACCATTCATTATTTCTTTTAGTTCTAGATTTTCTGTCCCAAGTGCTTCTAAAGCTGCTGAATATATACTTTCCTTTAGTTGATCAGACATTTCCACTGAAGATTTATTTAAATTTAAATTAAATTTTTGTTTTAATCGTGATTGAAAAATATTTTATATACTCTCATCAGAGAGTAAGCTTACTTTATATCTTTGTTCATTCAAAAGGGCTTGTATTTATTCTGCCTTCTGTTACTTCAATATTTTGTATTTTCTTACTTGTTAATATGAATTTTCCCAAAAGCATATAATGATCACTTTCGCAATCTAGTTTTCTATACACTCTAACATCTTTCACTATCGTATCACGTTTTGTTTCACAATAAGTCTATAATCAATTATTGATTTGAGACTTTTTGTTGGCTGTTCCTATGTGTATTTATGTATTTCCCTATGTTGGAAGAAACTATTCATTATCATATAGCCATGTTGTTTACATAAACTTATCAATCTATCTCCATTGTCATTTTAACACCTTTTCCCCAAATGGTCCAATCACTTCATCTTTCATTCTACTTCCTACCCGACTACTAAAATCTCCTGTTATTATTACTTCTTGATGTTTTTTTATTTTGTCCAACATTTCTGACAGTTTGTCAAAAATTTATTTTTCTCTATGGTTGTTGCATCCTCATTTATGGCATATACTCCTATTATTATAAGCTCTATCCCAAAAAGTTTGAGATTTAATTTAATAATTCTTTCATCAATTTCTTCCCAAGACACTATATTTTTTACCAACTTATTTTTTATCAAAATGGATATACCTCTTTTTGGTCTACTAGTTTTTGGTACTCCACTCCAGATATGTGTATAATTTCCTAATTTTTCCTGTCCTTTCCCTTTCTTTTTTGTTTCTGAGAGCACAATAATATCTGCATTCATTGCTGTAATCTCATCTATTACTTCTTTTTCTTTAGTATTCAAGCCTTGAACATTCCATGTGCCAATAGCAAAGGTCCGTTTTCGTAGCTTAAGTCTGTTATATTTAAATCCATCCGGCTGACATATTTTACTGAAGTACGTAGCGATATACTTTTTTCCAGGGCCAGGTTGCCAGCCTGACGCCTAACCCCCAGACACGGAGGCCTGGTTTTTTTATGATTTGCTCCCTTAGCCGACAGATCTCAGTTTTAAGGCGCTGAGAACTCGCCTTTCGTCCCATCCTGTTAGCTATAGTCTATTACGACTGCAGTCAGGGAGCACGACGAGACGTAGAATTAGGACTTGCTGGCAGAGCTGCTAAAAACGTCGCAGTGGCATTACTGGAGATTTATTAAGGTATACATAGTCGGCATCTGTACCCTTCTCGAGGCCGTACCAACCACTTGCTCCCCTAATTGTTTTTACAATTATTAAATATTTATCTACGTACGTAATGATTTGTTCAAAGTTCTGCAGAATAGTTGTGAGCATGTACGAACGCTTAAAGAAACTTCCACTACTAGATGGCGGAGATATCTATAAAATCGAAATGACCAACATTTGAAAATATATTTTAAGAAACGCATGTTCGCTCACTTCATTTTTTAGCTCGCGATGGGACAAGTTAGTGTACATCAAATTACTTTATACTTAATTAAATTATATGCATTTAATTAATTTTGTTACTTTAGGGAAGGGAGGGGGGTTGGTGTGCATCCATTTCTTATAAACGTTTGGGAATTATGTCGAAGGTTGGCTATACCGGTTTCACATATATGACCGCCATCTAGCGGAAGTTAATTTAAGCGTTCGCGCATGCACACTATGATTCTGTAGAGATTAGAAAAATTCTTGGGTTAGGTAAACTAAGCATTTTCCAAATAATGAAGCCTGGTCATGTATAGTCCTTGTGAACATTAATATCGGTTGTTGTCGGAGCTTCATCGGATTCCGAGTTTGATTCCCTATCAGACCACAGACACTTTTTTCCTAATTGGAATTATTCCTGACATCTCCCATTATCTGGATTTAGGCTAAATTTAGATTTAAGTACTCTGTCGGCGCTCGATTATCATTCATCACGTGCCATATCATCCGGTTATCGTAACTCCGCCTTCCATGGGAGTCAGCTTAAGAAGTGGGGTACAATTACGCCATGGCAGGAGAGAAAACCAAAACTGTTACACATAATCTGGTGGCATTGATAAAAATGACTTTATAGCATGAAACTAATAATATATAAATTATTATATAATAGGGATACATTTAAATTTAAGTTTATTATATTAATATAAATTTAATGATATAATTATTTCTATCAGTTTCAACTTTATATATGCTAATAATATTTATGTATGAAATTAATTTTACACGCTTTATATTAGCTTGAACTGTATCTATGTAACGGAATCTTTCAACGCGATTTAACCCACTTGAAATCATTGGATCGACTTGAAAATTTGTAAACTTGTAAAAGACCAATGACAATACAATACTTTCATAATTTGTTTCTAAAACCATGACGAGAAACATCAGAAAAAAAAATGTGTAATTACGTAACGGAATCTTTCAACACGATTTTCACCCACTTGAAATCATTGGAACAATCTGAAACTTTGTATACTTGTAAAGGACCAATGACAACACAATAATGTCATAAATGTTTCCTAAAATCCTGGCCAGAATCATCAGAAAATCAAAAACATAAAAACCCGGTTTAATAGGTTGCGGACTTTTTAGTCAATCGTTGTAAGAGCTCAGTTGGTAGAGCGGTGGACTGTAGTGGTATATAATTTCAGTAATCCATAGGTCGCTGGTTCAAATCCGGCCCGGAGGATTTTTTAGAAGAGTATTACTTTTAGCTCATACTACAATAGTATCGAATTTAAAGATATTTACATTTTTATCTTATTCTGTAAAATATTAAAAGTAAAAATAAAAAATAATAGTTTAGAAAAACTAAAACAACACGCTTTATTAGAAAACCGAACTTAAAAATGTAAAATAATTTTAATTTCCAAACACGCTTGGGATAAAATTAAAGTGGTCAACAAAAAAAATCATCTCCAACATATCTAGAATAAAACTAGAGTTATCAACAAAAAGAAAATAATTTTACCATCAAAAGCGTGGGGTGCTTTTTATGATTTTTACATTTTCTTCCTAGAGACTTTACTTTTACCAATATCTGTTTATTATCATATGTATTAATTGATGGTAAAATTATATTTTTGTAGATAGCTATAGTTTTATTCTAAATGTGTTGGAGATGATTTTTTTTGTTGACCACTTTCATTTCATCGTAAGCGTGTTGGAAATTAAATGTATTTTTTATTTTTTAGTACGGTTTTCTAATAAAGCGTGTTGTTTTAGTTTTTTTAACTATTATTAATTTAGAAGAGAGTTCATGGATTGAATTTAGACTACCCGACAGAAGAAATAAAGGGTACCAGATATGTAAGAAATAATGATCAGGAAAAGGGGAAAACGCTTGGCCAACATCATTCGGGAAACAGAGGACACTGAAAAAAAAAGTTATATAAATTATGGATGAAGAAAGAGGTATATATACACCGTAAACCTAGATATAAAAACATACTGGTATTTAAAACACGTTTTTCACAGCTTTGTGATACGAGTTTATAGAACCCCCCCCTCCCACATTAAGAAACCCTTGCTCATCCTTTAAACTTAGAAAAAATAATTAAGTAGGGTGGTGCGGCATTTTCAACAGGAAATTGTCTCACGCCGGGTTTCGTGGTGACAGGGGTTAAAAGCTACCACCTAGACTAGAGAGATGTTCTAGAAAGATTCTGTCGTAACATTATGAATAGCGTATTGATTTTCAACAATATTATCACAGGAGTACAATGGCATTTACGCCTACACTTGTTCATAGCTGGCGATACCAGTAATAAATGGCGCTAAAAATATATCCCCTTCCACAATTATATTTTTTAAGTGTTGGTAACAAAGAATTGACTTAATTTTTTGTAGCTACACTTCATTAAACAGTGAAAAGATATCACAAAATTCTAACTTTTAATAGGAAAATAATTGAAAATCAAAATAAAGCTGTTACTTGTTTTGGCTTGTTCTTTTTTTTACGTATAGAATGACTAAAAGGAGCAATTCAATGTTAGATAAACAATAGAAGGCTGTAATAACGATAATAGAGGTGATAATTTGTCAGTGTTGATATATGGCAGACGGTTGTTGATGAACGCGTAAGATATTGGACGTTAATATTGCTATCAGACTTTTTGAAAAATTGCTCCAGCGCTGTTTTATGCGATTCTTGCATGATAAAGGGAATGAACAGTTCTACACTGATCTTATAATAGTCGACCTGTGACATTAAATGCTATTTTATTTCATGGGTCAGAGAACCAAATGTTTCCTCAACAATTACAAAATAATACAGTAAAATCTGTCTTAGTTGGGATCTTTATAAGAACGAAACATATAGAGACAGAAAAAAATCTCCAGAACGGTACGATTTTATAAGTAAAGTCGTCCTGTATAAGACGGAAACCTTCATAATGCGGAAACGGAATGGTTTTTAAAGTACCAATAGTTAACTTTTACCTCAGTAAGACGGAATATTATTCTTAAGCACGTTCTAATTACAATATTAATGACCACACGTGAAAATTCTGCATATGACGCTTTCTGCATTATATCGTTTTACCATCTTGTGTTGCATTGTATTGCGGGGATACCCTTGCTTACGTGTGAAGGAATCCCTCGCTTTTCCTTGCCTGCTTACGTTACCTGCGAGGGAGTTGGGAAACTTTTCAGTCTTCCTGTAGTTGAGTTGTTTCTCGCTTTTGTGTAATAACGTTGTTTTGTATTGCCGTACAAATTGTGCTGTGTTGCATACACTATTTGTCTCTATTTCAGTTCAATACGTTATGTGTTTAAAGCGTGCATGTAAAACCCTTACACTACGTGAGAAAATTCAAGCTTACAAGCTTGGGAACCCTTACTAAGAAGTAAAACTGCCAAGACGGAAATATATTTAAGGAACCGCCATGTTTCTTCATAGACAGGTTTTACAGTGAATATTTGTCCACAATACAATGCTTTTCTGTCACCTTCAAGAAATTCGCCTCCTCCATTTATGGCGGTTCGGAACATCCTCATCTGTTGGTCTCAGTTTAATCGTACTTATTTTCATTATAGGCCTATATATACAGGGTGGCCAAAATAACTACCTTTACACAGTAGAGTAGAAGTAGTAAAAGGTTTGCAACTTTTGGCCCATCCTGTATATATATATATATATATATGCGCGTTTGTGAGAGTGTATGTATGTATGTGTGTGTGTGTGTGTGTGTGTAGGTATGTATGTTTTCCAGGCTGTGAAAACCAGTAATAACGGCTGCGGGACTCGATATTCTGACCACATGCCTCCCCTATATTGGCTGAACGATCGTCTACTTTTGTTATTTACACATGTGGATGCGAGGCCAGCAGCCAGCTGGTAGTAGGCCAAGGGCCTTGTAGGTCTATAGCGTCGTGGAATTATAATATATATATATATGGCATCTTATATCAAAAAGGAAAATTTGCAATTGCTTGCCTGAATGGAATATTATGGGATAAAAATGTAACAAAAATAAAATTTATATATCACACAATTGTTAAAAGCACCATTAGATATGAAGCAGATCTTCGTCCATTAACAACAAAGACAATTAAGTATATTTTAGCAACGGAAATGGATTTTACACTAAGGGCAGCAAGAATTTCAAGAAGAGAAAATCATTAAAAACTCAGTTATAAGGAAGAAAACGAAGATTGAAGACACGGTTTTAGATTATATTAAAACTCAGCAATTAAGATGGTACGGATATATCCAGCGAATGGAAGAGGATCGGCTACCAAAATGTGTTTTGGAATGGAAACCTGAGGGAAGACGAGGCAGAGGAAGACCTAAAACCTCCTGGAGTCAGGGAATTTGTTTACACATGAAGAAGAAACGTCTATAACCAGGAGATTGGATGGACCGACAAAATTGGCTATTAGGAATCGGACGATGTCAAAGACATTAATCAACCGATGATCTATCTATATATGTGTGTGTGCATGAGCGTGTGCACGGGCGCGCGACTGAACGCATGAATGAATGAATGAATGAACGAACAAATAAATAAATTGGATAATGAAATGATGAAGGGAGCATAAGTAGAAGAATAAACTATGGCTGAAAGATTAAATCGACGAAAGTGAATGTATGGATAATAGTGGAATTTCTACATAAAATATAATATAGAATAACAGCATCTGTCCGTTCGTGCTTAGTCCTGTTCCACAATCTTAGGAAAAATATTAAAATAAAATTATACGGGGTGAAAATTATTTAAACCGACAAAATCTGGGAGGTTGTAGGGGACACCAAAACAAATATTTTTCCCTAATGTAATTTTTGCTATGAGGATTATTTAAACCGGTAGAGGGCGTATTACGCTCTTCAGTTGTCATGACTGCAACTGATGTTGATGGTAGGAATTGTTTTGTCCACCAGCGTAGTAGTGAATTGTATCTGTTTACTAATGGAACGATACATCTGTAGTGAGTACACTGATATGGTTGGTGCGTACTATGTAACTACGTAGCGCACCACAACGGACGAGCTGCACAGCGGGTTTATCAACAATAATATCCTAATCGCCGTATCCCGCATCAGACGACGTTTCTGTTGTGTACCAACGTCTGCGTGAGACCGGGTCATTTAGCAGATTACCTGGAGAGGGACGCCGTCGCACAGTAAGAACGCTGCGATTAGAGGAAGCTGTCCTGCAGCATGTGGAGCGTGATCCTTCAATTAGCACTCGTGCAATTGCGCGTAACATGGAGACGAATCAGACGAATGTAAGAAACGTCCTTCATGAGCAATTTTTACATCCATTTCACTTACAGCGTGTCCACAACCTGGAACCAGTTGATTATGTACCCAGAGCAGAGTTTTCGCAGTGGTCCGGGTACAGGTCTGGAACAGTGTCAAATGTATCCTATATTTCCATCCTCTGTGTTGTTTACAGATGAAGCAACGTTCGGGCGTGATGGAGTCTTCAACATGCACAATGCGCATGTTTGGAGTGAGGATAACCCACATGCCACAGTTACTCACGCATATCAAGTGCGGTTCGTCATTAATATGTGGGCCGGTGTTGTTGGGGACTGTTTAATTGGGCCATATCTCCTACCTAGGCCATTAAATGGCAGGCACTATTACAATTTTCTCGCCAGTGCATTGCCAGAATTGTTGGAAGACTTCCCGCTCCCTACAAGACAACACCGCATGTGGTTCCAACATGACGTGGCGCCGGCACATTTCAGTCGTCGTGTGCGTCGATTCCTGAACCAACGGTTTCCAGAAAAGTGGATTGGCAGAGGTGGTCCTGTACAATGACCTGCTCAATCCCCAGATATGAAACCTCTGGACTCTCTCTGTGGGGAGAGATGCGCAACCTTGTTTACACAACTCCTGTTGCATCAGAAGAGGATCTGGTTGCCCCGGATATTGGCAATAGCAGGAGCAATTAACGATACTCATGGAGTTTTTGCCCGTGTTAGACAGAACATGATCCGCCGGTGTAACCTTTGTTTACATGTCAAGGGAGGCATTTTTCAACCTCTACTGTAATTTAAGTAATTGCGTTGTGTTAATGTGTTGTCTCTTGGTAATAACAAATGCAAAAATGTTTGTTGGTTTAATTAATTTGTCGCCAGAGAAATCTTCCTCTACCGGTTTAAATAATCATCATAGGGAAAAACATTGGGTAAAAATATTTGTTTTGGTGTCCCCTACAACCTCCCACAGTTTGTCGGTTTAAATAATCTTCACCCTGTATATAGTCCAGTTATAAGAAATAACATTATCATATTCTCTTTCTGTATCTCATTTCATTACCAGATGTTCATTTCATTATTTAAATGGCTGAATAAAACAAATCAATACAACAAGTATATTTATGTTCGTCATAATGTGTTTTAATTTTTTCATCTTTTCTGTTTATTTGCTATTATACTTTCTGCCGTTTTCTTGTAGATTATTTATTATTTAACTAGTAACCTTCGTAATCTATCTATATATAATTTTGAGTTAGAAAATTAGTAAAGTATGGATTCTTACTTTAAGGGAGGAGAAAAGATTACGAGTATTTGAAAATAAAGTTCCAGGGACCAAAGAGATGGTGAAGAGACATGTAAATGGAGATGATGCTTAACAGTGAATTAGATGATCTTTATAGGAAACAAGCTATAATATTAACAGTCTAGTTTCGAAGACTGGGATGGCAGGACATATGGCACGAATGGGAAATCAAACAGGGACATGGAAGCTTCTTGTGGGAAAACCAGAGGGGAAACGCCCCGTTGGTAGACAACAAAATTAAGTGGGGTAATAAATTAACCATGATTTGATGAAAGTAAATTATACAGGAGATGATTATAAAATATTAGCTCAGAATAGGGATGTTTGGAGAGCTTATGTCGGCAAAGCCATGAACACATGGGTTCTATAGTGCCAGTGAGTTAGTTATAATTAATAAAGTCGGCCGTGGTGATCTAGTGGTTACGTTCTTTGCCTCTGGTCCCGAGGGTAGCAAGTTTAAACTCGACAGGAGTCTATGGATCCTTAAGCCTGAATGAAAGGTCTCTAAGCAAAATTTACCGAATTTCCCCGTCCTAGTACTACTTTGGTTTCCTAGATGTCAGTATGAGGCGGAACACTCAAATGATATCTATATGAAAACAAGTGTAACTAAATTAATATGGTTCAAATTCTGCCTTGTAGTGGGAGAGCGCCTAAATCTCTCTTAAGGGAAACATGGGCTTACAAGAAGAAGAAGATTTCACCGAACGAGGCTCTTCGACGCGAATGTTCAAAAGGAGTTGGAACAGCATCATGGACCTGTAATATGTGAATGTGCTATTGAAAAACTTTTACAACACCCGTTTCATTCACTTTAATTTCAAGACAAAATAAAATTAATAGAACATTTGTACCGAAAGTACGATTTCGGTACGTAACATCTATGTACTGTTATCCTCCTTCTTCAGTGAGACTTATGAACTGTGCCAATTTCCTTTCTCTTTGTGTTTACTCCCACTCACTTTCCTACCCCTTCCCTCTGCGCTGTCTGTAAGTGCGCAACTTCCCCTCTTCCTCGGAACACTTAAATATGTGAAGGACGTTGTAAACAGGGTCATTCATTCAATTTATTCTGTTACCGTCTGACGGATGTCAGCTCGAGGAGAGCTGTGTTGTTTTGTGTTTGGTCCGGTAAGCCAGGGTAGGGTATCCGGGGTTATGGACCCTAACCTTCGGCTGGACTAAAAAGTTATGCATGAGTGTTTGTGTGAGTAAATATTATCATTTTTATGATCATTTCTGTATTCATGTTTTCGTTAAAGTTTGTAATGATCAAGAATAATTTCTGTTTAAACATCTTTTCATATTTCAACTTCAGACTCATAATTGGGATATTAAATTCTATTTTAAGTAAACAAGAATGTTTAATTAATGTACTTGTTAGCTATGCTACTGCTGCCTTATATTTTTTCTATATACAAGCTTTCTCAAGGTTATATTAGCTCCCCTCGTCCTTCCAGCTTTCATGGTTGTAAATATTATACTGAGTTAAATACGAGTCATATAAATTACTACAGTGTGTTTAAGAATTCTTGTTAATAATTAATATATGTTATTAAATCTATATAGGAAAGATGAATCAATTGTTGCCTCTGATAGGCCTGGGCAAAGAACAATATAACACTTACATATGTTATGAACTGGACGCTGCTATTAGGATAGCTAAATATATTAGTAGACTTTCTCTCTCTAGGCCAGTAAAGATCCAAATACGGTAACGGACACTTCCGGATGCAGGGACAAGAAGGGCCGATGACCCTGCAAATTGTAAATCTACACAGCCTTTCGCTGAATTAAATACTCAATACAAATACCGTAAAATTTTCACAGGACGTTTCAATCAAAATTCCTATCAAACTATCCCGTGGTTATGTGGTTGCAATAATCTCAAAAAACTGTTCTACTGGTCGTGTATTTTGTTTCACCTGAAAAGAACATTTGGAATAAGACAAGTTTTGAGGTTTTGAGCCCAAAAGAAGACAAAAACTCTCATTTCTTCACACAAAAATCTTAGGCAGTTGAAACAGTTCGGCAAAGCCATAATGTAATTATGTCTAACAACGTTTTTTTATAAAATAGTGATTTTTTTTTGCTATTTAACTCATGTCCCAAATGGGAGTCAATGACCAATCGCATTTCATTGATTTTTTATTTACAACTAATCACAGTCGTGTTTCGCCTAAAATTTACCAACTAAAGTTTATCATAATAAAGAAAGCACATCCTTTTTAACATTCTGAATAAGTCATAGCATTATTTTGCAGTCTGACCCCCTAAGAAATATGGTTACCAGATTGTATATATAGTGCATGAATGTCAGCAGAAAGCGCATGCGATAGATAATATAAAACATTTGTAGCAATTGATTATATCACAAAAAAAAAAAAGAAAACACTGTTTGCACTTTCTTAAACGAATTGTTTTCCAGGAAATTACGTTGCAGAAAAATATAATTGACATATTTACATCATAGGACTTCAGAAACCTATAACGTTGGTTATAAATTTCTCCACTAGGGTGCATTCTTACAATATTGCGATCCTTTGGCATAAATAATATTATGATCTGGTTGCAGTGATGAACAAAGGAAAGAAATGAAGCGTACTGATCATCTCATTAGTTTTCAAACATCGCCGTTTACATTAAATATATAAATATTTTAAAATAACTATAGTTAATCAATGATTTGTGAGTAAACAGCTTTATTTTATTCGTTAAAAAGTCCTAACAAATGCCACTCTTGATTTCCAAATTCTCTAGATAAATTCGCTCCTCACTTCGTGAGTCGTGAATTTATCGATAATTTGGAAATCACTCGTGGCATTACTTATGATAAAGTTTTTTTTTTCAGTCACTATGGACCTTCACTTCTCCCCAAACTCACGCCTCACCACTGGGTGGCAGAATAACATTAACCCGAGGAAACTAAATTATAGAGGAAATTAGAAAATTATTAGAAGAAATCAGCTTAGGATTAGGATGTATGGAGAGCTTATGTCCTCGCGGCCATTAATCTCCAAGTTCGATAAAGTCAGTGAGTTAGGTTTACAATAATGACACAGGAGTAAAAGCAAACATTTCATGGTTAGAGAAATTATTTCAGTTTTAAACTGAGAGAAAAAGAAAGGAAGTTCTTTTGCATTTTTTTTATCAGACTCCATTTTGTGTAGCTTAGACAAATCCCGATATTTCTCAGAAAAAAATGGCTTGCACTTAAAACTGTATCTCTTTTTGGAGTTTTGCTGTCTATTACACATCCCACAAAACAGGAGAGCTTTCTTCCAATAAGAACTCTCTTTCGTGTACAAACTAAAAAACCTACTTTTACAAACATTCGACTTGGTTCTACAAATAAAATAAAAAAAGTTTTAAGTTTCAATGGACGCCAGTTTCTTTTTAACTTGGAAAGACTTTCCATTGAAAAAATCGCACTTTCACATGTCCATTAGAATGTCACAAGTTATATTGTGTCGGACAAGAAAAAGAGAAATAAATGAAGTAGCAGGTAAATGTCATGTTGGAAGAGAGAATTTGAAATAAATGAAAAAAAAACCTAAAACAAATGACATGCTATTCTATTTTATGAACTAAAATACCTTTATTTTTTAGGAAACAAAAAACAGAAATGCGAACAATTTCACAAGATAAAAAAAACATAAATGTAAGCATGATATCGCACAGGTTAATGGCAAACATTCTTCCTCAAAATGCAGGTAGTGTAAACTTAAAAATATGTATCGTGACTCAACTGTTACGAAATGTATTTCACTGAGCGAGGCTCTTCAACAGCTCAGGTTAGCGTACCAATTCAAATTTTGGCGTAAAATAGTCGAGACAGAAGGAAACTAATTTCTCCTAGAGAAGCGTTGTGATTAAACAAGAGCGTATAAAAAATCTTCGTTTTTAACTAGAAATCGAAGCCAGAATCCAGAAATGGTAACCACTGTACAGAGAAAATGTGCATCCCTGCATTAATTAAGCTTGGCGGAGCGCAACGCAGACGGCGGGTAGTGAGAGTTATCCGGTATGCCAATGCTGGAGTTATATTACTTCCCTATGGTTTGAGTGAAAGATTTTCCGCTGGATTTTAGGACCTTGCAGTTAAAAACGGCAGGTAATATATTGAAAAGGGTCTTTGTACATCATAACGCTTCTCGGAAAGAAATTTCAAGATAGATTTATGCATGCAATGATTGACACTTTTCTTGTCAGAAACCTCTTGCGTGAGGCTTCAGGTACTCTTCCGGGTTGTAAATCTTTTTTTTTTTTGTTTCCGAGATCACAATAATATCTGCATTCATTGCTGTAATCTCATCTATTGCTTCTTGTTCTTTGGTATTAAAGCCTTGAATATTCCATGTTCCAATAGTAAAGGTTCATTATCGTAGCTTAAGTCTGTCATATATAAATCTATCCGGCTGACATATTTTACTGAAGTACTTGATTTGAAATCTACTGAACATGATAGGAAGAAATGGCGTAAACTAGTTCAGAAGGCCAAGACATTCCACTGGAAGTCGTAGAGCCTGACGAAAAAGAAGAAGAAGAAGAAGAAGAAGAAGAAGAAGAAGAAGAAGACGTAGCGATATACTTTTTTCCAGGGCCAGATTGCCAGCCTGACGCCTAACCCCCAGACACGGAGGAGACCTGGGTTTTTTTTTTTTAGGGTTTGCTGCCTTAGCCAACAGGTCTCAGTTGTAAGGCGCTGAGACCTCGCCTTTCGTCCCATCCTGTTAGCTACGACAGCAGTCAGGGAGCACGACGAGAACGTAGGATTAGGACTTGCTGGCAGAGCTGCTAAAAAAGTCGCAGTGGCGTTACTCGAGATTTATTAAGGTATACATAGTTGGCATCTGTATCCTTCTCGAGGCCGTACCAACCACTTGCTCCCCCGTTGTAAATCTACGACAGGAAAAGAAAAGTATCACTGTCACGGACTCGAATCTTTGATGAGATATATGTATATACCCCATACGTCCCGTATGGGGACACGGATGCTCTCTAGCGGGAGTTTCTTAACCAGACTAATTTAGTTACGCTTATTTACTTACAGATATCAACGAGTGACATGTGGTTAGCACATTGCCTCAATGAGTCATCTGGAACGCAACTAAGTTGTCACTTGAATGGATGAAGGTGGGTTAAATTTTGCACAGAGACATTTTTATTCAGGTTTGTGGTTATTTTACAATCCTGAAAATCTTCAGACTTGGGACCTGTCCCTTGGTTTTTTTCCATCTTAAAAATCATTACAAGAAGTATCCTATCACTCAATGAAACTGTACAGAGTGATTCACAATAAGTTTTATAGACTTCTAGGGATTGTAGAGGGGACTTACTAGATAAACTTTTGATAAGGAACACATGTCCAAAAACGTACCATTTCGATGTAAAATAGGTTTGAAGATCGGAACACAATGGTCTGATATCGCATGTCCTGTCTTTCAGAATAAGTATTACAGACTTTTAGGGATTGTATTACAAGTGTGATTCCACGTGGCGACCATGTTGTTCGTTGCACAAACTGTACCTGCGACGCATGTTTTCATACACACGTCCCACAAGACCTGGTGTGCGCTCAATAATTTCTGCTGCCGCCAGAATTCGTGCAAGAAGATCTTCCTCCGACTCGTCAGGTGTAGTACAACCCCTAGAAAGTCTGTAATACTTTTTCTGAAACAGAAGACACACGATATCAGCCCATTTTGTTTCGATATTCAAACTTATTTTACATCAAAATGGTACGTTTCCGGACACGGGTTCCTTACCAAAACTTTATCTACTAAGTCCCCTCTACAACCCCTAGAAGTCTGTAATAGTTATTGTGAATCACCCTGTGTACAAATATATTAATGAGTTACAATGAAGGGTCTTTAGCTAAGTGTGGAAACACATCATATTTTGTCTGACTGACCTCGAAGAAAAACCCTCTTTGTAGTGTCCATGATTGTCAACGCTCGCACCTCCATTGATTTGGCATATTTTCCAATACCGTATTGCATGCAGTGTGACTGTTGAGAGGTCATGAATACGGATCACCTCCCACGATGTGCTGCCCCCCCCCCGAGCATGAAGGAATGCGACCGATACTGGGAAGCGAGGAATCAAATACTACACAATCATTTAATTATATATATTGTACTTTTCCTCTTTATATAAATGAGCTTACGAAATTGATCAATATAACCGTGCACCTGCCATTGGAAATAAAATTATATATATATATATATATATATATATATATAGCGTCACTGCTATAAAGTAAAAATATTCTCTTTAATTTTCTTACTTGTTATAGTCAGCTACTAGGTGGCAGTGAAGACCGAGTTTTCGCGACATCTAGTAATAACGAAGAATATATTCTTCTTCTTCTTCCTTTCATGTGATAGACCTAGTGGTCTGTTACGGTCTCAATCCAACGTTTGAAGGGTCTGCCCAAAGATCTCTTGCCTGGTGGCTGGTAATTTAAGATCTGACGTGGTATTCTTGTTCTACTCATTCTTCGTACGTGAGATTTCCAGTTGTTTCTGTATTTTTGTACATATTCCATGACTGATTCTGTTTGTAATTCTTTGAGAATGTCAGAATTCCTTTTATGGTCTGTCCTTGAATAGCCCGCAGTACGTCTCATAAATTTCATTTCTGCCGCAGTTAGTCTTTGTTCATCTACACTGCGAATTGTCCAGGCCTCACTGCCGTAACATAATATGGGTCTGGCCAGTGTTTTATAAATTCTAGTTCGTGTGTGTTGCTGTACTGTGTTTGGCTTGAAAATATTATTTATAATTCCTGTTACTCTGTTAAATTTTATAATTTTTTGACTAAAATCTTTTTCTTCTTCGTATGTAATTTGGTATCCGAGATAGTTAAATGTGTTGGTTTGTTCTAATATTTTATTATTAATAACAATTTTACTGCGAACTGGGTCTTTTCCCAGGAAAGCCATGACTTTAGATTTTTCTGTTGAGATTTCCATGTTGTAGTTTATTGCCGTTTTGTGAAAAGAATGGAGTGAACGTTGTAGGTCATCTTCTGAATTCGCTATAGACACAATGTCATCTGCAAATAATAGGGTGTCTAAATTATATAATCTATTAAGTGATATACTGCCATGTGGTTGTAGTCTCCATTCTTTAATAATTGAGTTCATGTATATTATGAAGAGCATTGGTGAAAGACCACATCCTTGTCTAACTCCTTGATTAATTGGTCTGCATTCCGAGATAACGGAGAATATAATATATATAAGAAAGATAAGTGTTAGATTGGATTTGCCTGGTGGTGTAATGGATAGCACGCTGGGGGCACCAACCCAGAGGTCCGGGTTCAAATCCCGTTCAGGAATTTACTTCTCTTGTTATGTCATATATATAAACAGTTATTACAGAGTGGGAGAGAATTAGGTATTAGAGTGGATATATATTATCTGTTTTTAAATATATATATATATATATATATATATATATATATATATGTATATATATCTGTCTAAACACTTATAGAATATTTCAATAAATTATTATAATCAGAATTCATTGTTTCAAATTTGAAATTACATATATTAGTGAATTTTTCTTTCCAGAACAACAAAAAAATTAATATTATTGAAACAAAATAATTAAGTTTGGGGGTTTATTTATTTTTTAGTTTTACAAGTCTATGTGTTTATACGGTAATAATTGCTGCCTTGAAATGATCAAATTAATTCTTTTAATTTCTTGTCTACGCTGGACTTGTTACATAAATAAATAGTACGAGTATCCCTCCTAAGAAGATTAGGAATAAGCCACCAAAAAACCCGTTCTTTAAATCAGAAACTCCCACAACTACATGTATATAATTTCAGTACGAATTATTATTTTTAACTTTTATAGGAAAAAATCACTATGAGGTTTAATATAAGAATAAATTTAATGTTTCATACGTCAACTCACATCCAGTCTTGTAACTAGACCGGTTTCAAAGCCTCGGCAGCTTCATCTTCAGTAATTTCTCGTCCACTGATTTTATGTCGACGAGAAATTACTGAGCAGAAGAACTGCAGTTCTTCTGATCGACATAACATCAGTCGACGAAAAATTACTGAAGATGCAGGTGCCCAGGCTTTGAAACCGGTCTAGTTAGAAGATTGGATGTGAGGTGACGTATGAGAAATTTTAATTTAATATTAAGATTTATTATATTTACGCTATTTTTTAATATCCTCAATTATTAAATTGACACATGTCTAAATTTAAAACGAATATCAAACAATGATTTAGAAATATTAAATTATAATAGAAGAATTAATTCATACACAACACTACTTTATTCTATGAGACACTGGCTCTATCAAACCCTTAGGTTCATGGCCACGCGGACATAAGCTCTCCATGTATCCATATCCTGAATAATGTTTTTCAATCACGTCATTTTTATATACTTCCCTCAAATCATGGTTAATGTTATTCTCTTGGTCTACCTACTGGGCGTTTTCCCTCTGGTTTTTCTACAAGAAGCTTCTATACACCTCTTTCATTCCCAATTCGTGCCACATGTTCTGCCCCTCGCAGTCTACGAGACGACATTTATCAAGATTAGTCCGTAATCTACTGGTATTAGAATATTGTCCTGAACTATAATCCCTAGATCATTCCTGCATTACTAAGGTACAGGCAGGAGATCAATTGGATGTCCAATGAAAGGACGGACTGAAAATATTGGTCGACTGTAACAGTCCTCTTACGACTACAATCTGTGTACTTACTTACTTACTTACTCACTGGCACTATCGAGCCCGCGCGGACATAAGTTACCCATACATCCCTATCCTGAGCCAATGCTTTCCAATCATTCCCTGTATAATCTACTTCCCTCAAATCATAGTTAACGTTGTTCTCCCACCTCATTCTTGGTCTACCAACTGGACGTTTCTCCTCTGGCTTCCCTACAAGAAGCTTCCATGCAAGTCTTTCATTCCCCATACGCGCAACATGTCCTGCCCATCGCAGTCTACGAGACTTAACTGGTCTTATTATATCTGGCTTCCTATAAAAACCATGTAGCTCACTGTTATGTAGTCTTCTCCATTCACCTGTCTGTTCATCTCTCTTTGGTCCAAAATTTTTCCTAAGTACTTTATTCTCAAATACTTTTAATCTCATTTCCTCTCTTAAAGTAACAGTCCATGTTTCGCGCCCATGTAATATAACTGGTAGAATAATAGTTTTATATATTTTCAGTTTAACGTTTTTTGAAAGGAGTTGGGACATCAAGAGTCTCTGTAATGCATAATAGCATGCATTTCCAGAATTGAGCCTATGTTTAATTTCTTTGTGCATCTCATTCCTATTTGTGATTATCGTTCCTAGGTATTTGAATTTAGCAACTTCCTCAAAATTTCCCTCCTTTGTCATTAGCTGTCCATTTCCATTATATAATGCATTTCTACGTGTGACCATATATTTAGTTTTACTGATATTTAGTTCCAGTCCTAATTTCTTAGTGTTACTCAATAGTGTGTGCGTGTTGGCCTTTAGTATCTCCTCGCTACGGCCAATAGTACTACATCATCAGCATAAACTAACAGCTTATTAATACCATTGAGTTGTAGGCCTTCCTCATCCTCTACCTTGCTTCAACCCATTCTGGATTTCAAAGGTGTCCGAAAACTGTTTTCCTACACGCACCCTACTCTTTGTGCTATTTAGACACATTCGTATAAGTCTAACTAGCTTTTTAGGAATTCCGAACTCCAGCAGGATGTGCCACTTCAGGAGGAAATATCTGAATAAATTAATCACGTACCTGTTGAGCAGACTCGTATTTAAAATAATTTTTACACACGTAAATACGATACACCAGCAAAATCGGTTTTACTGCCTTGATAACTTAAACTGCATCCACGTGCCGTGAAGGCCATACCGGATGCGCGCGCATCCGCTCGAAGCAAGCCGCATAGCGCAATTTAAAAATCCCGCTCATTTGTTTACAACTAATAATGCACACCCTGTATATATGCGTACATAATTAAATAAGAGATACGTGAATAAAATAGATTGATGTAAATATTACCAAGTTGATGGATCCTATTACTGTGCTGAACTCCAACCTATGTATAACAAATGACAAGATGCATTTAGTACCAGAGACTCCCACGTACGGCTCTATGTGCATCGCCTACGCCATATTTAAATAAAGAAGCGTGGCCAATAGACTGTGGCAACAAAAATAACGAACATCCCAGCTACCATAGTGGATTTACATTTTTAAATTTCTAACGGAATAAAAGAGTATCAGTTTCAATTTTACATTGCGTTTATATATGAAGTCATATGATATAATTCCCATATCAACTCTACCGCATTAGTTGGCAGTTGAAATACACTAATACAAATCTTGTGAAGGTAGTTGGAAACTGAAGAAAACATGGTTTGATCTACGGGTTGTGACTAAGTGGTTCAACATCGCATAACCGTTAAAACAATGTTTGGACATGTGAAATTTGTTAATTTTTGATGGATATTTTACAAAATAAATAATAGTTTTAAAAAACTAAAAGAACACGCTTTATTACAAAACTAAAAAATGAAAAATAATTTTAATTTCCAATACACTTGGGATAAAATAAAGTGATCAACAAAAAAATCATCTCCAACACATATAGAATAAAATTAGAGTTATCAACAAAAAGAAAATAATTTTACCATCAAAAGCGTGGGGTGCTCTATATCAATTAATATATTTGATAATAAACAGATATTGGTAAAAGTAAGCTCTTTAAGAAGAAAATGTAAAAATCATAAAAAGCACCCCACGCTTTTGATGGTAAAATTATTTTCTTTTTGTTGATAACTCTAATTTTATTCTAGATGTGTTGGAGATGATTTTTTGTTGATCACTTTATTTTATCCCAAGCGTATTGGAAATTAAAATAATTTTTCATTTTTTAGTTTTCTAATAAAGCGTGTTCTTTTAGTTTTTTAAAACTATTATTTATTTCTTATTTTTTAGTTTTAATATTTTACAGAATAAGATAAAAATGTAAATATCTTTAAATTCGATACTATTGTAGTATGAGCTAAAAGTAATACTCTTCTATAAAAAAAAACCCTCCCAGCCGGAATTGAACCAGCGACGTATGGATTACTGAAACTATATACCACTAAGAGTTCACTGCTCTCCAACTGAGCTCTTACAACGATTGACTAAAAACTCGACAAGTCCGCAACCTATATACCACTTTTCATTTTTTTTTTTTTTTGATTTTCGGACGATTCTGGCCAGGATTTTAGAAACAAAATATGAAGTTATTGTATTGTCACAGGTCCTCTACACGTATACAAAGTTTCAAGTCGATCCAATGTTTCTACGTGGGTGAAAATCGCGTTGAAAGATTCCGTTACATTGATACAAAAACACTTTTTTTGATTTTCCGATGATTATGGCCAGGATTTTAGGAAATAAATATGAAATTATTGTATTGTCACGGGTCCTCTACAAGTATATAAAGTTTCAAGTCGATCCAATCCAATGATTTTAAGTGGGTGAAAATCGCGTTGAAAGATTCCGTTACATAGATAGATAGATACAGGTGAAGCTAATATAAAGCGTGTAAAAAGAACAATTTAGCCATTATTCTACCGGAAGTGACATCGTGGATATCACTTTTAAACAGTGCCTATTCTTTCTTTTTTTAAGAAATTAAGTTTTATTTTCTTTATTTATTTCATTTTTTTCTTAAAATATTAAAATCCATGTGCCCGAGAACTGTCTGAGATATATTCTTTTATTAGAATGGCAGCTCCGTGGGACAAGAGGTTAGACGCTCGCCTCGTACCACTGGGGTCCCGAGATACAATCTCGGTCACTCCATGTGGGTATCGTGGTGGACAGAACGGAGCTTGGGCAGGTCTTTCTCGGGGTTTCTTCCGTTTTCCCTGCCACAATTTCATTCCACCATTTCTTAATATTCATCTCATCCAATTCGTTTCATTTGATTCATGCGTCCCTGTAACGGTGCATCAGGAGTGGTCAGACGGCACTCTTGTCGTTAAAGACCTCTATAGGGGCTTCATCACATCTCATTTGTCGACCCAACCCTAAGTTGGACACGAGATCAGGATATATTTATTTCATAAGATTCCAAAGGTACCATTAATATTTGTAACCAAAATTAAGAATTTGGGAGTTGAAATAAATGAAGATGGAAACAATGATTTGGAAATAAAAATAAAATAAAGGTCGTTCTGTAATAGCAATGTTGAATGCAATTTTTTGGGACTGTTTAACTCATGCCCCAAATGGGAGTCAATGACCAATCACATTTCAATGATTTTTTATTTACAACCAATCACAGTCGTGTTTCGGCTAGAATTTACCAACTAAAGTTTATCATAATAAAGAAAGCACCTCATTTTTAACATTCTGAATAGGTGATAGCAGCCTTGGCGCAGAGCTACGGGACTTGCGCTGGTTCGAGTCTCCATGGGGGAAGAAATTTTCTCATGGTATTTCGGCCAGTATGGGACCGGTGCCCACCCAGCATCGTGAGGCAATTGGGTAGCTACAATAAGTAGCGGCTCCAGGTTGAGGAACCAGCTATAACGGCTGGGAGACTCGTCATGCTAACCACATGTCACCCCTACACTGGCTGTTGATCATCTATCTCTGTGATTGACATATGTGGATGTGAAGGGCCAGCAGCCGGCTGGTAAAAGAGCAACCGCTGAAAAGTGGAAAGACCCTCAATCGGAATAGGTCATAGCATTATTTTGCAGTAACTGACTCTCCAATAAATCCGGCTACCATATTGTATATATAGTGCATGAATGTCAACAGAAAGCGAATGGAGAGATAATTTAAAAACATTTGTAACAATTGATTATACCACAAAAGAAAAAGAAACCACTGTTTGCACTTTCTTAAATGTATTTTTTTTCCCAGGTAATAACATTCCAGAAAAATATAATTGTCACAGGACATCAGAAATGAATTAATATACAGTTTGACGTGTTTCATTTTTTCTCCACTAGAGTACATTCTTACAACATTACGTTCATTTGGTAATAAATAATATGATCTGGTTGCAGTGATGAACAAAAGAAGCAAATGAAGCGTACCAATCGTTTCTCATTTGTTTTCAAACATCGCCGTTTACGTTAAATATATAAATACTTTAAAATAACTATACTTAAATAATGATTTGTGAGTAAACAGCTTAACTTTATTCGTTAAATAGTCCTAACAGATGCCACTCTTGATTTGCAAATTCTCTAGATAAATTCACGCCACACTTCATGAGTTGTGAATTTATCGATAATTTGGAAATCACTCGTGGCATTACTTATTATAAATAAATATTCAAAGAAACTAAAACCCATAGCCTATTTATAAATCAATATTAAGAAGTTTAATGATCCATGGAGCAGGAACGTAGACTGTAAATTAAAAATTAAAGCAAAAATTGCAATCTACAGAACTATATATTTTAAGAAGATCTGCACGACGCCCTAAATTAGATAGGATCAGAAACAGGATTTTCCGAGAAAATACGAACTTAAACGAAACAATTTTATAATTTGTGGGAAATAAAATAGGCTATTACAATGGTTTGGACACGTGAAGAGGATGAATGAAGATCGATTGTCACTTAGGAGTTCGGAGTGGATTCCAAATTGAAGGAAAACAAGAGGGAGACCTAAGAAGACATGGATAGAGGGAATTACGAATTTGATGACAACTAAAAGTAGAGGAATTAAACACAACAATAGTGAAATACAGAACAAACTGGAAAGAACACTTGGCAAGGATGACAGAGAATAGAATACCAAAAGCAGCATTCAGCTATTCACGACGAGGAAGAAGTAGTCTGGGAATACCAAAGAAAAGATGGAAACAGCAGCAATTTGAAGCCGGAACAAGCTAGTAAATAAGCCTAAACCGTGATGAAGAAGAAGAAGGATGAAGGACAGGGACTGTAGGAAGGATAGAGATGACTGAAAGAAGATAATCAACACTTCATATTGTGCACAGGAAGATGTGTATACATTTAAAACCTGTCAAAAAATAAATATTTCGTTGCTGATATATGTGCTACTTATAAAAAATATATATATCCTAAATTTCTGGCACTATAGAACCCATAGGTTTATCGCTGCGCGGACATAACATCTCCATATATCCCTATCCAGAGCAAATGTTTTCCAATCATGCTCTGTATTATCTACTTCCCTAAAATTATGGTTAATTTTATTCTCCCAATTTATTCTTGGTTTGCCAAGTTGGGCGCATTCCTTTCAGTTTTCTTACAAGGAGTTTCCAAGCCCCTCTTTCATTCCCCATTCGTTCCACATGTTCTGCCAATCGCAGTCTACGAGTCTTAACTGTTCTTATTAGATGTGGTTTCCCATAAAGATCATGTAGCACTGTTATGAAGTATTCTCCATTTTTAACTTTTATAGGAATTATTCACTATGAGGTTTAATTTATGGTGAAATGAAATGTTTCTTACCTCTCCTCATACAAATCTATATATCAATATTATAACGCAGATGAAGAGAGTAAAATTAAATTATAGTTGAGAATAAATACTATTTACAAATAAATTAACTGATTATAACATTTTTTGTTGTTAACCCTTAAATTAAAAATGTATCCTATTGGATACATTGATTTCATTTATATAATATTGTTTTTAGAACAATAGAAAAACAAACGAGTTGAAATTACTTAAATGTATGTCAAATTACGCAATAATGTATAATAATAACTTACAGTATTACGTGAATTTATTTTCCTTGCGGTCCGGAACATTTAAATAACTGACACGAGCAAATATTATATTGACAATTTAAGGGTTAAGAATATGATAAAGAAGACTGGAAAAATCTTTTTCAATCTTCTTCTTCTTCTTCACGGTTTAGGCTTATTTACTAGCCTGTTCCGGCTCCAAATTGCTGCTCTTTCCATCTCTTCCTTGGTCTTCCCAAACTTCTTCTTCCTCGTGGTGAATAGTTGTATGCTGCTTTTGGTATTCTATTCTCAGTCATCCTTGCCAAGTGTTATTTCCAGTTTGTTCTGTATTTCTCTACTGTTGTGTTTAATTCCTCTACTTTTAGTTGTTGTCTTATTTCTGTGTTATGTTTTTTGTCTGTTCTTTGATATCCCGCTATTGGTCTGAGGAATCTCATTTCAGCAGCTTGTATTCCGGCAGATTATTGTGTTGTCACTGTCCATGTTTCAGATCCATAAGTAATAATAGGGACTGCTATTGTCTTGTATAATTTCATGACAGAGTATTTCCTGGCTTTATTTTTCAAAGTTCTTTTTAGTGTTCCTGTTATATAATTAAACTTATTTAGTTTGTTATTTATATCTGTTTCCGCTTTGTATGACATTTCGCAACCTAGGAAGTTATATCTTACCACTTGTTCTATTGGTTTATTTTCTAATATTATCTTTGTCCGAACTGGATGAGCGCCCTTGAAGGCAATTTTTTTTATATTTTCTGATGATATTTCCATATAGAGTTTCCTGGTTGAGTGGTAGACAAGGCCTTAAGGCCTTAACTCTGCCAGGTAAAATAAAGCTATTATTATTATTATTATTATTATTATTATATTGTATTTTTTGATATTTTATTTAGTTTATATAATATTATTTGTATTTCATCCTCCGTTTTTACTATTAAAATCTGGTCATCTGCAAAGGCTACTGTTTTTATTACTGTATTTCCTAAGTTAATTCCTCCAGTCGTCATTTCCTTCTATGATCTTATCATTTCAAAATAAATGTTAAAAAGAGTGGTTGATAGTGGACAACCTTGTCTAACTCCTCCTGTTATATGTATTCGTTCCCTTTCATTAAAATTCAAATATGTTTCAAGTTTGTAACGTTCGAACCACAACAATGGACATTTGAATAGAACATGTTTGAGTCTACGTTAGTTATGTTTGCTCTTAATATGTTTCAAACATCTCCTAATACGAGAAAGCAGTTCAATTCCAGTTAGATACTTTTATTTAGCAATATTTCTTATTCTCTTTTATGCAAGATGTAGAACGTATCACTTATTTATAGACGTGATAACTTCTAAGGTCGAACCGCATTTTGTAGGCCTAATTATAAGTTTTCAATACTATGGAATAGTGAATATGACGAAACAGGTCCTGTAAATAAAATTTTAACCAAAGATTTATTCTGAAAACTGAGGAAAAAACAAGAGAAATTTCGGTCTGATTTTTGAGCCCCGGGATATGAACTCCGAACATGAAAAATAATACTATCAAACGCTACCGCTTGAGCTGACTACCTAGGTTCAATTCATATTTGTTTTCCCTTTTGGCAATTCCTCTGACGATAAAGGTTACAGGTGATCTCGATCCATCTTTTAGGAGGAGATGATCTCCTTTTTCTTTTTTTACATCTAGAGATCTATTTTTAGCTCTTTTTACCATACGATCTTTATCCATTCTATATAGCTATGTATTCACTCCAGTTTTATTCACACACCAATAACTTTTGTGATATCTTGAATATTTAAGATATAAAGCACCCTGTATATGGCTGTAAAAGAGCAGAGAACTTGAAGCTAACATGGAAGGATGAAATAAAACTTGAAGCGGTTGATTGTGTCTTTGTATCAACGGGAACTGTTCCCGAGAGTAGATTCCTGAGCCCTAGGGACGGGTGGAAATAACACAACGTCTTCTAGAATCAACTGGGTTTTCTACTTCGAGGCTTATTGAAATCTTTATAACCTTCCAAGATAAATATAACATGTTTATCTACTACAATCGTCTGGTTCTCAACCTTATGCACAAAGTACATAATTAAATACATTTATAATGCAATGTATTATATAATGTTGTAAACTAGCTTCATACGATATTTTTTGCAGGTCTAATAAAATTATAAAACTAAAATTAATATAAAACTAATATAGTTTGCAGATGATCAAATAATTTTTGCAGGGGATGAAGATGATATGAAATATATGATAAATAAACTAATGGAAGAATATAAAAAATGGGGACTGAATATAAATTTACAGAAAACAGAATATATGTGTTTGGGAAAGGTTGCGGATGACCTCATACTTGAAACAGTGAAAATAAAAAAAAAGTATGATTTTTTTTAAATATCTTGGGTCAATAATTACAAGTTTAGGTACCTGTGAGAGAGATGTACAGATTAAAATTGCCATGGCAAAAAATGCAACTAAGACATTACATGGAATAATTTGGAATAAAAGTATTACAAAGGAAACCAAAATTAAAATTTATAAGAGCATAATATAGAATATTTTGTCATATGGAAATGAAACTTGGTCTTTGACGGAATTACAAAAGAATAAAATTAGAAGAGTTGAATTTGATTATTTTAGAAGAAGCCTCCAAAAAACAAGACAAGATAAAATAAGAAATGAATTCCTTTGGAGACAAATGAATGTCACCACATCTGTTGTTAAGAGGATTGAAAATAAAACGCTTAAATGGTATGGCCATGTACAAAGAATGGAAAATGAAAGATGGCCAAAAAAATATATACCAATGGTCACCCCCTGGAAGAAATAAACGTGGCAGACCAAGATGGAAATGGAAAACCTACGTCAGAACTATAATGAATGATAGGAATTTGGAAGAGGGAGATTGGAATGATAGAGATAAATGGAAACTGAAGACGGCAAACCTATAAGTGGGGAAAGCCGAAGAAGAAGAAGAATATAGTCTCATATTATTTAAGTCCCGCGCCATAGCCGAGCGGTTTAAGGCATCATTCCTTGGTGCAGAAGTACGGGGCTTTCGCTGATTAGAGGACCCATGGGGGAAGAATATTTCTCATGGAATTCCGCCAGACAGGAACGGGTGTCCACAGTCGTGAGAAATTTGGGTAGTTACAATCAAGTAACGGCTCAAGAATAAAAAAACCAGCTATAACGGTCGGGGACCAGTCTTGCTGACCACACGTGAGCTGTATAATGACTGATCGTCCAGTCCTGTGTGATATTCACAATGTGAATGTGAGGCCAGCAGTTTTAGTTTAATTTGAGTTATTTTATTTACGATTAGCTAATACCCGGCGTGCGTTGCTACGCCTAAATACATTAAATGTGTTTTATGTTAGTTCAATAAGTAAAAAGAAAAATAATTATAAATTTATAATGTGATTATTTTTAGATATCCCGTGTTAATTACCCGGCCTTATCTGGAAATCTACTTAGCCCGATCTTCTTGGCATCAATGAGCAGAAAGACAAAAATGGTTATTGTGAGTAAAACAGACATATGCGGACTTTTTCTTTTTTCTTTTTGTAGAATTATTTAAGATAATCAATCCCTCTACATTAATTTGTTGTATTTGTTATGGTTTAGGCAGCGTAAGCCATTTAAACGTCTAAAAAGCAACTTTTTTAATGCACCGATGCACTATTTGTTTTTTAGCTCCAGCGCTATAGCACATAGGGTAATACGTTATATATTTTGTCCCAGAAAACGTAGGGTAAGTGATGGAAAAAATCCCATTCAAATCAGTTGAGTAGTTTTTGAGTCCATAGGACAGACAGGCTCACACTCATACATATTCCGTAAATCAACAAAGTAAGACATAAATTTGAATTGTTAGGAATTCGCTTATTTTACGAATTTTCTGCGTGACGGACGTTTTTCTTAACAGATTTATCCTAAAAGAATAGTTTTAACAATAGAAACTATTTATGGCGTAGTTGTTAGTATGGTGATTTTATACATCTGATGTCTTAATTTTATTCGAAAATATAAACTTAAGACAAATATTCAGTCCTTTACGTAATGAAGAGAACGGAGGAAGTTTCAAAATGAGGAGCTCCATAATTTACAGCTTCTATGGAATTTAATAATGGAGTTCCTAAGGGAATTTTTTGACTAAGGAGAGATGAACAGACAGGCGAATGAAGAACAGTGAGCTACATGATCTTTATAGCAAGCCAGATATAATAAGAACAGTTAAGTCTCATAGATTGCAATGGGCAGAACATCTGGTACGAATGAGAAAGAAATAGGGACATGGAAGTTTCTTGTAGGAAAACTAGAGGAAAAACGCCCGGTTGGTAGACCAAGAATGAGGTGGGAGAATAACATTGACTATGCTTTGAGGGAAGTAGATTATACAGGGGATGATTGGAAAACATTAGCTCAGGATGTGTGGAGAGTCCGCTCGGCCATGAACCTACGGGTTCGATGCCAGTCAATTAGTTAGTTATGGGATTTAATATTTCCGGATATGTCACCTCTAGCCTATTATATCTAGAGGAACAAAAATGTTTCTTGTTAGTTGCATTACTTTAAATATTCTTCCCATCTTATTTATCATATGTAATGCCACGAGTGATTTCCAAATTCTCTAAATAAATTCACGACTCACGAAGTGAGAAGTATTTAAATAATGATTTTCGAGTAAACAGCGTAATTTAACGAAATTAAGCTGTTTACTCACAAATCATTATTTAAATATAGTTATTTTAAAACATTTATATATTTAATGTAAACGGCGATGTTTGAAAACAAATGAAAAACGTTTGTTATGTTTCACTTCTTCATCACTGCAACCAGATCATATTATTTATCGCTAAAGGATCGGAATATTGTAAGAATGCATCCTAGTGTACAAAAAATTAAATACATCAAACTATTTATTAATTAATTTCTGATGTCCTATGACGTAAATATGCCAATTATATTTTTCTGGAACGTTATTACCTGGGAAATAATACGTTTAAGAAAGCGCAACAGTGTTTCGTTGTGGTATAATCAATTGCTACAAATGTTTTTGGGATTTATTATCAAAATGTAAAATCTTATAACGCTGGGATGCTAACTGCTTTATCTAATCGTATTGGTGATGTAGCTTTATTGATGGTTATTGCTTGGATACTAAATTTTGGTAGATGAAATTTTGTTTATTATTTGGATTGTATATTATATCCCGCAAGCACTATCTGTTTACATTCGTGCACTATATATACAATCTGGTAACCGTATTTCTTAGAGAGTCAGTCACTGCAAAATAATGGTCTGACCTATTCAGAATGTTAAAAATAATTAGCTTTCTTTAATATGATAAACTTACTTGATAAATTCCAGATGAAACACGACTGTGATTGGTTGTAAATCAAAATTCATTGAATCCCGATTGGTCATTGACTCCGATTTGGGGTATGAGTTAAATAGTCATAAGTAATGCCACGTGTGATTTCAAATTTATCTACATGATTTGGATATCAAGAGTGGCATTTGTTAGGACTATTTAACGAATAAAATTAAGCTGTTTTCTCAAAAAAATCACTATTTAAATATATTTAACGGTATTTTAAAATATGTATATATTTAATGTATATACTGTGATGTTTGAAAATCAGACATTTGCGGTTATGTATATTCATTGCAACTTGATCATATTATTTATTGCCAAATAGGATCGCAATATTGTAAGAATCCACCCTAGTGGATAAAACAAAATGAAACACATCAAACTGTATATTATAACTAGGGATGAAAAAAATATTGGTTACTGAATAGACTGCATCGTACTTAGACCGGTATGTTTACAAACTGCACGTTGACACGCGCTACTCGGGACAGACTCTTAGGATAGTCCGCTTTGTGTATAGGAATGGACTCATTTTTGCACAATTTTTTTGGGCATTCTGATACAACCACATGTCACGTAAACAGATCTATTACTGAGGAGAGTCGAACATTAACACTCTGCACTCCGAGCAGCCAGTGGAGACGGTCGACAAAGACACGCATTTTGCAAACAATGTGTATAGAAATTAGTTACTATCCTGATACCGCTAATTTTTTCAGCCCTAATTATAACCAACGTTACAGGTAATTAACTCCACCGCTGTGGTCTCGAGGTAGCGTGCTGCCTTGTCATGCACCGGGCCCGGGTTCGATTCCCGGTCGGGACAGGCTCCTAGGTGAGGTTTTTTCGGTTTTTTTCCTGACCTGTAAGACAACTGTCAGGAAGCTTAGGGCTCAGCAGTCCCCGAAAATCATCAGGACACCATTATCATTCTTATCATTATCATCTTCCTTCACCGGTGTGGAAAGCAACGGGAAACTACCACACCTATAATTCCCGAATAAAGCTGCAAAGCATAGCATAAAAATACTATGATTGCAGTTAAAGACCTGCCCTCGGGCAGAATTACTATGTATGGATGGATATGTAATTAATTATTTTTTTAGGAAACAACTCAGTAAAATCATTATTTAAAAACACAATTATTGAACACACAATTATCAAATGTGTAGTTCGAAGGAATCTGTTCATTATTTGGTATATTCAATGTATCTGTTAGACAGTCAGTCACTGAAAAATTATGCTCTGACCTATTCAGAATATTAAAGAGGAGGAGCTTTCTTAATTTTGGTAAACAGAATTCGATAAATAGCGAGGTGAAACACGACTGTCATTGGTTGTAAAACAAAATTCATTGAAACGTGATTGACCATTGACTTCCATTTGGTGCTTGAGTTAAATAGTGAGAGTTATTAACTCTGGGATACTTGGACGCGCAGGTCACGTAGCTCAAAAAGTTGACAGTAAATATCCCTTCAAAAATTTTATTGAGAAACTCTTGCTAAAAAGATCCTTACAAAATACTATAGCTATTGGTTTGAGGGCTACATTGAGACGGGTTTTTGGAAACTGGATATCGGAGATATGAACTGCACTGAGTTGGCTGGAGCGAGTGCCCCAGCGAATGCGGTATTGAACGTATGGAATTCATACGTCAGAGTTTAGTTGGTTAGTTATTGCCATGGACTTAATTAACGTCAAAATTTAGCACATCATTAACGATTCAAACAATGATTACATGTAGTTATAACATGGTTAAAAATAATAATAATAATCTATTTTATTCACTGACTAGCTAATACCAGGCGTGCGCTGCTACTCCTAAATAAATGTTAATGTGTTTTTACCACCAGCCGTGCGCTCTTAAGCTTGCCCGGGAATCTGCTTTTCGCGATATTCTTTAAAGACAAAAATGGTTATTGTGAGTTATCCGTAGAAGATAAACATATGCTGTCGCGGACTTTTTTGTAGAGTGTTTTGAGATATTCAATTCTGTGTGCATTAGTTTGGTGTATTTGTTATGGTTTAGGCAGCGTAAGCCATTTAAGCGTCAAAATAGGGACTTTATTTCACGTTTTTCACAACAAAGGGTGATTTTTAGGGGTGAAGGGGTTGAGTATTACAACTCTCTTTAATCCTATATTCATCCCCTGAATCTCCTGAACATTTTTCAAAAAGTCCCATCTTAATCGGATGAACAGTATGGCAGAGCACGCTTCTCTGGGAATTGACTTACCCCGATCTTCTTGGCATCAATGAAAGACAAAAATGGTTATTGTGAGTTATCGGTAAAAGATAAACATATGCTGTCGCGGACTTTTTTGTAGAGTTTTTGGAGATATTCAATTCTGTGTACATTAATTTTGTATATATGTTATGGTTTGAAAGTACAGCCTTTATTGGATAAAGTCACGAATTACAGACAAAAATGGATTGATCACATGGATGAGTAAAGAGAGATATCCATTGTTAGCAAGAAATTATCAAGCAAGAGGAAGACGTGATGTTGGAAGACCTAGAAGACGTTGGGCTGATGCATTATGAAGTCGGAACGGGCAATTGCCTAATCCCTGGAGTGATGATGATGATGATATGGTTTAGGCAGCGTAAGCCATTTAAGCTTCAAAATAAGGAATTTATTTCACGTTTTTCACAACAAAGGGAGATTTTTAAGGGTGTGGGAGTTGAGTATCACAACTCTCTTATAGCCTGTGTTCATCCCAGGAATCTCCTGCACATTTTGCAAAAAGCCCCATCAAAATAGGACGAACGGTGTGGCCGCGCATAAAATACGAACAAACAAGCAAACAAACAAAGAAACAATTTTTATATATTACATAAATGTTTTACACACGAATGAGCAATTGCTTGTACTCGGGTGCAGTTTTGTACAGAAATAATACATATACAATATACAGGGTGTAACAGGAGCTCGCCGATAAAATGATAGGGATGATAGACCATGCAAGAGGATCATTTTTTGTGGAGGAACATATAGTCGCAAACATGTCGCAGATGAAGGTGTTCACCCGTAAGGGTCGGAATTGAATACAAACAATTGTACACGTATCATTTTATTGAAAAAGACATGTTTTTACAATAAATGTTCAAACAACAAGTGTTTTGACTATGTGAAAAAGAATCCTGCCAAGATCAACCGTGCTGGCCGATCGTTGCTGCGACGATATCAAACATGTACGGGGTCGACTCTTTGAACACTTATTTTAAAAACATATCATAAGTAATGCCACGAGTGATTTCCAAATTATCGATAAATTCACGACTCACGAAGTGAGGAGTGAATTTATCTAGAGAATTTGGAAATCAAGAGTGGCATTTGTTAGGACTATTTAACGAATAAAATTAAGCTGTTTACTCACAAATCATTATTTAAATATAGTTATTTTAAAATATGTATATATTTAATGTAAACGGTGATGTTTGAAAACAAATGAGAAGCGATAGGTACGCTTCATCTGCTTCTTTTGTTTATCACTGCAACCAGATCATACTATTTATTGCCAAAGGAACGCAATATTGTAAGAATGCTCTCTAGTGGAGAAAAAATAAAACACATCAAACTGTATGTTAATTCATTTCTGATGTCGTATGATGTAAATATGACAATTATATTTTTCTGGATTGTTACCTGGGAAAAAATACATTTAAGAAAGTGCAAACAGTGGTTTCTTTTTTTGGCGGTATAATCAATTGCTAAAAATGTTTTTATATTAACTCCCGCATGCGGCATGTGTTAACATTCATGCACTATATATATACAATCTGGTAGCCGTATTTCTCACAGGCTCAGTCATTGCAAAATAATGGTCAGACCTGTTCAGAATATTAAAAAGGAGGAGCCTTCTTTAATATGGTAATTATAACACTGATAAATATTTCGTGAAACACGACTCTGATTGGTTGTAAAACAGAAATCATTGAAACGTGATTGGCCATTGAGTCCCATTTGGGCCATGAGTTAAATAGTCAATAAAATGATACGTGTACAATTGTTTGTATTCAATTCCGACCCTTAAGGGTGAACACCTTCATCTGCGCATAACTCATAAATGACGTGTTTGCGACTATGTTCCTTCACAAAAAATGATACTCCATGCATGGTCTATCATCCGTATTATTTTGTCGGTGAAGTCCTGTTACACCCTGTATACTACAAAGTTTTAGTTAAAGGGAGAGGAAAAAGAAAATATGTAAATTTAGGAACCCGTTTCAAGATATAAAATAAATTCTGGCAGATTCCATTAACGCGGTTTAACCTCTCACCTTCTTGTGTCACCTTACTACGTGTCACTCCACCCGGGCCTTACAGTGGCACGACCTGTCGGGATAGGGATTTTGACTATGGATCACACCCGTACTTTCTTGACCACACAAGGAAATGGAGGGCGTCCCCGAAAGAGTGATCAGCTCAATGTCTCCGAAACAAAACAACATTTCGACGAAACATCATTTACACACATTTACAACAAAAAAGGGGAATGTAATGAGTATTATGACGTTCGGGGACCATTTCGGTCTTAAAGCTTTCTGAGATTTGTCTTAGAGGTGAGAAAAATCCCAAATAATCATCATCATCAACAAGGATTAAGCCCAATATATATATATATATATATATATATATATATATATATATACAGTCCACCGCTGTGTACTCGAGGTAGCGTGCTGCCCTGTCACGCAGCGGGCCCTGGTTCGATCCCCGGTCGGGGCAGTTTTTCTGGGTGAGGTTTTTATCGGGGTTTTTCCTCACCTGTAAGACAAATGTCAGGAAAACTTTAAGGCCCAAACAGTCCCCGAAATCATATGACCATCATCATCATCCTTATCAGTATCATCATCCTTCACCAGTGTAGAAAGCAACGGGAGGCTACCACACCTACAGTTCCCTAGTAAAGCTGCAAGCATAGCATGAAAATGCTATGATTGAAGTGAAGGACCTGCCTTCGGGCAGAATTACTATGGATGGAAAGTTCATATAGAGAAGGAGTGCAGAAAAATAAAATTTATTTATAATATGTGTTATAAATAAATTAAATTAAACAAAAATAAAATTAATTGTCCCTAAGGAATTTAAATGTATTATTCATTTGTTTGTATGCATACAGAAAGTGCATTGTTGTAAAGAAGAAAATTTGTGCGGCAGAAATATAAATTGACTTACTCTTGCGTATTTATTATTAGTGATTAAAAAAACTGAGTACATTTCATTATTTCAGTAAACCCTGTCAAATCTTTGTTTCAGTAATTTCATTACTTTTTTATATTTAGATATTCGCACCTACTTCCATTGTGCCTCGACATAGTACATTGACGTGTTGGAGTGAGAGACAAAGAAGGGATATATATTCCGGTACAGCCGGAAGGTCGAGGGTTCAAGTCCCGGTGGGGTCAGGATTTTTAAACTGACCCAAACCTTCTGGCGGCACTATGGCCCTGGGGTCGACTCAGCCTCTAACGGAAATGAGTACCAGACGCTTGTTCTGGGGTAAAGGCGGCCGTCACGCAGGGCTGACAACCCGGCTGATATCAAGTGCCGATTGTCTAGAAATAGTGGGAGCCTTAACCTCCTACTACCCCAAAGGCCTCCTGAGGCCTGTTGTGGGATTACTTTAATGAATTTCGACCGGTGGGCGACCACTGGTACAAATTAAACTAAAATTCTGATGAATCAAGCAAAAATTATAAACCATCAATCTATTAATCAACTGAATGACCAATTACCAAAGGAGGAGATTTATTAATTTAAAGGGAGTAAATCCAGGCAGTCCCTGATTTCTTGTGGTAAGGACCCAGGGTCTACCACTAGATCCGGTATAGGAATTATAATAATGGGAGGATGTGATGTACGAGGTTTGGGTGTGATCGTGTACTCACATTGTGATTGGAGGATAAGAGATGGAAGCTAGAGAATGAGTAGCTTGGTGTAAAGGTATATATAATTCGGAATAGCAGAATAAGAGAATTTATTTACGATCATGGAGTTGGAGCCGGAATAGTTCGCGGAAGTATGAAGAACTATGGTCATATTTACGAATATTGAAAATATAATCTGATACGGACGTTATTAACAGGTACACATAAGTTACATAAGGCGCGGGTCCTTAACCCATTCGTCTCAAAATACGAGGTAGACTCGCGTAACTCTGCTGTTATATATTTTGTGAAATTTTGTACATTCTTTGGCAGGGCAATTTTTTGTTAACATTTATGAATAGTAGAAGAATATGTTTTTGTCTTTACCTTTATTGTGATCACTAATACCGTTATCTTTAGTTTGTTTTAAATGTCTGAAAATATATAATATAATTTACGGTAACGTAAAACCGGTTTCTGGGGAAATGCATTGCGCATTTAAACGTGAAGCGGATCACGAACACAGCCTTCATATATGAAGAGTATATATATATTTTTCTAATGCCCCAGGTTGTCATTTCGACATTTCTGGTGTTCTCTGCTGGCATTGGTTTTATTGTAACCCACTTCTGAAGTTGAGGCGCCGATGATATGATGGGTGATAAAATGATGATGAAGCACCAGGAGAGTTCTTAACCTAAACTTAACTTAAATTCCAGACCTTGAGCAACCACAGGAATAATTCCTTTTAAGGAAAAATTCCTATGGTTTGACCGGGAATCGAACCCGCGACCTCATGAACAGTAGTCAGGAACGCTGACCACTAGCCCATGAGATTGGTCCATATCTGAAGAGTAGCTGTAAATATATGGAATAAACATGGATGGCGTTCTACCTGGGGAGAGGGTGGGTTTGGCCTGATGCTAATAAATATGTTAAAAATGAAACAGACATTACATGGAATAATTTGGAATAAAAATATTACAAAGGAAACTAAAATGAAAATTTATAAGAGCATAATACAGAATATTTTGTCATATGGAAGTGAAACTTGGTCTTTGACGGAATTACAAAAGAACAAAATTAGAACAGTTGAATTTGATTATTTTAGAAGAAGCCTCCAAAAAACAAGACAGGTTAAAATAAGAAATGAATTCCTTTGGAGAGAAATGAATGTCACCACATCTGTTGTTAAGAGGATTGAAAATCAAACGCTTAAATGGTATGGCCATGTACAAAGAATGGAAAATGAAAGATGGCCAAAAAATATATACCAATGGTCACCCCCTGGAAGAAATAAACGTGGCAGACCAAGATGGAAATGGAAAACCTACGTCAGAACTATAATGGATGATCGGAATTTGGAAGAGGGAGATTGGTATGATAGAGATAAATGGAAACTGAAGACGGCAAACCTATAAGTGGGGGAAAGCCGAAGAAGAAGAAGAAGAAGAAGAAGAAAAATGAAGCAGTAAATAGAATATTTTGTTTCATAAGGGGTGAGAATGGAGGAATTTCACAATGAAAACCCATACAATGAAAGTCTACAGATCCAATACATACATTTTATAAACTTACTCACTATGCCAAAGGAAATTTATTGTGGTCGTCCTATTTTTTTTTGCGGTATTAAGTCTAGAAGTCAGAGATAAACAGATCACATACCTCGAATAGTAAACATTATCTTCTTTTTTCACTGACTACTTAACTCATGCCCCAAATTGAAGCCAATGACCAATCACATTTCAATTAATTTTGATTTACAACCAAACACAGTAGTTTTTCACCTCGATTTTATCAATTTAATTTTAACACCTTAAAATCAAGCTGCTCCTTTTTTAACATTCTGAATAGGTCATAGCATTATTTTGCAGTGACTGACTCTGCAAGAAATATGTTGAATATAACAATTTATATATTACGATATAAGAATTCTAGAATGCATGTGGCTACCAGATTGTATATATAGTGCACGAATGAAACCAGATAGTGCTTGCGGGATATAATATAAAACATTTGTAGCAATTGATTATACCACAAAAAAAGAAACCACTGTTTGCACTTTCTAAAACGTATTATTTTCCAGGTAATAACGTTCCAGAAAAATATAATTGTCATATTTACATCACAGGACGGGGGCAAACCGTAGCGTAGTGGTTAAGGCACTGAGCTACAAGCCGGAGGGTCGAGGGTTCAAGTCCCGTTGGGGTCAGGATTTTTAAACTGACCCAAACCCTCTGGCGGCACTATGGCCCTGGGGTCGACTCAGCCTCTAACTGAAATGAGTACCAGACGCTTGTTCTGGGGTAAAGGCGGCCGTCACGCAGGGCTGACAACCCGGCTGACATAAAAGTGCCGATTGTCTAGAAAAAGTGGGAGCCTTAACCTCCTACTACCCCAAGGGCCTCCTGAGGCCTGTTGTGGGATCACTTTACCTTTACATCACAGGACATCAGAAATTAATTAATATACAGTTTGATGAGTTTCATTTTTTCTCCACTAGGATGCATTCTGACAATATTGCGATCCTTTGGCAATAAATAATATGATCTGCTTGCAGTGATGAACAAATGGAGCATAACAAACGTTTGGGACGAATACATTCAGTGCATGCGTGCGTGTGTGTGTGTGTGTGTTCTAATGCCAGCCACCGCAGTTTAATTGCTTCGGGGTCCGAGCTGGGCGTATAGACGGCGTTAATACAGTTAATTTTTAATTAACGCACCACTTCGGCAGACCATTTTACGTAGATTATGTATTATTGTAGAGTGTACTGAGAGGAGTGTAAGATGAGTGTATGTTTGTGTGTTTGTGTTGTGTAAAATGTATTGTACGAGGCCTCATGATGAAGGATGAAATACGGTGTCCGCACGTAGCCTACTCCTATCGAAAAGCACCAAGGGGGCCGCCAGCTTAACGTCTCCTCCAACACAGTCAACAGTACCACATGCCTTCTTACTGCAGAGGTTTGCAAAGTATTGCTCAAATATGGTGTACAATCTAGCGATTAAAAATTGTACACCACCACCTACCGTATGTACATACCTATAAATAATCATCTACGAATCTTTACTTACTGTAATTTTTTTCATGTTTTGTTATTATTAGCTAATATTTTACCACACCCCCATTATCTTTTGTTTAGTCTGTAGACGTTGTCGCAGAGAGCACGAAACCCTTGCACACGTCCTTGGGGCCTGTCCGTTTGGAGAATCACTGAGAAATATTCGGCACCACACTATTCGAAATATGATGGCAGAAGCCTTGCGAGATTTTGGATACACAGTTTATGAGGAAGTTCATGGTGTGGCCACTAATGGAAGTAACAGACGAATAGATATTATTGCATTTGGACCATCCTCTAAAATATCATACGATATTAGATCCCACAATTCGTTTTGAGACTCACAGTTGCCAACCTGATGAAGTTGACTCTGAAAAGAAAGTCATATATGAGCCAACAATTAACTATTACAAAGATAAATACCAACTAGATAGTATAATTGTCACAGGATTGATGGTCGGGGCAAGAGGTACTATACCAGGATTCTTAGCCAAATTTTGGAATTCCTTAGATTTGGACAGGGTGTATCTTTCTAGAATTGCCATCGCTGCCATTAGAGGATCAATTTCAATTTTAAGAAACCATATTTACACAATTACTTTATAGTATGTATACTTCAATTAGGCCTACAAGTTGAATTTTTTAAAAATATATTTACAAAATGTATTTCATCAATTACAAAAATTAATTGTCTGTATCACTTTGTCCTTGAGGAAATCCTCTAATGAGGAAAGTTTTATATAATAATAAAAAAAAAAATTATTTAAAATTGTAATAAGAAAGTAATTTTTCTATGATTTTCCTATTCGCTGGTTGAGTGGAAGAGAAAGCCTAATGGGCTTAACTCTGCCAGTTTAAATAATGTATTATTATTATTATTATTATTATTATTATTATTATTATTATTATTATTATTATTATTATTATTATTATTATTATCATCATCATTATTATTATCATCATCATCATCATTGTTAATATATTGGCCCTGAGATAGAAAATTTTGGAATTAAATTAACCAAATCAAATTAATTTAAAATTGAAATTTCAACTCCGCCGGGTATCGAACCCGGACCTTCTAGCCAGGAAGCAGGAAAACTACCACCTGAGTCAGCATGGCGGATTAAAAATACGTTCGTTCTTTGTAAAAAAGATAAAAAAGAACAACTTTAAACATAAGCTTAAAAAGTTGAGTTCCATCTAACTTATCGATTTTCACTTGTTTGCACTGTAACCATTTAAACAATGGTACACATTAGGGAAATGCCCTTGTTTTTCATTCTCTGTTGAATTCATTTGTTTTCGCCGCGGGAGATAGCTGCTGGTGTCATATAGTGATTGATCCTGGAGTTTCACAAACATCTTTGCATCTGTTTTGTCTCGCACACTTGTGTTTTATTCTGTTTACTACTTCTTATGATTAATGGAACATCATACTTACTTGTTTTTAGTCCACACTATTGTAATATGATTTCTATAAGGAGGGAATCTATAATCCCTTCCAGCATCGGTTTACGCGGAGTGTGAGAAAATGCAAGGAAAGGAACGCTATGCGAATATATTATATAGTGAATGGTTCAAAATCGGTCGGAGTCAATAGATTTTCGGTACGTAAAAATATCATCATCAGCTTCTTCTTCTTCTCTTCAGGCTCCAAATTGCTGTTCTTTCCACATTTTCCTTGGTCTTCCCAAGTTCTTTCTTCCTTATGGTGAATAGATGTATGCTGCTTTTGGTATTCTATTCTCAGTCATCTTTGCCAAGTGTTCTTTCCAGTTTGTTCTGAGGGAGAGTGGCGTGTTGGGATCTTTTAGGACGGATCGAGAGTGAATCAAAAACATGCACATTTTTGTGTACAGTAAGAAAATTGAGATATAACAAAATTGTAGATTAAGGATATATGTATTAACAATAAGAAGAATCTCAATATGGTCTTTGTTTTCGATCTTTAATTATGTTATATAATAAGTAGGTCCGATAAGTTGAATTGTCTGATAGTGCATTTGATGCCTGCAGGGACGGGGCGGGGGGTTATTAGCGTGCGGTGTGTATATGTGTGGGGGTGTGTGGGGGTATGTGTGTGTGTTTTTTTTTCTAATTTGTTTTCTAGCATTTTTTTAATATTAATGTACGGAATATGGATGAATGTAGATATGTATTATTGTGATGTAGTGTAGACATAGATTTTACTTATATGTAGCCTGTTATTGTTTTTTGATACAGGTGTATTTGTAGGTATTTGTTTATATTATTAGTTTTATTTTTTATTCATGAAAAATAATGCACGTACGGCCAAGCAGGCCCGTGCGCAATGTAAATGCATATATATTTTCTTTATTCTGAAAAAAAGGCAATAAATTCCATTATCTATCTATCTATATTTCTCTATTGTTGAGTTTAATTCCTCTATTTTTAGTTGTTTCAGGTATTAGGCCTCGTGGCCTGTTACGGTCTGCCGCCATCTCTAGAATGGTCTACCCACGAATCGGCTTCCTCGGGGAATGTAGCTGTATTCTGGAGCGATTCATGCGGTGGATGTGGTATGTCCAATTCTTCCTGTAGTCATGGAGGTATTGAGATATTGGTGTGAGGTTGAGTTATTTACCTTTTTCACTTTTTTGATGGTTGAGAAGGCTGTAACTAGCAGTTCTTCGTACAAATTTCATCTTAGCAGCTATGATACGAGGTTCGTCCTGTTCGAATGGTCCATGCTTCACTGTCATAACAGAGGGTGGGTCTAGCGATAATTTTGTTTATTTTCATTCTCGTGTGTCTCTGTATTTTGATGGTTTGATAACTTGGTTGATGATTCTTAAAACTTTATTATAATTTTGTACTTTAAAAATATATGCCTATCACAGTCCTAATTAAAAGCTAAAAGCTTCTTGCAAGGATTAAAACTTTTCGGTTCGTTCCGGCTCCAAGTATTATAGCTGCTGAGTCACTCTCTTTCATGGGCGTCCCCGATCTCTTTTTCCTCCTCTTCGTTGATAGGTCAGACTTTTCCTAGGCAATATGATGATATCCACTCTGCAGACATGTTCATACCATTTTCTCCTAAACTCTTCTATTCTATCTGTCTAACTGAATATTTGTATTTCTTTACGGATATCTTCACTCCGTTTTTTATCCATTAAAGTGTATCCTGTCATAAATCGTAAATATTTCATTTCTGCTGCATCCATTCTTTTGACTGTTTATTCAGTTAAAAGTTAAATATCCTAAATATTTGAATGAATTAACTTGTTCTAATATTGAATTTTGAATACAGATTTTTCTTCTTACAGGTTATTTTCCTTGGAAGACCATAACTTTAGTTTCTGTGGTTGAAATATTCATAAGTAATGCTACAAGTGATTTCCAAATTGTCGATGAATTCACGAAGTGAGGAGTGAATTTATCTAGAGAATTTGGAAATCAAGAGTGGCATTTGTTAGGACAATTTAACGAATAAAATTAACCTGTTTACTCACAAATCATTATTTAAATATAGTTATTTTAAAATATTTATATATTTAATGTAAACGGCGATGTTTGAAAACAAATGAGAAGCGATAGGTAAGCTTCATCTGCTTCTTTTGTTTATCACTGCAACCAGATCATACTATTTATTGCCAAAGGAACGCAATATTGTAAGAATGCACTCTAATGGAGAAAAAATGAAACACATCAAACTGTATATTAATTCATTTCTGATGTCGTATGATGTAAATATGACAATTATATTTTTCTGGAAAAAAATACATTTAAGAAAGTGCAAACAGTGGCTTCTTTTTTGGTGGAATAATCAATTGCTACAAATGTTTTTATATTAACTCCCGCATGGTCTACGTGTTGACATTCATGCACTAGGCCTATATATACAATCTGGTAAACATATTTCTTAGTGGATCAGTCACTGCAAAATAATGCTATGACCTACTCAGAATGTTAAAAAGGAGGTGCTTTCTTTATTATGATAAACTTTAGTTGGTAAATTCTAGACGAAACACGACTGTGATTTGTTGTAAATAAGAAATCATTGTAACGTGATTGGTCCTTGACTCCCATTTGGGGCATGAGTTAAATAGTCATATTAAATTGTGTGCTATTATGTTGAGATGATGGACAGGATATTGTAATTCATCTACTGTATTGCCAAAAAATAACTTGATCATCTGCATATAAGAGGGAACCTAAAATTTTATTTCTCGATATGGAGATATTACCTTGAAATGTTAATCGCCAACGTCTGATAATAGAATTAATGTAGACATTAAACAACATATGTGATAAAGGACATCCCTGCCACACTCCACAGTTGATTGGTTTCCAATCTGGTAGTCCGTTGCCAATTCTTAGTGATATTGTATTATTTTGATATAATTTATAATCTATTGATTTGGCACATCATCATCAGCGAAAATTTCTAAAAGTTTTTGTCTGTCAACTCAATCTAATGTTTTAATAAAATCTATAAATGCTAGATGTGATTCTTTATTGGATTCCTTATGCTTTTCAATACGTAAAAATTCGGAAGGAAATAAAATCTGTGTCCCGTTTCAAATACCTAGGAACAATAATCACAAATAGGAATGAGATGCACAAAGAAATAAAACATAGGCTCAATTCTGGAAATGCGTGCTATTATGCATTACAGAGACTCTCAAACATTAAACTGAAAATATATAAAACTATTATTCTACCAGTTATATTATCATCATCATCTGCATTCATGGATTAGGTCTGTTGACCCGTTCCGACTTCAGCCCATCTCTTTCTAGGTCTGCCCACATCTCGGGTGCCTTTAGGTTTGTATTTTGTTATTTGTTTTGGATATCTATCTTCATTCATTCTGTCTATGTGTTGCTTCCATTTTTGTCTATATGTATCTATTTTATCAGTTATTGCAAATATTTCAAGTTCCTGTCTTATTATATTATATGGGTGCGAAACATGGACTCTTATTTTAAGGGAGAAAAGGAGATTACAAGTATTTGAGAATAAAGTACTTAGGAAAATGTTTGGACCAAAGAGAAATGAACAGACAGGTGAATGGAGAAGACTACATAACAATGAACTACATGGTCTTTATTGGAAGCCAGATATAATAAGAACAGTTAAGTCTCGTAGACTGCGATGGGCAGGACATGTTGCATGTATGGGGAATGAAAGACTTGCATGGAAGCTTCTTGTAGGAAAGCCAGAGGGAAAACGCCCAGTTGGTAGACCGAGAATGAGGTGGGAGAATAACATTAACTATGATTTGAGGGAAGTAGATTATACAGGGAATGATTGGAAAGCATTAGCTCAGGATAGGGATGTATGGAGAGCTTATGTCCGCGTGGCGATGAACCTACGGGTTCGATAGTGCCAGTGAGTAAGTAAGTAAGTCCCGTTTCGCAAGTAATAGAATCTCAAGCCTGAAAAGAAGAGACCGCTGAGCGAATTATCGGTCAAGTAGACAGTAGCTCGCTTCTGGTTCCGATTTTCGCGGGTTTAAACCGGCCGGATCTACAGATGTTTTAAGGGGGGTAAAAATCCTGATCATAGTTTTCTTTGGAAAGAAAGTAAAGCCGTAGATAGTGTATACTAGATTCAATCATGAAATAAGGATTCCTCCAAGCAAACTGTGTCGGCCCTTTCACACCAATTTTTGAATTTTGACGCTAATGACTTAAGCTATTATAGATCGTCGATAAATATAAACTAAATAACTCACTGGCACTATCAAACCCGTAGGTTCATGGCCGCGCGGAGATAAGCTCTCCATACATCCCTATCCTGAGCTAATGTTTTTCAATCATCCCCTGTATATTCTACTTCCCTCAAATCATAGTTAATGTTATTCTCCCGCCTTATTCTTAGTCTACCATCTTGGCGTTTTCCCTCTGGTTTTCCTACAAGAAGCTTCCATGCCACTCTTTCATTCCTTATTCGTGTCACATGTCCTGTCCATCGCAGTCTACGAGAGTTAACAGTGTTCTTATTATAACGTGCTTTTCTATGAAGATAATGTACCCAACTGTTACGAAGTCTTCTCTTCATCTCTCTTGGTCCAAAATTATGCGTAACTCAATTAACTTTGTCTAGTAACTCCTAACAAAGGAGAGGCTAAGGTCCGGCTGTTACATAGACTGTCTCGCTACAACAGTAACTAAATTAATGTAAGAAGAGCGAACGTCGTAAAACAACCTAAAAAAATAATGAACTGAGTCTTGTTCGCTACCATTGATACTGAACGTATCAATTTCATTATCATTTCACTCTTCAGAGGCTCTGATGTATCGACAGCCCATTCATTTTTATTAAAAATTCGAGAGATACGTCATATTTCACTGGTTTAATTACACTGTGCAACAAAAAAGAAATGTTTTTGTCTCAGACAGAAAAATATGTGATTCTGATAGTATTTTTTCTCCTGAATTCAAATATGATATCGGTTTTTCTCCATCACGCAAGGTTTCCGCGACACAGCCATTTATAATTTCAAACACTTTAATATTTTCTACATTCGTAACTACACAATATTCGAACATTCGGACTCACCTAGAAAGTAAAAATGACGATTTTCAGCTACATTTCGCCTGTGGAGCATCCCTCTTGATGGTCCAACAATAACCGGCCAGTATATTAGGATTCCATTTGTCTTGATATATCTTTTCTATAGCTGAAATCTCCTGAGTTAGCTCATTTGGTTTTATTTTACAATGGACAAATGGACGAAAAAAGCTTATTAAAAGAACAATTATTTAAATACATTAATTGAAATTGTTTGAAAACTTGTCTAAAGGTTTTCAAACAAATAAAGGATTACGACAGGGATGCTGTATATCGCCAACATTATATAAGATTTCAGCTGACTATTTAACTCATGCCCCAAATGGGAGTCAATGACCAATCACGTTTCAATGATTTCTGTTTTACAACCAATCAGAATCGTGTTTCACCAAATATTTATCAGTGTTATGATTACCATATTAAAGAAAGCTCCTCCTTACAATATTGTGTTCCTTTGGCAATAAATAGTATGATCTGGTTGCAGTGATAAACAAATGAAGCAGTAGAAGCGTACCTATCGTTTCTCATTTGTTTTCAAACATCGCCGTTTACATTAAATATATAAATATTTTAAAATAACTATAGTTAAATAATGATTTGTGAGTAAACAGCTTAATTTTATTCGTTAAATAGTCCTAACAAATGCCACTCTTGATTTCCAAATTCTCTAGATAAATTCACTCCTCACTTCGTGAGTCGTGAATTTATCGATAATTTGGAAATCACTCGTGGCATTACTTATGAAAAAGCTATTGAAGAATGGAAAAAGAAATGTAAACCGATGGGAATACCACTAGATGACAATTCAATCCTAAGATAATCATGGATTGGGAACCACAGGGAAGAAAAAAGAAGGGTAGACCAAATATTACGTGGATTCAGGGAATTAATGAAACTAAGAGGGAATGTGAAATAGAAGAAGATATATGGATGAACAGACAAGAATGCAAAAATGTGTTGAAACAAATGTGTAGTTAACTGTGAACATGGGTACCGGAAAAATGTATATTCAGTGTAAAAGCCGGAATAATAATAATAATAATAATAAAAATAATAATAATAATAATAATAATAATAATAATAATAATAATAATAATAATAATAATAATAATAATTGAAATTGAAATAAAAAAACTGTGGATGATGGAGAAATTCCGAATACATATTTGAAAACACGATAAAAAAACTGCATTAATTACAACTATTGGTACTCATGAGACAAAAATCATGTTGACCGGTGTTATTTGCTATCACAGACATGCGCAGTATTCTATTTCTGGAAGAGAAACCAGCCTCCTTGCAAAATTATTGTGCGATCCTTTCCTTAATATACAGTTGAATTAGTCCACAACTGTAGTTCGCAATAGCAGTTGGCCGATCTCGATCCATGATCGGAACAAGTTTCCTAGGTGAGATTTTTCGGGGGGTTTTTCTCAGGTGTAAGACATGTTGAGTTACCTCAAGACAGAAACAGTCCTTTGCCTCGGTAGCCCTTGCCTTTGGTCCCAAGAGTTTCAGCCCTGCTGGGATAATTAGATGTTTAAAATGATAAAACCCAAGGGATTTAGCGTAAGCTATAGATCCGAATCGTAATACTTTCGGATTCATAAAACGCTAAAATATACCCTCTGATCGGCCTTTTCCATGAAAATAATACCTTATCTTCATACTAGATGTCTCTGAGAGTTTGAATTAGCTCGGTTAAGTAACTACCAAGAAAACACCCTCACCAAAATAGGGTTGTGAGGGCAAGTCTATAAACGGACAATCACCTTGTTTATTGTGAATTTATGATTGCTGCGTTTTGCTTTAAATGTTTGTATTGTTTCGGAAGTGAACTTCACATTGAGATGGTATCTCATCCGTGAACGCCCTCCAAATCCTTGGGTCGTCAAAAAAATACATACTTGATCCAGAGTATAAAAATAATCTCATGAGGAGGCGTAGGCCAAATAAAAGTAGTGTACCTATAAAGAGGAAGGTTATTATTAGGGGGAAAAAGGCAGAACGGATATAATAGTATTATTTCAGTACAATATATTTCTAAAAATAGAGGGCTGACTTACACAGTGTACCAATTTACATTGTTTTCATCGAAAACCTAATCGATATTACTATGATCGTAAGATGAAACATGCTTGAAGTTTTAGAAGGCATTGAATGGTTTACGCCACTTTTGACTAAACTTTACAACATGTGACATTACCTCATAAACTCCTGTCAAATTTTATTTTTTGGATTTCGTTTTTCAAATTATTTCCCATCATTTACAATGATTTTTACATGTATTCTAACGACTATTTTTTTTACAATATTGAACAACATGAAGACATGGCAGCCATATTGATTTTAACGAATATTCTGTGATCCAGTGCAGCCAATATAGTGTCTGTACTAATTAACTTATACTAAATAAAATCAGTGTGCATTCTTTCACAGGTTAGAGTACTTAAATTGCGTTAGGTTAGCTTTTAGGTTCGTTAGCATCATGAGTTCAAATACCGTGTATATGTTGGCTACATCCCGTGATTCCATAATGTAAACCACTTCGTGTATGTTGGCGCATGCGCATGGTGTATAGTTGGAACTTAAGAAAAACAATCGTGTCACATGTTGTAAAGTATTTTCCACTTTTCTATTTAGACTTTAGAACCCACTCGGGCCTTACATGAACACGACCTGTGGGAGAGAATTTTAACTGTGGATCACATATTTATAGAAAGGCATGGAGAGCCTCTCGGGATGTCTGATCAGCTCAATCACAGTGCCACCATCGAGACAACACGAAAATACAGGGCATTCGCTCAAACATTGGAACCAAACAAAGACATTAGTGATCTCACTACAGGTCTTAGAAGACCCTTGGGTAGTAAGAGGTTAAGGCTCCAATCTCTCTCGATTATTATCAGCACGGAATGTCAGCAGAGTCATCCATGACGGCCGCCTTTATCCTCATAACAAGCATATGGTACTCACTTCTTTAAAAGCTGAGTTGACCCAAGAAATATTAAGCAGTTTAAAAATCCCGACCCCATTGGGACTCGAAACTCTGAACTTCCGGCTTGTAGTGTAATACCTTAACCCATTCGCTTCAGATTTAAGTGCTCGATGCATTTCCCCAGAAACCGCATTTAAATCGCCATAAATTATATTGTCTATTTTCAGACATTCAAAAGGAACAAAATATAACGGTACTTCAGATCACAATAATGGTGAAGGCCAAAACACATTACTCTAATATTCATAAATATTAACAAAAGATTACCTTACCAAGGGATGTACAAAATATTCCTCTTCTTCTGAGTTGAAGACCATTTAATGGCCGGCGAGTATACCTCGACTTCCGAGGCGAATGGGTTAACCAAGAACGAAATGGTGTGCCTCAAAAAAATAAGAGGAAAATGATATGTATATTTATAATGATCAGATGATAGTGTTTGGGGACTATTTGGGCCTTAAAGGTTTCCTGATATATTTTTTTTTTTGCATGCGAGGGAAAACTCCGAAACAACATCAGTCAGAAAACTTGTACCGACCAGAGATCGAAGTCGGACTTCCTGCGTCTAAGGCAAAGATATTACCACTAGACAACTGCAATGGATAAATGTTTATGTCAATGGGAGAAAAAGAAACATCAATTTATATGCAATATATATTTTATGAAACTTTAATTTAAAATATTTTATTTATTGTATAATCCTGAAGGACGAAAATCGGTAGGAAGACCAAGGAAGCACTTGGCTGAACACATGTGAGATTGGAACAGGCAAAGACCTAATCCCTGAAGGATGATGATGATGATAGTGATATTTTATTTCATCATCATCATCATCATCACTCCAAGGATTAGGCAATTGCCCGTTCCGACTTCATATTGCATCAGCCCAACGTCTTCTAGGTCTTCCAACATCACGCCTTCCTCTTGCTTGATAATTTCTGGCTAACAATGGATATCTCTCCTTGCTCATTCCATCCATGTGATCAATCCATTTCTGTCTGTAATTCGTGACTTTATCCAACAAAGGCTGTACTTTCAATTCTTCTCTTATATCCTCATTTCTTATTCTATCAAGTCTTGTACATCCTTTTACTTGTCTTAGGAACCGCATCTCTGCCGTCTGTATTCTATCCTTCTGTCTTTTCACTGGAGCCCAAGTTTCACATCCATACAATATTGTGGGAACCGCCATAACATTATACATTTTTATCTTGGTTTCTTTTCTAATTTTATTTTTGAATGTTCTCTGTATTGTTCCACACACCGTCTGAAATTTATTTATTTTGGAGTCAATATCTCTTTCCACATTGTAGCCAACATCACAGCCCAAATATTTTATTTATTTTGAATATTATCGGCTGGGGTTGTATAGTAGGTATAGCTCGGGAACCAGCTCCGTTGTGTCTGAAAGGAATTTGCTGTCTCAGCTGTTAGTACTATGCGAAGCAGATAATTGTACCTCCTCCACTCCCCACACTTCCCCCGCAAACACACAGAGCTTGGACCCGAGCTGTATGTTCCATGCCTCTACACCTGGGGGTCGTGAGTTCAAACCCGGCCGGGGTCGATATATTTTAGAATGGAAAAATCCAATACACAAGTCCACAAGGAGGGTCTTTAAACGTGTCCTGAATAAAAATACCGCTGTGCGGTATTTAACAGTTGAAATCTATAAGCAAATAACAAAATCCATGGCTCTATACGCCTATAACTTTCAGGCTTTCCATAATGGAAATCATGAAAGCAGCTCACAACGACAGCCTGATAAACGAAAACGAACCCAATACATGCAACCCCCTCTACCAGATCTTCAGTGAAACACCAGTTTTGAATCCTGCCGATGATGGGACAAGTCCCGAAAGCGCTACAGTTAAATGATTAATTAAGTTGAGGAGACGGACCTTTCAGGTGAATATTCCATAATTTTATATTAATTTTAAATTAGCTTGTTAAGAAACTCCCCTAAGTAGCACCAATGTCCCCTTGCGGGACGTGTGACGTATATGCAATACATATTTTGAATATTATTGTTCTCATTCATAATAATTTCTGGTATTAAATTCTTATATGATTTTTTGCGAGAGTGGGGCATTTTTTTAATTTACTAGGCGGCAAATATATTAAATGTGGCTTTTTGGCGTTACTCATCTATTTCCGAGGGACTACACCACCAGGCTACATAAATATAATCTAATTTATTTAACTCATGCCCCAAATGGTAGTCAATGACCAATCACGTTTCAATGAATTTTGTTTTGCAACCAATCACAGTCGTGTTTAACCTCGATATTTATCTACTTCTGTTTATCATAAGTAATGTGACGAGTGATTTGCAAATTATTGATAAATTCACGACTCACGAAGTGAGGAGTGAATTTATGTAGAGAATTTGGAAATCAAGAGTGGCATTTGTTAGGACTATTTAACGAATAAAATTAAGCTGTTTACTCACTAATCATTATTTAAATATAGTTATTTTAAAATATTTATATATTTAATGTAAACGGCGATGTTTGAAAACAAATGAGAAGCGATAGGTACGCTTCATCTGCTGCTTTTGTTTATCACTGCAACCAGATCATACTATTTATTGCCAAAGGAACGCAATATTGTAAGTGGAGAAAAAATGAAACACATCAAACTGTATATTAATTCATTTCTGATGTCGTATGATGTAAATATGACAATTGTATTTTTCTGGATTGTTACCTGGGAAAAAATACATTTTAGAAATTGCAAACAGTGGTTTCTTTTTTTTTTTTTTTTGGTGGTGGTGGTATAATCAATTGCTACAAATGTTTTTATATTAACTCCCGCATGCTGCATGTGTTGACATTCATGCACTATATATACAATCTGGTAGCCGTATTTCTCGCAGGCTCAGCCACTGCAAAATAATGGTCAGACCTGTTCAGAAAATTAAGAAGGAGGAGCTTTCTTTAATATGGTAATTATAACACTGATAAATATTTCCTGAAAAACGACTCTGATTGGTTGTAAAACAGAAATCATTGAAACGTGATTGGCCATTGAGTCCCATTTGGGACATGAGTTAAATAATCATATTAAAGAAAGCTCTTCCTTTTTAATATTCTCAACAGGTCAGAGCATTATTTTGCAGTGCCTGACTCTCGATCAAATACGTTGAATATAGCAAATAATGAACACATTCCTTCGAACTACACATTTGATAATTGTGTGTTCAAATATTGTGTTTTTAAATAATGATTTTACTGAGTTGTTTCCTAAAAAATAATTAATAACCTATAATATTCGTTATAATATACAGTTTTATGTGTTTCATTTTTCTCCACTAGGGTGCATTCTTACAATCTTACGATCCTATTTGGCAATAAATAATATTATCTAGTTGCAGTGGATGAACAAAAGAAGCATCAACAAACATTTCTCATTTATTTTCAAGGATAGCCGTTTATATTAAATATATATATTTTAAAATAACTATAAATAATGATTTGTGAGTAAACAACTTAATTTTATTCGTTAAATAGTTTTAACAAATGCCACTCTTGATTTCCAAATCCTGTAAATAAATTGGAAATCACTCGTGGCATTACTTGTGATAAATTGTTATTCATCTGAAAACCACGAAGTTGTACAATTTAAATTACTTGAAAAGAGAATTTGAAGAAATAACATTTAAGTATTTGATGAAGGAAGTCAATCAAGTATTAAGTGAAACGCCGAAAGCTGAGCACACTCCTTGAAGATCTGTGACCCAAATACCACGAGGATTGATCTAACCTGACGTGTATAAATGAGCCGAGAAGAGGATCCGGCGCATGTAACATTAACCCTGTAATGTTAACTTTCACCCTCAGATTAGCATTTACATAACTACTTGTTTAACAAGTTGCAGATTTTAAAACGGGACGGAAACTGGTTAATATTCTGAACCTGTTACTGTTTACATTATTACTTTACTGATGTTGTTATCATTCTTATCTTAAGTATAGTCATTACTGTTGTTATTATGATACAATTGGAGAGCTATCATCATTATCATCATCATAAGGAATGTCACGAGTGATTTCCAAATCATCGATAAATTCACGAGTCTCGAAGTGACCAGCGAATTTATCTAGAAGATTTGGAAATCAAGAGTGGCATTTGTTAGGACTATTTAACGAACAAATTAAGCTTTTACTAAAAAATCATTATTTACATATAGTTACCGTTATTTTAAAATATTTATATATTTAATGTAAACGACGATGTTTGAAAATAAATCAGAAATGTGAGGTTATGTTCATTCACTGCAACTTGATCATATTATGTATTGCCAAATTGGATCGCAATATTGTAAGAATGCACCCTAGTGGAGAAAAAATGAAACACATCAAACTGTATATTATAATCAACATTAGACGTTATACATTTTTTTTAGTCAACAACTCGGTGAAATCTATTCATTATTTGGTATATTCAATGTATTTGTTGGAGACAAATAATGCTCTGAGCTGTTCAGAATATTAAAAGGAGGAGATTTGTTTGTCACAAAAGCAGGAGCTGATAAAGAACAATCGATAAAGAGCGAGGTGAAACACAATTGTCATTAGTTGTAAAATAAATTTCATTGAAATGTGATTGGTCAATGACTACCATTTGGGCCATGAATTAAATAGTCACTATTAATTTATAACTTCACTACATTTGCACAGTTTGACCTCTGAACAAAGGTAGTTTTACTTGCCACCCGGCCTTACAGGGGTAAGATCTGTCGGATAAGAGATTTTAACTCTGGATCACACATTCCTTTTTGATCACACAAGGACATGGTGGATCTCTCCCAATGAGTGACCAGCTCAATGTCAAGACTTCCTCCGAGACAATACAACATTAAGACGAAACACGCAATTCACACACCCATGACAACGATGATTCTGATGACCACATAATTTTCGGGGACCATCTGGGCCTTAACGATACCTGGTATTTGTCTTACCAAGTGAGAAAAAACCGCGAAAAAACTCACCTAGGAAACTTGTCCCGAGCGGGATCTAACACGGCCACGCTGCGTACGAGGCAGGGACGCTATCCCGAGACTACAGCAATGGACTAACTTGTAATAATAATAATAATAATAATAATAATAATAATAATAATAATAATAATAATAATAATAATAATACAATAATAATTATAATTATTATTGTATTATTATTATTATTATTATTATAAAATTAAATTAACCCTATAGGTCTAATGCCCCTTCTTGCATATATGTAACATCGGGGATTTATCATAAGTAATGCCACGAGTGATTTCCAAATTATGAATTTATCTAGAGAATTTGTAAATCAAGAGTGGCATTTGTTAGGACTATTTAACGAATAAAATTAAGCTGTTTACTCACCAAATCATTATTTAACTATAGTTATTTTAAAATATTTATATATTTAATGTAAACGGCGATGTTTGGAAACAAATGAGAAACGATAGGTACGCTTCATCTGCTTCTTATGTTTATCACTGCAACCAGATCATACTATTTATTGCCAAAGGAACGCAATATTGTAAGGAGGAGCTTTCTTTAATATGGTAATTATAACACTGATAAATATTTCGTGAAACACGACTCTGATTGGTTGTAAAACAGAAATCATTGAAACGTGATTGGTCATTGACTCCCATTTGGGGCATGAGTTAAATAGTCACATTATTTCCACAATAAATTAACATTTACTGCGAATGCCTGATTTACAGTTACGTAACAACGTTAGGAGTGCATTTGGTTTCGCTACAACTAGGTCTACACGTAGTGTAACTTTTAAGCCGTAACTAGAGTAACTTTAGGTTTTAAAGTTAAGGGTTAAGTTAATTAAGGTTATTAAATAGTTTGCTTCAAATTAAATTTTATGCATGTCTACTGTATGTATGTTTAAAAGACAGTGGTTCACTCAACTCACATCGTTGTGGAAGGAGTTCGCGAGTAGAAAAAGGTTGGGAACCGCTGCTCTAGTCCATGGGGACTCTTAAACAAATTGGTATCATATTTGAAGAGAAAAATTATACGCTCAGACCGGGACTTGAACCCGGGACCCTTGGTTCTCTAGACCAAGTGCTCTACCAACTGAGCTACCTGAGCAAGTACCGATCCAAACGCAAATCTTTCTCTATATACATTGTAATTCCCATCCACCAAATGCTATGAAGCCATAATTACAATGTATATAGAGAAAGATTTGCGTTTGGATCGGTACTTGCTCAGGTAGCTCAGTTGGTATATAATTTTTCTCTTCAAATATGATTTATCCATCATTGAGATGTACGAAATCAATAATAATAAATTGGTATCAGTTTCATGCAGAAGTATGGATTTTAATGATTTAATTGAATGACAACTGACGATAACGACATGGATTTCCATGATGTACTAACGGTTAAGTTTGCAACGCAGATAGCATATATTATTCTACTTAGAAGTTAGTAATAGAATTTATTGACATTTCGAAAGAAAGGAAATATATTTTCATTTATATTGCACTCGGGCCTGCTTGGCCATATGTGCATTTTTTCCATGAATAAAATAAAAAATAAACATAAGAATTTCAACGTGAAACTAAGACAAATTTCAGAAGTCTTACTTCTCATTATTCTATGCTGCAAGAAGATCGAGATAGGTAGATTTCTGGGCAACACCGGGTAATCAGCACGTGGTTGCTAATTATAATCGAATCAGTCTTTTTGCCCTGTGAGGGACGAAGATGGAATGAAGATTACGCGTGCCTCCCATAGCAATGCTGCGTGACATATTTCCAGCAATGCATTCCTATTAGCGCGGTCCTTCCTCTTCACTTCAGAGCGAACTAGTAATAAAACGTGATTTGTTTTGTTTACTGGACGGAACGTATAGTTCGACCGCTTGGCTCATCCCTTAGTCTCCTCGCCCCAAGTCAGAAAAAGACTGTGATTCAAGACGTTTTTTATGTACCCACATAAAGCTTAGCAACTGTTAACTTTTACACCCAACCTGCCTGCAGACGACTTACAGTTTATAGCAACTTGTGCAAATAACGACAACCAATCGCGATAATGCTCCTAATGGACGATTTTATAGCTGCTGTACTAAGGACGGTCTGATATACGAACTGCGTTTTGTTTGAACCTTTGACCCACAGAATTCCATGAACTCATTCCAACTGTTGAGAATAAGGATCTGCATTGACTGCACGCCCGTCTGGAAGAAACTCCCAGTCAATTACACTTCCGTAATTCCACCAGACACACAACATTACAACTCTTGTTAAGTTGGTCTTCCGGGCTGGAACTGGTCCAGTTTGTTTAAATTCGAAGTTGGTCTTCCGAGCTGGAAGTGGTCCAGTTTGTTTAAATTCGAAGTTGGTCGCCCGGACTGGAAGTGGTCCAGTTTGTTTAAATTCGAAGTTGGTCTTCCGGGCTGGAAGTGGTCCAGTTTGTTTAAACTCGAAGTTGGTCTTCCGGGCTGGAAGTGGTCCAGTTTGTTTAAACTCGAAGTTGGTCTTCCGGGCTGGAAGTGGTCCAGTTTGTTTAAACTCGAAGTTGGTTTTCCGGGCTGGAAGTGGTCCAGTTTGTTTAAACTCGAAGTTGGTCTTCCGGGCTGGAAGTGGTCCAGTTTGTTTAAACTCGAAGTTGGTCTTCCGGGCTGGAAGTGGTCCAGTTTGTTTAAACTCGAAGTTGGTCTTCCGGGCTGGAAGTGGTCCAGTTTGTTTAAACTCGAAGTTGGTCTTCCGGGCTGGAAGTGGTCCAGTTTGTTTAAACTCGAAGTTGGTCTTCCGGGCTGGAAGTGGTCCAGTTTGTTTAAACTCGAAGTTGGTCTTCCGGGCTGGAAGTGGTCCAGTTTGTTTAAACTCGAAGTTGGTCTTCCGGGCTGGAAGTGGTCCAGTTTGTTTTAAACTCGAAGTTGGTCTTCCGGGCTGGAAGTGGTCCAGTTTGTTTAAATTCGAAGTTGGTCTTCCGGGCTGGAAGTGGTCCAGTTTGTTTAAACTCGAAGTTGATCTTCCGGGCTGGAAGTGGCCCAGTTTGTTTAAACTCGAAGTTGGTCTTCCGGGCTGGAAGTGGTCCAGTTTGTTTAAATTCGAAGTTGGTCTTCCGGGCTGGAAGTGATCCAGTTTGTTTAAACTCGAAGTTGGTCTTCCGGGCTGGAAGTGGTCCAGTTTGTTTAAACTCGAAGTTGGTCTTCCGGGCTGGAAGTGGTCCAGTTTTGTTTAAATTCGAAGTTGGTCGTCCGGACTGGAAGTGGTCCAGTTTGTTTAAATTCGAAGTTGGTCTTCCGGGCTGGAACTGGTCCAGTTTGTTTAAACTCGAAGTTGGTCTTCCGGGCTGGAAGTGGTCCAGTTTGTTTAAACTCGAAGTTGGTCTTCCGGGCTGGAAGTGGTCCAGTTTGTTTAAATTCGAAGTTGGTTTTCCGGGCTGGAAGTGGTCCAGTTTGTTTAAACTCGAAGTTGGTCTTCCGGGCTGGAAGTGGTCCAGTTTGTTTAAATTCAAAGTTGGTCTTCCGGGCTGGAAGTGGTCCAGTTTGTTTAAATTCAACGTTTCATCTACTACTGCGGAAGGCATATTGAGCATATTTGGCATGCTCTCTGTGAAGAATCTCCTGAAGATGTCTACCACAGTAGTAGATGAAACGTCGAGGTTAAAAAGACTGGACCACGGCCACTTATTCCGAATGACAACTTAACAGGAGTGAAAGCCTACAACAGAACACTATATTAAAACGCGACATTACGTATGAGACATCTAAATATTTGCTTAGACTATTTAAACTCATTCCCCAAATGTGAGTCAATGAACAATCACATTTAATTGATTTTTTATTTACAACCAATCACAGGCTTTTTCACGTCGATTTTATCAATTTAATTTTATCACTTTAAAATCGAGCTCCTCTTTTTAACATTCTGAATAGGTCATAGCATTATTTTTCAGTGACTGACTCTCTAAGAAATATGTTGAATATAACAATTTATATATTAAGATGTAAGAATTCTAGAATACATGTGACTACCAGATTGTATATATAATGCATGAATGTAACCAGATAGTGCTTGCGGAATATAATATAAAACGTGTGTAGAAATTAATTATACTACAAAAAAAAAGAAACCACGGTTTGCATTTTCTTATACGTATTATTTACCAGGACTTTACGTTCCAGAAAAAATGTAATTGACATATTTACATAATAGGACATTAGAAATTAATTAATGGCCTATAATGTTGGTTCTAAATTTATCCACTAGGGTGCATTCTCACAATATTTCGATCCTCTGGCAAATAAATAATATGATCTGGTTGCAGTTATTAACAAATGAAACATTACAATCGTTTTTCATTTGTTTTCAAATATCGCCTTTTACATTAAATATATAAATATTTAATATATATATATATAAATGATGATTTATGAGTAAACAGCTTACTTTTATTCGTTAAATATTCCTATGAAATGCCACTCTTGATTTCCAAATTCTCTACATGAATTGGCACCTCACTTAGTGAGTCGTGAATTTATCCATAATTTATAAATCATTCGTGGCATTACTTATGATCATTAGGCTTACACGAATATTATCTCAAAGGTTGAAAGTTTCACGCCCAGATTTAAATCACGACGGTAATTATTTAAGTTGTTAAGGTGTGTCGTAAATTAAGTACTAAGACTACCATAATTTACACGCCGAAACCACCACGAAAACCTTAACAAAACAATCTGCCGTTTTTAACTACAAGGCACTACAATCCAACGACAAAGCTCTAATTTGACTTCAAGGAAGTAATACAACTCCTGACGTGGAAGATTTGACAACCCTTACAATCTGCCGCCCGTGCCCGTAGCGCTTCACTCCACTCTCCTCTATTCAAGCATAGAATACATCTGCTTCGCACAGCGGATTGTCATTGCTGGATTCTGGGTTCGATTTCTGTGCCTTGCAGTTAAAAGCGGCTGATAATTTGTTTTTGTCACCACCATAGTGCATCTCAATGTTTCTCAGAGTGACGTGTTTCAAGGTAGGTTTTGACATACAATGGTTGACACTTCCCTTGTAAGTCTCAAAGATGATAATAATAATAATAATAATAATAATAATAATAATAATAATAATAATATTAATAATAATAATTTTTTATTTATTCTGGCAGAGTTATGACCATAAGGCTTTCTCTTCCACTCAAGCAGCACAAATACAAATAAATATTTGACAAAGATAGATATACACTATACTAATTATAAACATCAATGTAAATTTCATGTACAAACAATATTTTATACGATAATAACAATAATACTTACGATAATAATAATAATAATAATAATAATATAATAATGATGATAATATAATCATGATACTAATAATACAATAATATAATAATAATAATAATAATAATAATAATAATAATAATAATAATAATAATAATATGAATAATATGAATAAGATAAATTATACGAGAAACACCAATTAATATATATACCTTACAGTGATATCATAAATATTTGTTAATTCTTCTTCTTCTTCTTCTTCTTCTTCCAGCTCTACAGTCCTTTATGAGCCCTGGCTGCTGTTAGGACACTCCTCCACGCATCCCTGTCCAACGCCCTCCTTCTCCATCCCCGGTCCCCGAGCTATCGGAGGTCCTCCTCTATTCCATCCATCCATCTCTGCTTCGGTCTTCCTTTTCTTCTTCCTCCATCTGGTCTCAGTAGTGTAAGCTTTCTAGTGGTATTCTCCTCCTCCATTCTCATTACATGACCCACCCATCTCAGTCTGCCAATTTTAATAACATTTACAATACCCGGGTCTGAATACAAATTGTAGATTTCATCGTTATATCTTATCCGCCATATTCCACGAACATTTATAAGCCCCATGATCTTCCTCAGGATTTTCCTTTCAAAGATTATCAGTCTTTCTCCATTATCTCTGCTAAGTGTCCAGTATTCACTGGCATAATAGTTGAATGCAGGCTTTCACGGCCGGTAATCGTAATGTTGAGTGATTCCGGGTTATGTGGCCGTGGTCCATAGTTGGTGTTGATACCAGACGTTTCGCCCTCAACTGCGGAGGGCATCTTCAGTGGCGAGTGCTTCTATGCGTGTTTCCTGGTCGGAAGATCTACTTAGAAGTAGATCTGAAGATGCCCTCAGAAGTAGATCTTCCGACCAGGAAACACGCATAGAAGCACTCGCCACTGAAGATGCCCTCCGCAGTTGAGGGCGAAACGTCTGGTATCAACACCAACTATGGACCACGGCCACATAACCCGGAATCACTCAACATTCACTGGCATAGATAGCAACTGGTCTCAGTATGGTTTTATATATATATATATATATTTTAAATTTTGCATCCAGACTTAGAATATGTAATTTAAATTGGTCCTTAAGTGCATAATAGCATCTGTTGGCTTGAATAATCCTGCTCATTATTTCCTTATTAACATTATTGTAGTCCCGCGCCGTAGCCGAGCGGTTAAGGCAGGAAGCCTTGGCGCAGAGCTACGGGACTTGCGCTGGTTCGAGTCTCCATGGAAGAAATTTTCTCATGGTATTTCGGCCAGTATGGGATCGGTGCCCACCCAGCATCGTGAGGCAATTGGGTAGCTACAATAAGTAGCGGCTCCAGGTTGAGGAACCAGCTATAACGGCTGGGGGACTCGACATGCTAACCACATGTCACCCCTACACTGGCTGTTGATCATCTACCTCTGTGATTGACACATGTGGATGTGAAGGGCCAGCAGCCGGCTGGTAAAAGGGCAACCTCTGAAAAGTGGAAAGACCCTCAATCGGAATAGGAACATTATTGTCATCAGTGATTATAGTGCCCAGATAAATATTTCCTAATAAGATATAAAATATTCTACGATGATAGGGAGGCAAATTCACTCTATTATTCCTTTTAGACTAACTAAATTAACTAACTAACTCACCGGCACTATCGCATCCGTAGGTTCATGGCCGCGTGCACATAAATTCTCCACACATTCCTATCCTGAGCTAAAGGTTTTCCAATCACCCCCTGTATAATCTACTTCCTCAAACCATGGTTAATGTTATTCTTTCCCCCGATTCTTGGTCTATCAACTGACCGTTTTCTCTCTGGTTTTCCTACAAGAACCTTCTATGCTCCTCTTTCATTCCCCATTCGTGCCACATGCCCTGCCCATCGCAGTCTATGAGACTTAACTGTTATTATTATATTTGGTTTCTTGTAAAGACCATGTAGCTCACTGTTAGGCAGTCTTCTCCATTCACCTGTCTGTTCATCTCTCTTTGTTTAGACACTGCGCAAAGAAGTCAGTGCCGAGGATTGAAAATGGGACCTAGTATAGTCCATGAGGGCTAAAGTGTCTAGAATATTTTAGAAAGAGAGTACTCACCATCTTCTTTCTCACTCATATGCATATCTGTTCACGGTGACAGCGGTAGGTGAGACACTCCCTGCAGTGAACATAGATCAGTGGTGGCATTCCCTTCTTCTAAAGATTCTTCCTGGCAAGTTTCTATGTCTTCATTTTCATTTTCAACGTCGTCGGTATCATCTAAATTTATTTCAAACCGATCCCTAATTTCGTCCATTAAACCGTCTGCCTGCCAATATGACACTTCAATCTTTTCACACGCTCTGCAGTCACTTTTAACAGAGCACTCTGAAACATTCGCCACTGACAAAAACTACCTGAAACAAAAGTGACTGGACGGAAGTGGGGGGGTGGAGATTTTCTAGCATTCCTAAGTAATTTTACAAGCCCATTGTGTTTTGCGAAGGGTGGAAGAACAGTTCTCTAGACAAGGATAGCTGAAATCATGCCAACTTATTCCTTTTACACTATAGTGATTCATACAGATCAACTCGCTAACTGAAATAATGATACAATAACACATTTTATTTGGATTTCAACTGGAACATGAAAACAAGTTTACTAGATTTTCCAGAAACCTTTAATAAAAGTTAATGAATGCGTGCTGAAAGGAACTGCACCCCCTCCTCTTCAAGATAATTGCGCATCGAGACGTCGGCGCTAGGTGCGTGATATACGTTTGTTACAATTCGTTTTATAGTCATCCACCTCAAGACCAAAGCGCTACGTGTAACTTCGCAATACAATTACATTAAGTGTACACACGCGATTCCGCTGTTAATTATATGCAATGTATGATGAACCTCTCTAAAAACACAATTCACTGACATTATCTAACCCAGAGTTTAGATATATATTTTATTTTATTAAGACCCCCAGCACCATCTCTCTGGGTTTTCCTCGGGCTTAATAGACTACCCATATCCCCAGGTCTGCTCTTGTCCCTAATTACACTCTTCTGTTTTTATTTTGTCCATTTTCTGGATACAAGTTTCGGGTGCATTATAAAACACAGGGGGATTAAAAAAATTAAAGGGAAAATTACTATTAACATTGTAGTATTCTGTAAGAATTAAAAAAATCATTTCCATAACTTCGAATTATAGATACCAAAATCGAAAGACCTAAAGCCCCCTCGCATACAGAAAAAGTTAAAAAAACTATTCTAAAATATAATTCATAATTAAAAGAAATTAGATAAAAATATATAATAAGATAAAGTGACAGTACAATAAATTCCAATCTTAATAACGTAGACTTAAAATGTTCCTATGATATATGTGTAATTAATATAATATCCATAAGGGTTCCGGTTGGCCATAAGATTCTATAAAAGTTTTATGGGAATTAAATTTAATGTTTCTTGGCTATGAATAGGGAAGGGAAAGTTATAAAATAATAATGATATTGTAGGAATTATTTGTTCTTAACCCATTCGCTTCAGGTTTAAATGTTCAATGCATTTCCCCAAAAAACGGTATATAAGTTACTATCTATTTTTAGACATTCAAAACAAACAAAAGATAACGGTACTTGAGATCACAATAAGGGTGAAGGCCGAAACACTTTTCTCTAGTGTTCATAAATGTTAAAAAAACATTACCCTGCCAAGAGATGCACAAAATATTGCTACATATGTAACAGAATAAAGCGAGTGTACCTCGACTTCTGAGTTGAAGGCCATTTAACTGCCGGCGAGTCTGCCTCGTCTTTTGAGGCGAATGGGTTAATACTACTTATATACAGTTATGTTTACATATTAATCCTTAACCCAAGTCTTAAGTCTTAAATCTACCACCTAATCTAGTAATATTTACATGGTGTTGTTTAGACTAAATGTTAAAACTAATACTTAATTTACTAACTTACAATCGGCCGCGGTGGACTAGTGGTTATGCTCTGTGCCTCTGGTCCCGAGGGTCGCGGGTTCAAACCCGGCCGGGGTCGATGGATTTTTTAGCACGGAAAAATCCAAGGAGCAAGTCCTCCGGGAGGGACTTTAAGCCGTGGGTCCCGAGTCTGAAGATTTTCAGGCTCGTAAAAGGTCCTTAAGCCTGAAGGAGAGGCCTCTAAGCAAAATGTACCGATTTTTCCCGTCCTAGTACTATCTTGGTTTCCTAGACGTCAGTATGAGGCGGAACGCTGACCACGAGCCACTCAAATGAATGAAAGTAAATGCGCACAAATGTGCAAATTGTTGGTAGAGTTAGTCTAAGCAAAACTTGTTAAACGATAATTGTCTTTCCGCACACTTTTCGACGTGATATCGTTCACATGGATTGTTGCACTCAGATGATATCTACAGGAAAACAAGTGTAACTAAATTAATATGGTTCAAATTCTTCCCTGTAGGGGGAGAGCGCCTAAATCTCTGTTAAGGGAAACATGGGCTTACAAGAAGAAGACTATCTTACAACTAACTTATTGCTAGATTCATCTAATCCCTCTTTCTTTGTCTGCGGATGTCCTCTTGGCGTTGAGTAAGGACCCATCCGATGAACCTTCTCACCGCCTGGTATGGCTATTTTTCTGTCCAAAATCGTAGAGGAGGCGGCCAGTTCATATCACCGTTTAGTGCAGCCTCACGTAAGTCCCTTCGTCTGGCCTCATATTTGATGCATTCGTACAGGACATGTTGTACAGTGTCCAGCTCTGTTCCGAAGCAATCGCAATGAGGCGTTCGTGTGAGGCCTCTTTCATGGAGTTTGGCTTTGAAAGAGCCTTGGCCGCTCTGGAGTTGTGTGATATGATGATTTGATTGGATCCAAGTGTTCTTTGATGTTAGGGCAGAAATTAGTATGTTATGCGTCCATGTTCTGCCACTTCCCATCGTTCTTGCCATTCCGCGGAAACACTTTCCTGGACTATTTAACTCATGCCCTAAATGGGACTCAATGGCCAATCACGTTTCAATAATTTCTGTTTTAAAACCAATCAGAGTCGTGTTTCACGAAATATTTATCAGTGTTATAATTTCCATATTAAAGAAGGCTCCTCCTTTTTAATATTCTGAACAGGTCTGACCATTATTTTGCAGTGACTGAGCCTGTGAGAAATACGGCTACCAGATTGTATATATAGTGCACGAATGTCAACACATGCAGCATGCGGGAGTTAATATAAAAACATTTGTAGCAATTGATTATACCACCAAAAAAAAAAAAGAAACCACTGTTTGCACTTTCTTAAATGTATTTTTTCCCAGGTAACAATCCACAAAAATATAATTGTCATATTTACATCATACGACATCAGAAATAAATTAATATACAGTGTGATGTGTTTCATTTTTTCTCCACTAGAGAGCATTCTTACAATATTGCGTTCCTTTGGCAATAAATAGTATGATCTGGTTGCAGTGATAAACAAAAGAAGCAGATGAAGCGTACCTATCGCTTCTCATTTGTTTTCAAACATCGCCGTTTACATTAAATATATAAATATTTTAAAATAACTATAGTTAAATAATGATTTGTGAGTAAACAGCTTAATTTTATTCGTTAAATAGTCCTAACAAATGCCACTCTTGATTTCCAAATTCTCTAGATAAATTCACTCCTCACCTTCGTGAGTCGTGAATTTATCGATAATTTGTAAATCACTCGTGGCATTACTTATGATAATGTTTTCTAATGTCGGTCGCGGTAGACTAGTGCCTTCCTTGCCTCTGGTACCGAGGGTCGCGGATTCAAATCCGGCTCGGGTCGAATCATTTCTTTGGTATGGAAAAATCCAAGGAGGAAGTCCTCCGGGAGGGATTTTAATCCGTGGGTTTCCCCGGAAAAATATGCTTAAGCCTGAATAAAATTCCTCTAACAAAATTTTAGCGACGTCATCACCCTACTTATACTTTATTTGCCTGCAAGATGTCTCTCTTCGTTCACAAACCTCTAAATATAAGGGCTTTATCTCGTATCATCCCTCGACGCGACCCTGAATTGGACACCAGTTGAGGATATTGTTATAAACAATTTTTTGTCTAATACCACCAGGTTGTCTTTTATGACATTTCTGGTTTTCTCCCCTGACATTGGCCGAATTGTAATCAATTTCTTAGGTTGCGGCACCTGGAAGGCGGAGTTACGTTACTCCGATGATATGATTGGTGATAAATGATAATGAGGCGCCAGGAGAGTTCTTAACCTAAACTTAACCTGAATACCAGACCATGGACAACCACAGGAATAATTCCCTTTAAGGAAACGTTACATGGTTTTATCGGGAATCGAACCCGATACCTCATGAACTGTAGTCAGAAACGCTGACCACTAGCCCATGAGGCTGGTCTGTTATAAATATTAATAATACAAATTTATTGAAAAACAACATTTTAATTATTTGGGTTGTAATTTTACTATAAACACAAAAACTGTCCAAATTTCAAATGATGTGTGGAATTATACATAGAACGTTAAAGAAAAAAACAAGAAGAGACACTAGACTGAAGTTTTATAAAACATTGGCAGTTCCTGCATTACTTTATGGGAGTGAAACAAGAAGAGACACTAGACTGAAGTTTTATAAAACATTGGCAGTTCCTGCATTACTTTATGGGAGTGAAACTTGGGTAATGACCAAAAAATTACAAAATAGAATACAACGCGTAGAAATGACCTTCCTTAGAAGAACAAAAGGCTGCACAAGAATAGATCGGTTAAAGAATGAAGATATAAGAAGTGATTTATATCCATTAAATTATAAAAATCAAAGAATATAAAGAGAAATGGTTTAGACATATAGAAAGAATGAATGTAACAAGATTACCAAAAGCATCACTTAACTACAAGCCAAGAGATTCAAGGAATGTAGGAAGGTCAGTGAAAAGATGGACAGAACAACTGTGAGTCGGAACAGGAATTTGCCTAGGCCGTGAAGTGAAGAAGAAGAAGACAAATTTATTATTAGTGAAATATTACATGATAATATCGATTTCTTCAAGTCACTGTAAGGTCCGGGTGCCATGTGACATAAGAAGTACCCATAAGGTGGAAAATTAAACTGGATAAAGAAGAAGAAGATGGATATTTAGTTTTGTGGGAAATTATTTCAATTTACATAATTTTATTTTTAAGAAACATTAGGCCTACTACAAAACACATCGACTGGTTTCTGCGCAATGCGTGTTGTTCAACGTTAGTCCTAAGTTTTTCTTTTAGAGCATTTGAAAAGTACAATGTAGGAAACTCCAGTCGCCACCAGAGCTCAGCTAATTGTCCGAATCAATTATGTCTTTTAACAAATTAAACAGAAAGCCTCTACACTCGACTGAGTTGGAGGGTCATTACTACGAAGATATGAACAGCGTCGAATGTTTGAACACACATTGAAAACTATCAATAAAAGTCTTCTTCATTTCACGGGCTAGGCAAAATGCCTGTTCCGCCTAACGGTTGTTTTGTCTATCTTTTCACTGGCTTCCCTACATTCCTTGAACCTCTTGGCTTGTAGTTAAATGCTGCTTTTGGTAATCTTGTTACGTTCATTCTTTCTACATGTCTCAAGCATTTTCCTCTATATCCTTTGATTTTATCATTCAATGGATATATATTTAACTATTATTGTGCAGCGTTTTGTTCTTCTAAGGAAGTTCATTTCTACACTTTGAATTCTACTTCGTAATTTTTTGGTCATTACCTAAGTTTCACTCCCATAAAGTAATTCAGGAAAGACCAATGTTTTATGTAAAAGGTCCGCATGTCATTTGAAATCTTGACAGTTTCACATTTACGTCTCTTTCAGTTTTTGTGTTTATAGTAAAATTACAACCCAAATAATTAAAATTTGTTACTTGTTCCAGAAGTTTGGGAAGACGGAAGAAAAGATGTAAAGAGCAGCAATTTGGAGCCGGAACAGGCTAGTAAATAAGCCTAAACCGTGAAGAAGAAGAATAAAATGTAATTAATTTTAGTCAATGTCCGCACCTTTCAGGCAATATCCTTGACCTATGCGCAGAAGTCATAAATAGAGGTAAATGTTCTCCTTCCAATAACGCTAGATTTATTAAGTTTCAACCATCGAGTAGAGGTGACTAATGTATCCATCATATTGAGTAAACAATAAACTCTATGTAACTAACACGTGCAAGTTTTAAGGTCGGAGAACGAGGGTGTACGGAGAAAGGATTGCCGCTAGTAAGATACAATATGCATTAACGACTATGGTGCGAACAGTTTCAACAGTATAGGCCTAATTGTAGCTTTATTACTAACAAAAACAAACTATTAACTATGTAATTTGTTCTGTAGGTAGTTTTTATTGTACAAATGAAGATATTTTTCGTTTTTTTCATGTCTATACACATGGTCTCTTATGAATGAGTGTAGATGTGTATTGCTGTGTATGTACTGTAGACCTAGATTACACATATTCATTGTTATTTATGTTTTTTTATGTACGAGTGTTCCATCAAGAAATAAGAAATGAATTAGAAATATATTCAATAAATGACGTGGTGGGGGGGGGCTTAGTACCCGATGAACCAGACGACCCTACTGGGGAAGATTGACTTAGGTTAATCTTGCTGGTGGGTAAGAGGCGAGGGGAACTAAGTATAGCTCACAACGAGGGAATGGCGTCTGTATCCATATTGGGCGGCCACATCTTCGTCAAGTCTTCAACGGTCAACAGGGCGACAAGGAATAGCACAGCTAAACTTGTAGGGCTTGAAGAGCGGAAGCAGCCCTCTCTTGGAGGGTGGATACCCAGAGGAGCATGTTTGGAGGCTCAGAGGAAGCAGCCCTTCCACCATCCTTGTCCTGCGAAGCGCTCGGAACGCTTCCAGGAGACATTTATCTTACTGAGAAGCTTCATGGAAATCAGCCGGATTGTCATAAAAGGAACCGACCCAAGCAAGGTTCCCACAATATTGTATGGATGTGAAACTTGGGCTCCAGTGAAAAGACAGAAAGATAGAATACAGACGGCAGAGATGCGGTTCCTAAGACAAGTAAAAGGATGTACAAGACTTGATAGAATAAGAAATGAGGATATAAGAGAAGAATTGAAAGTACAGCCTTTATTGGATAAAGTCACGAATTACAGACAGAAATGGATTGATCACATGGATGGAATGAGTAAGGAGAGATATCCATTGTTAGCCAGAAATTATCAAGCAAGAGGAAGGCGTGATGTTGGAAGACCTAGAAGACGTTGGGCTGATGCATTATGAAGTCGGAACGGGCAATTGCCTAATTCCTGGAGTGATGATGATAATGATGATGATAAGAATTCAACAACACCGCGTCGGCTGCGAACAGCATGTTCACAGAATGGAAGAAATAAGATTACCCAAGATAGCATATCAATATAAACCAAAGAGATTCAGGGATGTAAGAAGACCTAGGAAGAGATGGAAGGAATCATTGTGAATTCCAAACAGGCGAATCGTCTAAACCTTGAAGTGAAGATGATGATAATGATGATGATGTATATATGAGTGTAGGTGTGTAGCCATGTTTGTATTTGATTATATATTCGTATATTTTTTCCCTCTTATTCAAGAACAAAATGTGCACGTATTGCCAAAAAGCCCACGCTCAATATTAATGAAAATGTATTTATTTCTTTCGAAAAAGTCAACAAATTCCATAACTACCACTTATATAAACAATTAAAAACTTTAAATATATATATATATATATATTTCTTCGTATTAACACTAATCAAAAATATGTAAATAAGTATTCAAAACATTTTAAAAATAGTAAAACTGTGACAGCGTCAAGCAGAAACTGAATATATTTATTTATTGACAGCTGTCTGTCACGGCATTTCAAGAGAGTGACAACAGCACGCACTTACTTCGCTATAGTTCACATATTTTCCACTCCTCAGAGCTTTTAGCAGTACATTATGCAAGCTAGAATATTTACTTACTTACTCACTGGCACTATCGAACCCGTAGGTTCACGGTCGCGCGGACATAAGCTCTCCATACATCCATATCCTGAGCTAATGCTTTCCAATCATTCCCTGTATAATCTACTTCCCTCAAATCATAGTTAATGTTATTCTCCCACCTCATTCTTGGTCTATCAACTGGACATTTTCCCTCTGGCTTTCCTAGAAGAAGCTTCCATGCAAGTCTTTCATTCCCCATACGTGCAACATGTCCTGCCCATCGTACTCTACCAGACTTAACTGTTCTTATTATATCTGGCTTCCTATGAAGACCATGTAGTTCAATGTTATGTAGTCTTCTCCATTCACCTGTCTGTTCATTCTGATCCAAGACGCGATTTATCTAATGTTCCCCCCCGCTTAATTCTCTCTAGTGCCCCGCTATTATATAAAGTCCTAACATTTGATGTACCTAGGAACCTGTCCCTGTGTTTGAGCCTTTGGCACGGGTTTCCTGAAGTAGTCCCGGCCCGGAGAACCAAATGGGGGACTATTTGCTAACTCAAGTACAATACAATCTTCATGAAACAGTGAACAATCCGGTATAAGAATATCAGGAATTACAACCAATGTAGACGTCTAACGACACAATTTTATCGTTTTCCTATTATCACTTCCTGTTTTCGCAACTAAGTGTCTGCAATGTCTTCAAAACACTTCACTGAAATAATTATATAACTTAGCTTTATAACAGTAGTCAACTGTTTTGAAATGTATCGTAAATAGAAAATACATACATTTAAAATGACAGTGCGCACGGAACTGTTTGGCCGTTCGTGCTTATCCGTTCCACGTTTAAGTACAATGAAGATAAATGAATAAACAATTATATAGCTATATATACATACTGGGGTGATTCGGAAAATAAGTTCCGACCTGGTTCTCCATGCAAATGTGAGAGTTCAGTATGTTACAGGTAGTATATTGTGTGGAAGTGCCTGAATTCATATACCTAGGAACAATAATCACAAATAGGAATGAGATGCACAATGAAATTAAACATAGGCTCAATTCTGGAAATGCGTGCTATTATGCATTGCAGAGACTCTTGATGTCCCAACTCCTTTCAAAAAACGTTAAACTGAAAATATATAAAACTATTATTCTACCAGTTATATTATATGGGTGCGAAACATGGACTCTTACTTTAAGGGAGGAAAGGAGATTACAAGTATTTGAGAATAAAGTACTTAGGAAAATTTTTGGACCAAAGAGAGATGAACAGACAGGTGAATGGAGAAGACAACATAACAATGAACTACATGGTCTTTATAGGAAGCCAGATATAATAAGAACAGTTAAGTCTCGTAGACTGCGATGGGCAGGACATGTTGCACGTATGGGGAATGAAAGACTTGCATGGAAGCTTCTTGTAGGAAAGCCAGAAGGAAAACGCCCAGTTGGTAGACCAAGAATGAGGTGGGAGAATAACATTAACTATGATTTGAGGGAAGTAGATTATACAGGGAATGATTGGAAATATTAGCTCAGGATAGGGATGTATGGAGAGCTTATGTCAGCGCGGCCATGAACCTACGGGTTCGATAATGCCAGCGAGTAAGTGAGTAAGTATATTGTGTGGTTGCATTCGGATTTTTCTCACATTAAGACACACGTCTAAAATGTGTGCAACAATACAAGCTCCCCACCAAGTGTGAAGTACGTAGAGTAAAATGGTTTCTGTGGACAACACAACAAAAATTGACAGTGGCAACAATTCATCTTGAGATTATTACAGTGAAGGGGGAAATTATGAGTGGCGGTGTTGTTCGACATTGGGGTCGAGACGGGAGCACTAATCGTCCATGATGAACAAACTGGTCGACACCGTCTGTTGCGAATGATGAAGATGTTGCAATACTGAATGAAGTGACCACTGATCAGACTGAATCGCCGTTTCACTATTTATGAACTCTCGGAGAATTTTCCGCAAATCAGTCGGTCTCTTCTGTACGAAGTGGTGACACGTTTAGTGCTCGTTGGGTGCCGACAATTCTAACATTCAGAAAACCACCAGCAAACTCTCTTGAGAGTTATCCGGTTGGAGAACATTCAGAAAACCACCAGCAAACCCTCTTGAGACTTATCCGGTTGGAGAACATTCAGAAAACCACCAGGATGGGAGCAGCAAAACCTCTTGAGAGTTATCCGGTTGGAGAACATTCAGAAAACCACCAGCAAACCCTCTTGAGACTTATCCGGTTGGAGAACATTCAGAAAACCACCAGCAAACCCTCTTGAGAGTTATCCGGTTGGAGAACATTCAGAAAACCACCAGCAAACTCTCTTGAGAGTTATCCGGTTGGAGAACATTCAGAAAACCACCAGCAAACTCTCTTGAGAGTTATCCGGTTAGAGAACATTCAGAAAACCACCAGCAAACCCTCTTGAGACTTATCCGGTTGGAGAACATTCAGAAAACCACCAGGATGGGAGCAGCAAACCCTCTTGAGAGTTATCCGGTTGGAGAACATTCAGAAAACCACCAGCAAACCCTCTTGAGAGTTATCCGGTTGGAGAACATTCAGAAAACCACCAGCAAACTCTCTTGAGAGTTATCCGGTTGGAGAACATTCAGAAAACCACCAGCAAACTCTCTTGAGAGTTATCCGGTTAGAGAACATTCAGAAAACCACCAGCAAACCCTCTTGAGACTTATCCGGTTGGAGAACATTCAGAAAACCACCAGGATGGGAGCAGCAAACCCTCTTGAGAGTTATCCGGTTGGAGAACATTCAGAAAACCACCAGCAAACCCTCTTGAGACTTATCCGGTTGGAGAACATTCAGAAAACCACCAGGATGGGAGCAGCAAACCCTCTTGAGAGTTATCCGGTTGGAGAACATTCAGAAAACCACCAGCAAACTCTCTTGAGACTTATCCGGTTGGAGAACATTCAGAAAACCACCAGCAAACCCTCTTGAGAGTTATCCGGTTGGAGAACATTCAGAAAACCACCAGCAAACTCTCTTGAGAGTTATCCGGTTGGAGAACATTCAGAAAACCACCAGCAAACTCTCTTGAGAGTTATCCGGTTAGAGAACATTCAGAAAACCACCAGCAAACCCTCTTGAGACTTATCCGGTTGGAGAACATTCAGAAAACCACCAGGATGGGAGCAGCAAACCCTCTTGAGAGTTATCCGGTTGGAGAACATTCAGAAAACCACCAGCAAACCCTCTTGAGACTTATCCGGTTGGAGAACATTCAGAAAACCACCAGGGGGGAAGCAGCAAACCCTCTTTGAGGACTTATCCGGTTGGAGAACATTCAGAAAACCACCCAGGGTGGGGGAGCAGCAAACCCTCTTGAGAGTTATCGGTTGGAGCACATTCAGAAAACCACCAGGCAACCCTCTTGAGACTTATCCGGTTGGAGAACATTCAGAAAACCACCAGCAAACTCTCTTTGAGAGTGATCCCGGTTGGAGAAGAGAAACATTCAGGAAAACCACCAGCAAACTCTCTTGAGAGTTATCCGGGTTAGAGAACATTCAAGAGAACCACCAGAAAACCACCAGGCAAACCCTCTTGGAGAGTTATCCGGTTGGGAGAACATTCAGAAAACCACCAGCAAACCCTCTTGAGACTTATCCGTTTTGGAAGAACATTCAGAAAACCACCAGCAAACTCTCTTGGAGAGTTTATCCGGTTGGAGAACATTCAGAAAACCACCAGCAAACCCTCTGAGGGACTTATCCGGTTGGAGAACACTGCAGAAAACCACCAGCATGGGAGCAGCAAACCCTCTTGAGAGTTATCCGGGTTAGAAGAACCATTCAGCAAACCACCAGCAAACCCTCCTTGAGACTTATCCGGTTGGAGAAAACATTCAGAAAACCACCATCAAACTCTCTTGAGAGTTAGCCGTGTTTAGAGAAACATTCAGAAAACCACCAGGATGGGAGCAGCAAACCCTCTTGAGAGTTATCCGGTTGGAGAACATTCAGAAAACCACCAGCAAACCCTCTTGAGACTTATCCGGTTGGAGAACATTCAGAAAACCACCAGCAAACCCTCTTGAGAGTTATCCGATTGGAGAACATTCAGAAAACCACCAGCAAACTCTCTTGAGAGTTATCCGGTTGGAGAACATTCAGAAAACCACCAGCAAACTCTCTTGAGAGTTATCCGGTTAGAGAACATTCAGAAAACCACCAGCAAACCCTCTTGAGACTTATCCGGTTGGAGAACATTCAGAAAACCACCAGCAAACCCTCTTGAGAGTTATCCGGTTGGAGAACATTTAGAAAACCACCAGCAAACCCTCTTGAGACTTATCCGGTTGGAGAACATTCAGAAAACCACCAGGATGGGAGCAGCAAACCCTCTTGAGAGTTATCCGGTTGGAGAACATTCAGAAAACCACCAGCAAACCCTCTTGAGACTTATCCGGTTGGAGAACATTCAGAAAACCACCAGGATGGGAGCAGCAAACCCTCTTGAGAGTTATTCGGTTGGAGAACATTCAGAAAACCACCAGCAAACCCTCTTGAGACTTATCCGGTTGGAGACATTTGATCATCCACTATAAAGTAATGACTTGGCACCCAGCGACTTCCACTTTTTGTCAAACATGAAACAATAGTTTGGAACGCATCAGTTTCAAACGATTGAGGCGCTCAAGGAGAGGCGTCAATGTGTGGCTACAGTCACAGGCAACAGAGTTTTACACAGAAGGGATTTCAAAGGTTATGAGGCATTGCGACACATATTTGAATGTAAACGGAAATTATGCTGAAAATAATATAAATACTTTTAAAAAAAATATTATTCACTGAGAGTAATTATAATAATAATTTAAATGTATACTTTTCATTGGTATGTAAGAAATATTTTCACAGTAGAGTTTCCTGAAAACAACAGAACTTACTTTCCCAATCACTCACATACAACACACACACACTCACATATATATATATATATATATACAATTTTTTTTATTATTGATTTCGTACATCTCAATGATGGATAAATCATATTTGAAGAGAAAAATTATACGCTCAGACCGGGACTTGAACCCGGGACCCTTGGTTTCTCTAGACCAAGTGCTCTACCAACTGAGCTACCTGAGCAAGTACCGATCTAAACGCAAATCTTTCTCTATATACATTGTAATTCCCATCCACCAAATGCTGTGAAGCCATGCTTCTATCTTGCAAATGGCGGCTCCTTTATTAAGACATATTTGGGAATTATACATTACAGCCAGTACGGCTTTTTCCAAGTTTTTATTATTGATTTCGTACATCTCAATGATGGATAAATCATATTTGAAGAGAAAAAATTATACGCTCAGACCGGGACTTGAACCCGGGATCCTTGGTTTCTCTAGACCAAGTGCTCTACCAACTGAGCTACCTGAGCAAGTACCGATCTAAACGCAAATCTTTCTCTATATACATTGTAATTCCCATCCACCAAATGCTGTGAAGCCATGCTTCTATCTTGCAAATGGCGGCTCCTTTATTAAGAAGACATATTTGGGAATTATACATTACACAGCCAGTACGGCTTTTTCCAAGTTTTTATTATTGATTTCGTACATCTCAATGATGGATAAATCATATTTGAAGAGAAAAATTATACGCTCAGACCGGGACTTGAACCCGGGACCCTTGGTTTCTCTAGACCAAGTGCTCTACCAACTGAGCTACCTGAGCAAGTACCGATCTAAACGCAAATCTTTCTCTATATACATTGTAATTCCCATCCACCAAATGCTGTGAAGCCATGCTTCTATCTTGCAAATGGCGGCTCCTTTATTAAGAAGACATATTTGGGAATTATACATTACAGCCAGTACGGCTTTTTCCAAGTTTTTATTATTGATTTCGTACATCTCAATGATGGATAAATCATATTTGAAGAGAAAAATTATATGCTCAGACCGGGACTTGAACCCGGGACCCTTGGTTTCTCTAGACCAAGTGCTCTACCAACTGAGCTACCTGAGCAAGTACCGATCTAAACGCAAATCTTTCTCTATATACATTGTAATTCCCATCCACCAAATGCTGTGAAGCCATGCTTCTATCTTGGCAAATGGCGGCTCCTTTATTAAGAAGACATATTTGGGAATTATACATTACAGCCAGTACGGCTTTTTCCAAGTTTTTATTATTGATTTCGTACATCTCAATGATGGATAAATCATATTTGAAGAGAAAAATTATACGCTCAGACCGGGACTTGAACCCGGGACCCTTGGTTTCTCTAGACCAAGTGCTCTACCAACTGAGCTACCTGAGGCAAGTACCGATCTAAACGCAAATCTTTCTCTATATACATTGTAATTCCCATCCACCAAATGCTGTGAAGCCATGCTTCTATCTTGCAAATGGCGGCTCCTTTATTAAGAAGACATATTTGGGAATTATACATTACAGCCAGTACGGCTTTTTCCAAGTTTTTATTATTGATTTCGTACATCTCAATGATGGATAAATCATATTTGAAGAGAAAAATTATACGCTCAGACCGGGACTTGAACCCGGGACCCTTGGTTTCTCTAGACCAAGTGCTCTACCAACTGAGCTACCTGAGCAAGTACCGATCTAAACGCAAATCTTTCTCTATATACATTGTAATTCCCATCCACCAAATGCTGTGAAGCCATGCTTCTATCTTGCAAATGGCGGCTCCTTTATTAAGAAGACATATTTGGGAATTATACATTACAGCCAGTACGGCTTTTTCCAAGTTTTTATTATTGATTTCGTACATCTCAATGATGGATAAATCATATTTGAAGAGAAAAATTATACGCTCAGACCGGGACTTGAACCCGGGACCCTTGGTTTCTCTAGACCAAGTGCTCTACCAACTGAGCTACCTGAGCAAGTACCGATCTAAACGCAAATCTTTCTCTATATACATTGTAATTCCCATCCACCAAATGCTGTGAAGCCATGCTTCTATCTTGCAAATGGCGGCTCCTTTATTAAGAAGACATATTTGGGAATTATACATTACAGCCAGTACGGCTTTTTCCAAGTTTTTATTATTGATTTCGTACATCTCAATGATGGATAAATCATATTTGAAGAGAAAAATTATACGCTCAGACCGGGACTTGAACCCGGGACCCTTGGTTTCTCTAGACCAAGTGCTCTACCAACTGAGCTACCTGAGCAAGTACCGATCTAAACGCAAATCTTTCTCTATATAACATTGTAATTCCCATCCACCAAATGCTGTGAAGCCATGCTTCTATCTTGCAAATGGCGGCTCCTTTATTAAGAAGACATATTTGGGAATTATACATTACAGCCAGTACGGCTTTTTCCAAGTTTTTATTATTGATTTCGTACATCTCAATGATGGATAAATCATATTTGAAGAGAAAAATTATACGCTCAGACCGGGACTTGAACCCGGGACCCTTGGTTTCTCTAGACCAAGTGCTCTACCAACTGAGCTACCTGAGCAAGTACCGATCTAAACGCAAATCTTTCTCTATGTACATTGTAATTCCCATCCACCAAATGCTGTGAAGCCATGCTTCTATCTTGCAAATGGCGGCTCCTTTATTAAGCCGTACTGGCTGTAATGTATAATTCCCAAATATGTCTTCTTAATAAAGGAGCCGCCATTTGCAAGATAGAAGCATGGCTTCACAGCATTTGGTGGATGGGAATTACAATGTATATAGAGAAAGATTTGCGTTTAGATCGGTACTTGCTCAGGTAGCTCAGTTGGTAGAGCACTTGGTCTAGAGAAACCAAGGGTCCCGGGTTCAAGTCCCGGTCTGAGCGTATAATTTTTCTCTTCAATATGATTTATCCATCATTGAGATGTACGAAATCAATAATAAAAACTTGGAAAAAGCCGTACTGGCTGTAATGTATAATTCCCAAATATGTCTTCTTAATAAAGGAGCCGCCATTTGCAAGATAGAAGCATGGCTTCACAGCATTTGGTGGATGGGAATTACAATGTATATAGAGAAAGATTTGCGTTTAGATCGGTACTTGCTCAGGTAGCTCAGTTGGTAGAGCACTTGGTCTAGAGAAACCAAGGGTCCCGGGTTCAAGTCCCGGTCTGAGCGTATAATTTTTCTCTTCAAATATGATTTATCCATCATTGAGATGTACGAAATCAATAATAAAAACTTGGAAAAAGCCGTACTGGCTGTAATGTATAATTCCCAAATATGTCTTCTTAATAAAGGAGCCGCCATTTGCAAGATAGAAGCATGGCTTCACAGCATTTGGTGGATGGGAATTACAATGTATATAGAGAAAGATTTGCGTTTAGATCGGTACTTGCTCAGGTAGCTCAGTTGGTAGAGCACTTGGTCTAGAGAAACCAAGGGTCCCGGGTTCAAGTCCCGGTCTGAGCGTATAATTTTTCTCTTCAAATATGATTTATCCATCATTGAGATGTACGAAATCAATAATAAAAACTTGGAAAAAGCCGTACTGGCTGTAATGTATAATTCCCAAATATGTCTTAATAAAGGAGCCGCCATTTGCAAGATAGAAGCATGGCTTCACAGCATTTGGTGGATGGGAATTACAATGTATATAGAGAAAGATTTGCGTTTAGATCGGTACTTGCTCAGGTAGCTCAGTTGGTAGAGCACTTGGTCTAGAGAAACCAAGGGTCCCGGGTTCAAGTCCCGGTCTGAGCGTATAATTTTTCTCTTCAAATATGATTTATCCATCATTGAGATGTACGAAATCAATAATAAAAACTTGGAAAAAGCCGTACTGGCTGTAATGTATAATTCCCAAATATGTCTTCTTAATAAAGGAGCCGCCATTTGCAAGATAGAAGCATGGCTTCACAGCATTTGGTGGATGGGAATTACAATGTATATAGAGAAAGATTTGCGTTTAGATCGGTACTTGCTCAGGTAGCTCAGTTGGTAGAGCACTTGGTCTAGAGAAACCAAGGGTCCCGGGTTCAAGTCCCGGTCTGAGCGTATAATTTTTCTCTTCAAATATGATTTATCCATCATTGAGATGTACGAAATCAATAATAAAAACTTGGAAAAAGCCGTACTGGCTGTAATGTATAATTCCCAAATATGTCTTAATAAAGGAGCCGCCATTTGCAAGATAGAAGCATGGCTTCACAGCATTTGGTGGATGGGAATTACAATGTATATAGAGAAAGATTTGCGTTTAGATCGGTACTTGCTCAGGTAGCTCAGTTGGTAGAGCACTTGGTCTAGAGAAACCAAGGGTCCCGGGTTCAAGTCCCGGTCTGAGCGTATAATTTTTCTCTTCAAATATGATATATATACATATCCATCCATCCATAGTAATTCTGCTCGAAGGCAGGTCCATCAGTGCAATCATAGCATTTTCATGTTATGCTTGCAGCTTTACTAGGGAATTGTAGGTGTGGTAGCTTCCCGTTGCTTTCCACACCGGTGAAGGATGATGATAATGATAAGGATGATGATAATTGATGATGATGATGATGATGGCCATATGATTTCGGGGACCGTTTGGGCCTTGAAGTTTTCCTGACATTTGTCTTACAGGTGAGGAGAAACCCTGATAAAAACCTCACCCAGAAAATCTGCCCCGACCGGGGATCGAACCCGGGCCCGCTGCATGACATGGCAGCACGCTACCTTGAGACCACAGCGGTGGACATATATACATATATACACACACATATATATATATATGTGTGTGTGTGTGTGTGTGTGTATGTATGTTATAACTATATTTTTGACATTTGGCAATTAACACAAATATGATATGAAAAGAAAAATGAATGTTTGAGTCGGGATTTGAACCCGAGTCCCTAAACTCTGTAACGTTTAGCGCTCTAACCAACCGAGCTACTCAAGTATTCCAACACAAACATACATTTTTATATATGTAGTATTCTCAATTAACACAAGAGATAGCGGGAAGTCGTTCCAACTGACATCTAGTGGCAACCATAACAGGTAAGCAAATTCTTAAAGAGAATATTTACTTTATATCAGTAACGCTTGTATATTTAGATGTTATAACTATATTTTTTACGTTTGGCAATGAAGGCAAATATGATATGAAAAGAAAAATGAGTGCTTGAGTCGGGATTTGAACCCGAGTCTCTAAACTCTGTACGTTTAGCGCTCTAACCAACTGAGCTACTCAAGTATTCCAATACAAACATAGATTTTTCTTATACATGTAGTATTCTCAATTCACACAAGAGGTAGCGAGAAGTCGTTCCAACTGACATCTAGAGGCCACCATAATAGGTAAGCAATTTTTAAAGAGAATATTTACTTTATAGCAGTAACACATACACACACACACACACACACATATATATATATATATATATATATATATATATATATATATATATATATATGGCGCACGTCGTAGCGTAGTGGTGAAGGCACTGAGCTACAAGCTGGAGGGTCGAGGGTTCAAGTCCCGTTGGGGTCAGGATTTTTAACTTACCCAAACCCTCTGGCGGCACTATGGCCCTGGGGTCGACTCAGCCTCTAATGAAAATGAATACCAGACGCTTGTTCTCGGGGTAAAGGCGGCCGTCACGCAGGATTGACAACCCTGCTGACAGAAAGTGCCGATTGTCTAGAAAAAGTGGGAGCCTTAACCTCCTACTACCCCAAGGGTCTCCGGGCCTGTTGTGGGATCACTTTACTTATATATATATATATATATATATATATATATATATATATACAAAATAAAAATAGTTTTAATTTATATTAGATTTTAATGGAGATCAAAATAACAGACTAAACATACAATAAAGTAAGCAGTAGAACTAATATTTTGTTCAATGTTTACCATTTTATTTGCTAAATGGTCAACATGAATACAAAATATGTCTTGCTTGTATATATTTTATTATTAGTTTTAGTCTTAATTTTAACTAATATTAACTGGTTGTATTATAGATCGTAATATGTATATTAGATATTATCTTTTGATCAAATTTTTACTTAGTGTTTAATATTAGAGTTAATTAAGATTGTTATATTCTTATGTAATATATGTTTGTCCTGGTGAGTGGAAGAGAAGGCCACATGGCCTTAACTCCACCAGGCTAAATAAATCTTAAATCTTAAAATATGAGAGATAGTAAGCATTATACCAGCAGATGTCATGCTGGATTTAGGTACCAGACTCTATAATTTGGCAGTTTGAAAAAAAAACATCTTGTATCGTTTCGGGTTTCTTTAAATTATGCGTAGAGATGGGTGTCCCAGCTACTAAGTAAACTGAGCAATATTCAATTGATAAAGATTTAAAACTAAGTAAAAGTAAAATTTTTATTTTAGAAAAATAAAATTACCTTTGATATAAGAAGTTACTAGAAGTTCAAAAATCGATTCACTCACCTGAAAAAAAACAAGAGTTAAAAATTAATATCAACTCTCTTTGGTTCAATGTTTTCCCTAAAAACTTTATTCTCAAACATTCATGATATTTTCTCCTCCCTTAAAGTAAGAGTCCATGTTTCGCATCCATAAAATATAACTGAGAGAATAGTTTTTTAAATATTTTAGTTTAATGTTTTTTGAGAGACGTTGGGACGAGAAGAGTCCCTGTAATGCATAATAGAATTCAGAATTCAGCCAATGTTTAACTTCTCTCTGCACTTCATTCTTATTTGTAATTATTTTTCTGAAGTGATTTAGAATTGAGCCACATCATCAATCTTCTCTCATTGAATATATATATATATATATATATATGATGTTAATTATTATCTCTACTGCTTGGCTGTATACAACAAAATGTCACACTCGTAATTGCACCAGCCTTATGAAAAACTAGTAAATATAGAAAATACTGAAATACGAAATAAAAAATCTGTATTCTACAAGATAAAACATAACTTGGAAGCGGGTTTGTGTTATTTCATCAGCAACAGACAGATTAATCTAAATCATAAATCCAATTATCGCAAGAGCGAGCGAATAAAACACCTTACCATACAAATTAGATAAAAGAGAATACATAAAAGTTAGAAATGTGGAGGCGCTTTCATTTGTTTTAATTTAAAATATAAATTAGAAGGAAGAAGTAACCTGGAAGGTAAATTTGTTTTATAAAATCGTCAGTAACAAACATGAACTACAATTTCCTGTCTTATGAAAAACAAGACTACATTACTGCACTGTGTGTTTCTACCTCTAAGCGATATACACACTCGACTTCCAACAAAGGCTATAATTCTCGCGCTACATGCTGCATTTCTGGGATTATGAACAATATTCCGGTTAAGCAGCTACATTTTCATGGGGTATATACGACCGCAGGCTTCTAATAGCAGGACCAAAATCGATAGGGTACAACAAAAATACATGCCAACTCTTAGCAACATTTTTTTTACAAGAGAAAAAAAACTTATTAATTTTGGTTTATACAGGGCTTCCAATATAAAACCGGACACGCCTCACGGGGTTTCACCCGTCAGGCTGCGCTCTCTCCCCGTCCGCATTTCACTCTGCCAGCCGCAGAGTGTCCGGTTTTATACTGGAAACCCTATATATATATGTGTGTTGTGTGTGTGTGTGTGTGTGTGTGTGTGTGTGTGTGTGTGTGTGTGTGTGTGTGTGTGCCCACCGCTATGGTCTGGAGGTAGCGTGCTGCCTTATCACGCAGTGAGCCCAGGTTCGATTCCCGATCGCGACAGGTGAGGTATTTTTCGAGGTTTTTCCTCACCTGTAAGACGAATGTCAGGAAGCTTAGGGCCCAACGGTACCCGAAAATCATCCGGCCATCAACATCATTCACTGGTGTGGGAAGCTACCACATCTGCCCTCGAGTATAATTATTATATATATATATATATATATATATATATATATAGTAATTCCGCCCGAAGGCAGGTCCTTCACTGCAATCATAGCATTTTCATGCTATGCTTGCAGCTTTACTAGGGAATTGTGTAGGTGTGGTAGCTTCCCGTTGCTTTCCACACCGGTGAAGGATGATGATGATAATGGCAAGGATGATAATGATAAGGATGATGGCCATATGATTTCGGGGACCGTTTGGGCCTTAAAGTTTTCCTGACATTTGTCTTAAAGGTGATGAAGAACCCCGATAAAAACCTCACCCAGAAAAACTGCCCCGACCGGGATCGACCCCGGGCCCGCTGCGTGACAAGGCAGCAAGCTACCTCGAGACCACAGCGGTGGACATATATTATATATATATATATATATATATATATATATATATATATGAGCGATTCCATGAAAATGTTATACCGAGGTGAAAATTTTGAAACTGATGCAGGAATAATTTTGTTGATGTAATATACTATAACTGTAAATATCAAATTTTATAATTCTATAAGATAATGTTTCAAATGTGCATTATTTTAATCTAATAATAGTGATAGAACCTGTCATATTCCAAACCTGAAAAAAATATGCAAAATTTTACCAATTTCTTGTTTAAAGATTTGGTCGCATGAACTCGTTTTATTTCACAAACTCTTTTGTTAAACCATACTTTGGTCTTCCCTAGTCGTAAATGAAACAATATTAATTGCATTCTAATATTCTATACACCTTAAATGTGTCCTATAGTTGTTAACTGTAAGTTATGGTCAGTCAGTCACAGAAAACGGATAACAATAATTATTGTACAGAACATAATAATTGATGGATTAAAATTTCCTTTTGGATTCTACGTTATCGGTACACAACTAACAAAGTATTGATGACATTTTATTGTAAATTACATTATTTTTCCCGCTGGAGTCCCGTGACTGACTGACATTTTGTCCCTTCGCTTATATTGCTAATACGCATGACGCAGTCAGTTGCTCGCTGGACTCCGAACATGATTTAGGAAATCTGGTAGACTGTTCGACTCAGTTGTTTCATAAAATAATTACTGGCCCCCTTTCTGTGACAATTTGAGCTAAAAGTCAGTCAGCGGAAGGATTTAAATATAGAGTGATTCCATGAAACTGTCATACCAAGGTGAAAATTTTGAAATTGGGGCAGGAATAATTTTTTCGATGGGATCTACTTTTTTACATATTAAATTTTCTGATTCTAGAAATTAATGTTTGAAATACGGATTATTTTAATCTAAAATTAATAGTAGGACATGACATATTCCGAAACATGAAAGCGCATGCAAAATTAAACGAAATTTTGTTTTACGATTTCACTGTATAAATTTGTTTTGTTTCACTCTCCCTTTTGTAAGGGAGCTGTAGATGCGATTGGCGGCCAGATAAAAAGGATGGCATGGATATTTTCAAAGTCAGGAAAGAAGATTCAAAGTGCTGCAAAGTTTTGTAAAATCATCTAAACAAATAATAGTTCAGGAGTTGACAGAAAATGTGGTAGAAGAGATTTTTAGAAAAGCGATTTGAACATCTTGCAGCTATCCCGACAACTTGGAGTTCAAAATGTGAAAGTGTTGAAGCCGTATGTTATAGAATATGCACAAATTTAAAATGAAGAATGAGTGCGAAAAATTCACAAGTTTCGTGTGTGAAAGAAAATTATATTTTTATTAGTGGCACTTAAATAATTCCTCATTATGCGATTCTTCAACATGTATGTTATTAAGTGAGTCACTAGAATATTGTGCTGTACCGCAATTAAAAACAAATGCGCGGGATCTTACGCGTTAGAAAATAATGCATGCGTGTGGACGATCGCGTAGGTCTCACATTAGTTTCACTTTTCACATGCCATGTGCGTCGTATTATTTCGGGGATTCACAATGCTATGTTGCCACAGTTCCTTTGCTCGCATTGTACTTTGTGAAACAGAGTCTTGCATGTTGATTGCAACAAAAGTTTTAAATCATATGAAGTTACTTGTATTAAAAAATACAATTGACTTGTCGTATATGTGATTAAGTATAACCGAAATGTAAAGGAAAATTGTTATTGGAAACCAACAGAGTGAAAATACTTATGACAACACTGTAATATGTGCGCCAGCTGGGAACAGACACGTCCGTCATAAAGTAAGATTTCGCGCCTTGTAAGAGATTTGTTTCAATTGTTTGGTTAAAAATTGTACTCATGTCAGCAATATAATTTATAATCAGTTGTTTTGAAAGAATTGCAGCAGCATTTTCCACATTTAAATAAAAATTTTAATAATTTGTATACTTTACGTTTTCGTTAATTTTTTTTTTTTTGCCTTTAAAGTTGAGATGTGTGAAAGTTAATTTTAGTGAGTTCTGGAACGAACACTGCAAATTCCATATTGGCAATTTTATTTATTTCAATGGTTCAATCAAATAACAGCATCAGAAATATTAAATATAGCATCAGATAAATTATAATCAGTTGATATGAATGTAATAAAATTATATGCATATTTAACTATAGAGAAGGCCCTTTGTTATTAAGAAGTTAATATTTTCTTTATTTTGTGAAATTTAAAATGGTACATGGTAACCAAGTTAAATATTAAATTACACTATTTATTTAATTTTTTACACTATATCAATTTGTACAGTTCCTATAAATGATAAAATATGTGTAGTACTTCATTTACCTCCGTATTATCACTTTTTATCTATTATAATTTCATATTAGTTTGTAATATTTGTATAATATTTGCAGCTCCACTATATTAAATTCTTAATAAAATTCAGATATGTCAGTCAGTCACAGAATGGATTCAGTCAGTCACACATCGCATATTAGGTTATAACTCCGGTCTTAACTGAGATTTTTGTTTCGTGTTGTGTTGAAATGTGCCCTCCAAACGGTATTTTGGAAAATTGAATTGGGAATCACACTTCAGAGAATGATGCAGATGAACATGTTAAGCTGCATGATGAGTAGACACTTATGTCAGTCAGTCACACATACTTTGATAGATAATAAATAGCATTGTTTTTCTGCAAACGTTGCATATTTAAGTACAATCTTAATCACACACTATTCCTCTATCATATCACGTAGATAACACCCCTAATTTCAATCAATTGTAATATTTATGCAACTATTTTGCTGCAAACCTGTATTGCAAATGCCAGTCATTCACATATGGAATTGCTCATATATATATATATATATATATATATATATAGAGAGAGAGAGAGAGAGAGAGAGAGAGAGAGAGTAGAGAGAGATAAAGAGAGCTTATATTTTAATATTTAAATTAAAATAATATATTACTTTAAAAATTTAAAAGGGATTCTGCCACCAATAAAAATTAAATTTAGGTTAAAACAAGGAAAAACACACAGTTTATTGTTGCAGTATGTGAATAATTACCTGAAATAAATAAAATATATATATATATATATATATATATATATATATATGTTGGTTTTTTTTTAATGTGAAAATGCCTTAAAATGAAGTGAGAAGTTGATATCAAAGTAACCTAAAATCAGCATGTTTGTAATATAAAATCTGTATTAGTCATTGCTCAGACAGTGTAGCCAACTTATCACAAAAACCTGCTAAGAAACAAGTGATCGCTAAACTAATATGGTGTACTACCTCACCGTGGATCAGGGGTTCAAACCAGGCCGAGGTCGATTGATTTTTTATGATGGAAAAAATCCAAGGAGGAAGCCTTCCGCAAGGGACTTTAAGTGGTGGGTCCCGAGTGAGAAGATTATCTGGCTCGTATAAGAGCCTGAGGTCTGAATAAAGATACCTCTAAGCAAATTTACCAACTTTCGTCATCCTAGTAATACCTTAATGGCCTACTAGATGTCTCATTCGGTCGGTATGTTGACCGCACACCATTCATAATTTCTACAGGGTAACTAAATCACTTCTCGCAACTGGAATTCCCTACCACAAGAAATAAGGGGCTACCGGACATTGGCATATTTTAAAAGAAATCTAAATTTATATTTGCTCTAACCTCGACTTCATTATTACCCAGTGTAAGGTACATGTATTGATTGGCGTTTCTCGTATAATTTATCATATTTATATTATTATTATTATTATCGTAAGTATTATTATTGTTATTATCGTATAAAATGTTGTTTGTACATGAAATTTACATTCCTACATTTAATGTATCTTTAACTGTTTATAATTAGTATAGTGTATATCTATATTTGTCAAATATTTATTTGTATTTGTGCTGGTTGAGTGGAAGAGAGGGCCTTATGGCCTTAACTCTGCCAGAATAAATAAATAAATAATAATAATAATAATAATAATTATTATTATAAATTAACTTTGTCTAGTCACTTGTTACAAAGGAGAGGTCAAGACCCAACATTTGACTGTTATGCCATTGTAAATAGATACATTAATTTCAAAAGCACCAAGAAATTACTATCACGAAATAACTGAGCACTTTAATTTCAAAAGTGTTAAAAAATACTATCACTAAATAACCAACATTTACCCTACTCTTTGTTAATGTTTAAATTATGATAGATATGTTCACTATTATTACTAATACGTAATTTTCTTTATTAATGAAAATTCTGCTCAATACAGAGGTTTGTCTGCAGTCGAACAATATCAAAACATAATATAGGTTACAATATCGACATCTGGATTACACAAAGTTAGAAATTACTTCTCAGAACTCTACACTGTTTATGATGTCTCTAACAATCCTCCACTACACCACATCTTTCCATTGACATATGTACATTCTGTATCCAGATAGTAGCAGGTCGTCCTCTTCCTCCTCTCCTCTTAATTTCCCATTCTTGTACAATCATATGTATTATTCCTTGTCCCATTTAACGTACCATACCTTTCAATATGTTGTGACGACACTTTCTTCTTCCACTCCTATGGCGTCGTATTTGTGTTTTTTTTAATTTTATCTTTCATCATATTCTGGCTGATCGTCTCCGGAAGTCCATTTCCAGTAAATTCAATTTATTAACTGTTTTCTGTTTAACGTCCATATCTCTGCTCCATATAAGACCATACTCTGTAGCATGCTTTTGAAAATTTCATTTTTGTACCGTTTATTGTATTCCTAATCCATAAAACTGAGTTCAGTATTCAAATTAATTTCTTCCCATTAGTTTTATTTTTAAAAATGCTGAGATTGAGAGGAAGTATAAAGAGAAAATTGATGAAAGATTAGAGTTAAGGGATGGAAACGAGGGACTGGGAGAATGTTGGAATGAATATTAAAATATAATACATGGAGCTGCCCTGGAGGTTGTTGGGGAACAAGAACAGAGGGAGAGAAGTGAATGGTACAATGCAGAGTGTGAGCAAATAACGAATGAGAAGAATATAGCATATAGAAAGATGGTACAAGGACAGTACACCAGAATGGCTGAAAGGGAATACATGGAAATAAGGAAACAAGAAAAGAAAATACACAGGAGAAAGAAGAGAGGATACTTACTTACTCACTGGCACTATCGAACCCGTAGGTTCATGGCCGCGCGGACATAAGCTCTCCATACATCCCTATCCTCAGCTAATACTTTCTAATCATTCCCTGTACAATCTACTTCCCTCAAATCATAGTTAATGTTATTCTCCCACCTCATTCTTGGTCTACCAACTGGGCGTTTTCCCTCTGGCTTTCCTACAAGAAGCTTCCATGCAAGTGTTTCATTTCCCATACGCGCAACATGTCCTGCCCATCGCAGTCTACGAGACTTAACTGTTCTTATTATATCTGGCTTCCTATAAAGACCATGTAGTTCATTGTTATGTAGTCTTCTCCATTCATCTGTCTGTTCATCTCTCTTTGATCCAAAAAATGTTCCTAAGTACTTTATTCTCAAATACTTGTAATCTCCTTTCCTCCCTTAAAGTAAGAGTCCATGTTTCGCACCCATATAATATAACTGGTAGAATAATAGTCTTATATATTTTCAGTTTAACGTTTTTTGAAAGGAGTTGGGACATCAAGAGTCTCTGTAATGCATAATAGCACGCATTTCCAGAATTGAACCTATGTTTAATTTCTTTGTGCATCTCATTCCTATTTGTGATTATTGTTCCTAGGTATTTGAATTCAGCCACGAAGAGAGGATACTTTAATGCCCAAATACAACAGGTAGAACAACATCATCAGAACCAAGAAATTAGAAAGTTCTACCAAAATGTGAATAACACGAGGAAATGATATCAACCTAAAGATATAGCATGCAGAAACAAAATAGGAGATATGATCATGGAGAGAACAGAAGTACTGTCCATATGGAAAGAGCATTATGAAGAGTTGTTGTGAACTACGCCTTCAATGAATTTGGATAATAACAATGGGGAGAGATGTCCACCGCTGTGGTCTCGAGGTAGCGTGCAGCCTTGTCACACAGCGGTCCCGTGTTCGATCCCCGGTCGGGACAGTTTTTCTGGGTGAGGTTTTTATCGGGTTTTTCCTCACCTGTAAGACAAACGTCAGGAAAACTTTAAGGCCCAAACGGTCCCCGAAATCATATGGCCATCGCAATCATCATTATTCATATTCATCTTAGATTAAGCTTACGATTAGGGACTCTCCTGGCGCACCATTATAATCATCATCACCCATCATATCATCGGGGCAACGTAACCCCGCCTTCCAGGCGCCCCAACCTCAGAACTGGGTTACAAGTACGCGCCATGCCAGGAGATAAATCTGGAATGCCGAAAGACAACCTGGGACATTTGAAAAAATAAACAATGCGGAGAGAAATTTACTGAGACAGATAAATACAGAAAACTATTGTTCTACCAGTTATATTATATGGGTGCGAAACATGGACTCTTACTTTAAGGGAGGAAAGGAGATTACGAGTATTTGAGAATAAAGTTCTTAGGACAATTTTTGGACCAAAGAGAGATGAACAGACAGGTGAATGGAGAAGACTACATAACAATGAACTACATGGTCTTTATAGGAAGCCAGATATAATAAGAACAGTTAAGTCCCGTAGACTGCGATGGGCAGGACATGTTGCGCGTATGGGGAATGAAAGACGTGCATGGAAACTTCTTGTAGGAAAGCCAGAAGGAAAACGCCCAGTTGGTAGACCAAAAATGAGGTGGGAGAACAACATTAACTATGATTTGAGGGAAGTAGATTATACTGGGAATGATTGGAAAGCATTAGCTCAGGATAGGGATGTATGGAGAGCTTATGTCCGTGCGGCCATGAACCTACGGGTTCGATAGTGCAAGTGAGTAAGTAAGTAAGTAAGTAAGTAAGATAAATACAGAAACGTAGGCCTATATGGGAACTGATAATGGAAATGAAGAAGACTCTTTACCGACAAAGGAAGAGATTGAACAGCAATCAAGAGATTGAACAATAATAGACCCCCTGGATCTGACAACATACATGTGGAATGCATTAAAATGGGAGGTATAAATCTAATAAACCAGGTTCACAAAATTATAAACTTGGTATGGCAAACGGAAAGGATGCCTAATGACTGGATAAATGGGATAATATGCCCTATTTTTTTAAAAAAGGGGATATGTGTTGTTGCGAAAACTATAGGGGAATATTACTCATGAAGACAACCTATAAGATATTTTCAAGAATATTATGTGAAAGGCTGAAGCACTATATGGAAAAGTTATAGGACAGTACCAATGTGGTTTCAGAGGTAACGAATCTACAACTGATCAATACACTCAGTTCGTCAAATATTGGAGAAAACTATGGAATATAACGTCAGTACATTTCATCTCTTCATTGATTTAAAATCTGCACATGACACCATTATAATGAAGATGAATTACAATATTCCACTCATCATCTTAATATAATAGCCCAACGATTTAACATGGAAATATCAACAACAAAATCTAAAGTTATGGCCTTTCAAGGGAAATTCCCAGTAAGAAGTAAAATTTGTATTCAGAATTCAATATTAGAGCAAGTTAATTCATTTAAATACTTAGGATATAATCTAACTTATAATGAGGAATGTGATATATCCTTTAAAATACAAAACTATAATAAAGCTTTAAGAATTATCAACCAAGTTTTTAAACTCAAAAGTGCAGAGACACACAAGAATGAAAATCTATAAAATTCTCGCTATACCCATAATCTCTTAAGGCAGTGAAGCTTGGACCATCAGAACTCAGGATGATCGTCACATTACAGCCACGGAGATGAAATTTCTGCGACGAACTGCAGGTTATAGCCTTCTAGACCACCAAAGAAATTTAACAATAACCAGAGAGTTAAACATCGTACCTATATCTGAATACCTCCAAGAATATAGAAACAATTGGCTAGCCCATATTCAGCGCATGGATCGTCACAGAATACCAAAACAAATTCTTCACTACATTCCTCGTGGCAGAAGATCTGTGGGTCGACCTTTTCGGAGATGGCGGGAGACCGTAACGGGCCACTGGGCCTAATACTTTAAAGGGCGATGATGATGACATGACACTATGAGGAGGGAAGCAATGATCCAGGTATTGACTGAATTTGGCAGACCCAAAAAACTGGTTAGATTAATAAATATGACAATGACAATAACTAGGAGTATGGTTAAAATAAAAAATGAACCATCCGAACCATTTCAGACACAAACAGGCCTAAGACAAGGAGATAGCTCATCATGCATGCTGTTCAACATTGCACTTGAGAAGGTACTGAGAGATGCCAAAGTTAATATCAATGCTACAATATATAGTCCCGTCGAGGGTTCAAGTCCCGTTGGGGTCAGGATTTTTAAACTGACCCAAACCCTCTGGCGGCACTATGGCCCTGGGGTCGACTCAGCCTCTAACGGAAATGAGTACCAGACGCTTGTTCTGGGGGTAAAGGCGGCCGTCACGCAGGGCTGACAACCCGGCTGACATAAAGTGCCGATTGTCTAGAAAAAGTGGGAGCCTTAACCTCCTACTACCTCAAGGGCCTCCGGGTCTGTTGTGGGATCACTTTACTTTACAATATATAGTAAATCCACCCAGATAATGGCATATGCTGGTGATATAGTTATTATTATCCGGACCATGAAATCTATAACGGAAGCTTTTAATGCCATATCCATAGCAGCAGAATCTATGGAACTCAAAATTAATAAAGTAAAAACAAAATTGATGTAGATCTCCAACAGACTTGTAGCTAAAGACAGACTAGAAACAGGCAAATATAAATTTGAAATTATACATGAATTTAAATATCTGGGCACTGATGACAATAATGTTAACAAGGGAATAAGGAGCAGGAATCTCCAAGCCAACAGATGCAATTATGCACTTAAGGACCAATTTAAATCACACATTGTAAGTCTGGATGCAAAATTAAAAATTTATAAAACCATACTGAGACCAGTTGCTATTTATGACAGTGAATGCTGGACACTTAGCAGAGATATTGGAGAAAGACAGAATTTCTGAAAGGAAAATCCTGAGGAAGATGCTGGGACCTATAAATGGTCGTGGAGTATGGCGGATAAGATATAACGATGAAATCTACAATTTGTATTCAGACCTAGGTATTGTAAATGTTATTAAAATTGTCAGACTGAGATGGGTGGGTCATATAATGAGAATGGAGGAGGAGAATGCTACTAGAAAGCTTACACTACTGAGACCAGATGGAGGAAGAAGAAGAGGAAGACCGAAGCTGAGATGGATAAATGGAATAGAGGGGGAGCTCCGAAAGCTTGGGGTCCGGGAATGGAGAAGGAGGGCGTTAGACAGGGATGCGTGGAGGACTGTCCTAACACCAGCCATGGGCTAATCAAGGGCTGTAGAGCTGGAAGAAGAAGTTATCATCATCATCATCATCATCATAGTACATTCACGAATTTAGGCCATTTGTTGACCTGTTTCGGCCTCAAGAGAAACACCATCCAAAAGTCTTTTGAGTGGACGTCCTGGTTTTCTTCTTCTGCCTGCAGGTTGATATCTTAACATTTGTTTGGGTATTCTGTGATCTTCCATTCGATGAACATGTTGTATCCATCTTGACTTATAATCAAAAATTTTGTTTTCTGAAGTTTCCATGTGTAATTCTTCTAAGATGTCTTCTTTTTTTTTGATCTAGTAGTGTGTATCCTGCAGTCCTCCGAAGATATCTCATTTTTTGATTAATATCCATGATCGTTGTACCCTCTATTTCTAATATTGATCCCAGGTAATGAAAATGTTGTATTTTTTAAAAGTACTTCTTTTCCATTACTGTAGAACTCATATAAATCATTCGTTAAATAATCTGCTTTTTCGTGGTTAATCTTTAGATCCCAATTTTTGTATTCCATTGATAATTGGCGACATTTATTATTAGCATTTTATTAAGTAACTCACTGTATTATCGAACTGAATGTTAATGTCCGCGCATATGTAAGCTCTCCTAATCTCCCTATGCTGAGCTCTTTTATCTGCCCAGAATTCCACCTCGGTAGAACCTATGTCCGCGTTTCTTGACGGTTATATATTTACAGTGATATAGCGTCACACTTTCGACATATATTAGCAATGGTATTGCCGGATAGCGATACCATTTAAGCACGTAAGCCCCTCCAACACGAACAAAATTAATATATCATCGAGGATTTTATTATTATTATTATTGTTATTATTATTATTATTATGATCATTATTATTATTATTATCATTATTATTATTATTATCATTATTATTATTATTATTATCATTATTATTATTATCATTATTGTCATTATTATTATTGTCATTATTGTTATTGTCATTATTGTTATTGCCATTATTGTTATTGCCATTATTGTTATTGTCATTATTGTTATTGTCATTATTGTTATTGTCATTATTGTTATTGTCATTACTATTATTATTATTATTATTATTATTATTATTATTATTATTATTATTATCATAATCATCATCATTATGTCCACCGCTGTGGTCTCGAGGTAGCGTGCTGCCTTGTCACGCAGCGGGCCTGGGTTCGATCCCCGGTCGGGGCATTTTTTCTGGGTGAGGTTTTTATCGGGGTTTTTCCTCACCTGTAAGACAAATGTCAGGCAAACTTTAAGGCCCAAACGGTCCCCGAAATCATATGGTCATCGTCACCATCATCATCATTATCATTATCATAATCATCATCATCTTTCACCGGTGTGGAAAGCAACGGGAAGCTACCACACCTACAATTCCCTAGTAAAGCTGCAAGCATTGCATGAAAATGCTATGATTGCAGTGAAGGACCTGCCTTCGGGCAGAATTACTATGGATGGATCATCATTATTATTGCCTAAACGTATTATGGAATGGATCCCAATGGAAAGGAGGAATAAAGGAAGACCATGAAAACCTGAATAGAAGGTGTGCAAGCGGCTATGATTAAATATCAGAGGATTGGAGGAAGGTCAACGCATGGACAGAGAGGAATGGAGTTTGGTTTCCGTAAGACGGTGGCAGCTGTCATAATACAGGATGATGATGATGATGATTATTATTATTATTATTGTTATTATTATTATTATTACATTTCAGAAAATGTCTATTCCTATTTAATTTGATTTCTTGTTGACGTTTCCCCTGGACAGGAATTACAGTAGTTGAAAGAGAAAGGCTCTATTTAATTTGTTCGTCATTATTTCTTCCAATAAATCGATGGTTTTATTTTTAACTTTAGTAATTCATTTTTAAATAACATAATGAAATGCTGTAGATATCTCTTAAACATGTGTAGACATCATAAAATCTACATGTGGGACCGGAGCCGCCTGGTGGGGCTTAAATAAACTAATGGAGATAAGCACAGCATGTGAACGCACCACTCTATAAAAGTTGTATGTGCATCCCACTGAACAATAAAACACTAGTTTAAAAAATGCCAACCCTAATTCCAAAGAAAATATTACATCAATGAAGAAAAAATCCCAAAACTATTAATTTTAATTATTATTATTTTCTTCTATCTAATTTATAGACGCTTTCAATCTACTTATATCAGATCTACACCTCGTCAGTTCCAGTTGTACTGTAAACAAACCAGATGTAAGACTGCATTTCATTAGTCGAATAACTATTTTACCTTTAATTGTGAAGAAAATATAGTTCGCTCTCTAACACTCGAAATAAAGAAAATAAAAATAATAAAACTATACTTTATCTTCCACCTGTCTACATAGTTATATGGGAGAATCTTAAAATGTATAATTACATATAAAAACGCATTGCTTAATCTTGCTCATGCGCAATGTAGAATACGTTGTAATTTCAATTGTTTTAACCTTTTCACTGCTGAGATATTTCCAGCCTTTAAAACCCTCCTTGCTCAATGCAGGGAGAAATATGGAAAAGGTTTATTTAGGTTCCTAGGAGATGGCAGTATATGCCTGCTTAGTTTGAAAGCAATGCAATACGTATTATATAACTAGCAGGCGTTTGAAGTTGAGAATGGATATACACGCCCATAGCACGGCAAGCATTTTCTTTGCCAACGCATATACCCGTTCGTAGCAGTGTAAAGGTTAAATGGCAAAATTTGTGTTAGAATTTCTTAAACATGAGACAGCAAATGCTTATAAAAGCGGAGAGAAAGAAATTATTTTGAATATTTGCAAATTGTTTAGTAAAAATATTCCACCATTAAGGATATGGTGAACATAACAGAATTTACAGATGAGTCAGCATGGAACATAAATTCTACTCATAATGAAATTTATTTATTTACTTATAAACTGGTATACAATATAAATAAAACATCTTCCTGTGCCCATAGCTTTTAAAATTTGTATCTTCTTTCTCCATTCTTCTCTATCTTCCCATTCCAATTCTTCCAGACCTAGCTCACTCATAGCTCTTCTTACATCGTCCATGAGTATAAATCTAGGCCGACCTCTCTTTCCTTTCCCAGGTGGAATCCATTCGAAAGCTTTTCTCGGAATCTTGTCTCTGACATTCTACTATATGACCGTACCATTCTAGTTTGTATGTGATTCACAAAATCTAATACTGAATTTTGGGCTTTCATTTGTTGTCTGATGATTGTATTTCTGGTTTTTTTTTTTTTTTTTTTCCCAATTCAGAATGCCTAGTTGAGCGTCTAAAACAATCCACTGTTCCGGTAAATAAAGGTCATCCATTTCATTTCTCTTTGTTCATCTACACTGCGTAATTTCAATATTATGTTTGTAAATAGGAGATATGACATTGCAGGTTACTCAAGAATTACAAACAGAATCAAACATGGAGTATGTACAAAAATATAGAAACAACTAGAAATCTCACGTAAGAAGAATGAACAGAACAAGAATACCACGTCAGATCTTAAATTACCAGCCACCAGGCAAGATATCTTTGGGCAGACCCTTCAAACGTTGGAATGAGACCGTAACAGACCGCTAGGTCTATAATATGAAAGAAAGATGATGTTGAAATTAAAGTATTCAGGTTATCTGTTTGCATGTACGATCTTATAAATGTTTTTGTTTTAAATAAGAAATGGAGGAAGTTCCTAATTATTGGACCATCTTATGTTGTATTCAAAGTATGAATATGTCTATGAACAATGTTTCTATCGTGTACAATTCAGTCGTATGGCGGGTTAAAACTATCCGCTTTAGCTAGAAATGTTCCCCTTTAGTTGTAGTAACTATTGCATTAACAGCTAGCCTGAGTATATTAATTTAAAAATTTAAAAAATTTAAAAATTCTGATCCATACATAAATACAGGAACAGCCATTACATTATAAAATGTAATTTTTGTTTCTTTTCTGTGTTTTCAAGGGTTCTTTTAATAGTGCCACACATTAGATTAAATTCATTTATTTTGTCATTAATATTTTCAATTTTAACATATGATAAATTGAAACCTAGATATTTAAAACTGTTGACTTACTCTAAAATTTTATTATCAATTACTATGTTTGCTCTTAAGATATCACGTCCTTTAAATGCTAAAATTTTAGTTTTATTCTTGAAATTTTTAAATTGTAATTGGCACTTACTTTTTCCAAATTAAAAATAGCTCTTTGTAGATCATCTTCTGAACTGGAAATCACTACTTGATCATCGGGAAATAATATTGTATCCAACAGTTTATTATTTATTTTAAAATATTTATTTAAATTAATCTGCCACTTTAACATAACCTCGTCTATATATAAATTAAAAAGAGAAGGTGATAAAGGACTCCCTTGTCTGACACCACGATTTATTATTACCATTTTGTTGTTTAGATTTAAAACCCATGTCTATTACAATTTTATTATTTACATATAAACTTTGTATAGCCACCGAGAATTACCTTAAAATGTATTATTGTTTAAATTATGTTGACACAAGTGGGGATTATTCCCGTTGCCTCCCATGTTCCGTATTTAGGTTATGTTTGAGTTTAAGGACTCTTCTGGTCCTTCATTATCATTCATGACCATCAAACCATCGGGTTTAAATAACTTCTCTTTCGAGGCGTCTCAACGTAAGAAGTGGGTTACAATTCCGTCGTGTCAGAAGAGGAAGGCAACCTGTGAAATTGGTAAAAAATGATAACACTAGAAAACTATTTTGTTAATGGACAGTGAAGTTTATTTTAGAACACCGTATGATGGCGTGATGAAATGTCGGAAATGTCCGTCGGTTACAATCACAGATTACAATATGGCGGAGATTGTCATTTCTGTCTCTGTATCTCCCCTAGAATAAATATTTCACTCGGGGATGAAATCGACATACGGTATAAATGAATGGACAAAGCGACTGGGAATTTGCATACACCATAGTTCATTCACACGCACAGTTACTATAAAAAATCACTTTCCACGACCACCGGAGAAAAGTGTATGTAACATACATATTTTCTGTAAATTAACACGTCATTAAGTGTATAAATAGAGTCTGAATAATAATAATAATAATAATAATAATAATAATAATAATAATTAATATTTCCCTTCTTCACAAACCTCACCGTTTGTATCGACTTTTACGTGCCTCACTTCTCCATGGTCTTACAGCAACAACAAAAAACTCGCTCTGTATCATATAATATTTCCAGAACACAAGTGTACGGAGTGCCTGTACGAATATGCTATTAGTTCAATACCTCAGAGAGAACACATCATCATCATCATCATCCATGCAAGTATTAGGCCGTGTGGCCTGTTACGGTCTAAAAGAGAATTTTTCCATCCGGCGCTTTTTTGGACATCCCAGCGATCTTTTGCCTTGGGGGCAGTAACGAAGCATGGCTTTTGGAATTCTATGAGACGGCATTCGTTGAAGATGAGCTTTTCAGTTGTTCTGGTAGTTTTGTATATGGGGGAGAATGGGTTCTACATCCAACTGATCCATAATTTCCTCATTTCTTTTATGGTCCCGCTTTGTATATTCTGCTGTACGGCGCATAAATCACATCTCATTTGCTGTTATTCGGCTTTCATCTTTGCTTCGTATTGCCCATGCTTCACTACCATATCTTAATACTGGTCTTGCAAGAACCTTATGGAGCCGTAATCATGTGTTCTTCTGTACCAAAAGATAGTTTCATTATAGGCCTACTGTTAATTATCCCCGTTGTTTTTGTGAAATTTATTATTTTCTTTTGTATATCAGCTTCATCTTGAAATGTTAAATTATATCCAAAATAATTAAATCCATTAACTCGATCTAAAATGTCATCATCCAAAACAATTTTGCTAGGTAGGCCTATAGGGTATTTCCCACAAAAGGTCATAATTTTAGTTTTCTTTGTATTGATTTCCATATTGTTCCTTTTTGCAATTATATTAAAATTGTGTATAGAATTCTGTAAATCTGTTTCTGTTGGAGCTATTAATACCAAATCATCTGCAAAAAGCAAGGAGTCTATTTTTAGGTTTCTATTAATTTGGATAGAACCGTGTATCATCTGTCGCCAATCTTGGAGTATTCCATCCATGTATATGATAAAGAGCAAGGGCGAGAGGTCACATCCTTGTTTTACGCCCCTATTAATTTCGATCCATTCTGTTTGTGTGTTATTGATTCGAACTGAAATCAAATTTGTTTTATAGATATTGTATAAATTAAAAATATGCTGTTGTGGTAGATTGTTGTCAGCTAAAAATTTCCAACAGTTTATTCCTATTGATTTTGTCGAAGGTATTTTTGAAGTCCACAAAAGCTAAATGTGTTTCCACATTGAACTCTGTGTTTCTCTATTAATGATTTCTTGGAGAAATAACCATCACAGCAGGATCGACCTTTACGAAAGCCATTCTGTTCTTCGCTGAGGAGGCTGTTAAGATGTTTGTATAATTTGTTCTTAATTATATTGGCGTAAATTTTGCATCCAGTATTTACTAAGCTAATACCTCTGTAATTTTCAGAGAGAGCATAAATACGGGCTTCCAATATAAACCCGGACCGGCCTCACGGGGTTTCACCCGTCAGGCAGCGCTCTCTCCTCGTCCGCATTTCACTCTGCCAGCCGCTCGTCCTTGAACTAGTCAGTTTACTATCGTTCGACAAGATGAGACGTCAGCTGACATTAGAGCAGCGCATTTATGTGTGTAAATGTTATTATAAATACGAATCAGCTCGTCGCGTTCGCGAGGAATTTATTCGGAACTTCCCTGGACAATTACCACTGGTTCAGTACAAAATAAGAAACACACGCGAAGGCGTACGGTTCTCACCGAAGAAAAATTAGACGAAATTGGCGAAAATTTGGAACGTTCACCACAAAAATCATTACCGAAATTAGCACAACAAATTGGGATTTCAGTATCTTCTGCACATACAGCAACAAAATTGTTAAAACTCAAACCTTACAAGTGTACACGTGTTCATTGTCTAAACCAAGGTGATCCCATAGCACGTGTGCGGGAGGACAACATTTCCAGCATTTTCTATAAGGTAAGAAACAGTTCAAGGACGGGTGGCAGGCAGGGTGAATTGCGGGAGGAAGAGACAGCACTGCGATCCGGGTGAAACTCCGTGAGGCCGGTCCGTTTTATATTGGAAGCCCGTTATATGCCTAATACGTACCTTACTATATAGTATAAAGCGAATGCGATACCTATTTGTGATTACCTATGATGGTCAGAGGTATATTTGGGCCTTAACGTTTCCTGAAATTCGTTTTACAGCTGAGGAGAAATCGGACGAAATAATAAAAATAAAAATAATAATAATAATAATAATAATAATAATAATAATAATAATAATAATAATAATAATAATAATACACGCAGGAAATGCGTAAACTAAGTCAAATTTATGGTAAGCCTAGAATATTCTTGATTTATGGAAAATTATCTTTATTTTTTTAACCATCAACAAATAGTAACAAATGAATAACATTTTTATATGTTTGAATACACCTGAGAAATAAGAATAATACGAGCCCATTGTAATCATCATCCCCAGGTAGACTGATAATGATAAAGTACAAAAGACTCTAAATACATGTCATGAATTACTAAATTCCAAAAAACAGTTTAAAATTAATTAAATGTAGAGAAGGAAAATACGAAGTTATTAAAAACAAAGTTACAAAAAGATATTAAAAACAAAATAGGAGAAGATCAAAATGGATTCAGACCGGGAAGGTCATGTGTTGACAATATATTTGTAATCAAACAGTTAATTGAAAAACGGACTGCAGTTGGAGAAGAAACCCATTAGACAATGATAGATTTAGAGAAAGCTTATGACTCAATTCCGAGGAAAAATTATGTGAAGTATTACAGAAATACAATATTGATAGAAACCTAATAGAAATTATTAAACAAATTTATAAAGATAACTCCGCTTATGTTAAAATTGGAAATATAATATCTAATCTTATAAAAACCACAAAGGGATTGAAACAAGGGTGCAGTCTATCACCGATTTTATTTAATATGTGTGTAGAATTTATATTAAAGAAATGGAAACAAAGCTGCAAAGGTATGGGTATCCCAATAGACAACAGATTTTTGCTGATATTACAATTTGCTGATGATCAACTGGTTTTAGCGCAAGACAAATTTGATATGGAATCATGATAAAAAGGTTGAAAAACACATATGAATCATGGGGTCTCACAGTAAATGTACAAAAAAAACATAATATCTGGCAATAAATAGCAATGAAAGAGAAAATTTAATATTGGAGGAAGGAATCCAAATAAAGCAAGTGAAACAAACTAAATATTTGGGTATAATTATGGATAACATTGAAGGTATAGGCAAAGAGAATATAAAACATTGAATTGAGTAGAAAAATAATATAATCGCTAAATTCCATATGGTGGGATAAGCATATTTAGAAAGACACAAAAAATATATATTGGTAAAACATTGGTGGAATCTGTTGCAATGTATGGAAGTGAGGTATGGACAATCAATAAGTACTACAAGAATAGACTAATAACTCTAGAAAAGGATTATTTACGCAGAAGTGCCAGAAAGTCAAAATTAGAACGTGTCACAAATAAGGAAATTATAAATATAATATCACCTTGACGTGGTGGGGGGGCTTAGTACCCGATGAACCAGACGACTCTACTGGGGAAGATTGACTTAGGTTAATCTTGCTGGTGGGTAAGAGGCGAGGGGAACTAAGTATAGCTCACAACGAAGGAATGGCGTCTGTATCCATATTGGGCGGCACATCTTCGTCAAGTCAAGTCTTCAACGGTCAACAGGGCGACAAGGAATAGCACAGCTAAACTTGTAGGGCTTGAAGAGCGGAAGAAGCAGCCCTCTCTTGGGGGGTGGATACCCAGAGGAGCATGTTTGGAGGCTCAGAGGAAGCAGCCCTTCCACCATCCTTGTCCTGCGAAGCGCTCGTAACGCTTCCAGGAGACATTTATCTTACTGAGAAGCTTCATGGAAATCAGCCGGATTGTCATAAAAGGAACCGACCCAAGCAAGATAAAAGGATACGATTTGGAATAAAGGACATTTTGAAATTAGGAAATTGGAACGTAAGGGGAATAAATACAAAAGAAGAAGAATTAGAAAGAGAATTAAAGAAAAAGAAATAAATATAGCAACAATAACAGAAACAAAAAAGAAACTAAAAGGAACAAAGGACTTACAACACTATACTATGTTGTATAGCGGAGTAGAACAGACAACAAGAGCGCAGTGTGGAGTAGCAATTTTAATAGATGAAAAATGGAAGAACAAATTGAATAGCTATGAGTTTATAAATGAAAGAATCCTGATAGCCAGATTTAAAATTGAAAGAGGATATTGATGATAATTGCTGTGTATGCCCCAGAGGAAGGCAAGAAAGAAGAAACAAAAACATTTTATAAAACATTACAAACATTAGTTGATAAATATACAAAAGATCATCATTTAATAATAAGTGGAGACTTAAATGCCAGAGTAGGCAATGTCCCTATACCTAATGTAATAGGAAATAATGGAGAAATAACAATAATGAAAATGGACAGGATTGAGACAGTTTTCAGCCTATAATCAATTAAAAATAATGAATACCTATTTCCGAAAAAAGGACATACATAAATATACAAGAAGTGGATATAACTCAAGATCAATAATTGACTATTTAATCGTAAACAACAAGCTAGGAGCCTTGGTAAAAGATGTGAGAGTACATAGAGGCAGCGATATATACTCTGATCACTATCTCGTGATAAGCAAAATAAACATAATAGCTAAATGGCGGAAAAATAACATAAAGAACAAAAGAAACCAAGAAGAAGTATATAAAATATATTTATTACAAGATCAAAGTATTAGACAACATTATGAAAGCAGAATGAATAAATATATATCAGAGATAGCGACGTCAGAAGATATAAATATTGAATGGGAAAATATATCAAATGTAATACATAAAACAGCAAATGAGATATTAGGAAAGAAAAATAGAATAAGGAATAGGAAGGGCTTGAGAACTTGGAATGCGAATATACAAAATGCAGTGAATGAAAACAAAAAGCATATCATACATACTTACGACTGAAAACAGAAGAATCTTATGAAGAATATAAAATGAAAAGGAGAATTGCTAAAAGCATTATAAGAAAATCCCATCAGGAGTCATGGGATAAATTTATAAGCTCAGTAGAACATGATATGTATGGAAGACAAGAAATAGGTTATAAATTAGTGAAACATCTAAATCAGACTGAGAAAGATTCTGCCAGATTGAATATAATCCCAGAACAAGAATGGATCCAGCATTATGAAAAACTTTGGAAAAAGGAGGAAATTGAAGGAAAAGAGAACAATGAGGAAGAAATAAAAGTGGAAAATATTGATGTAATAGACATAAATGAATTAGAAATGGCTTTGAAAACCACTAAGAATAGGAAAGCAACAGGATTAGATAATATAAATATGGAATTAATCAAATATAGTGGAATATTGTGTAAACTACGAATACTTCATCTAATTAATATATGTTGGCAGACCTATGGGATTCCAACCACTTGGAAAACAGCAATTGTCAAGAATATATTCAAAAGAGGAGACCGGAGAAATTGCGAGAATTACAGAGGGATTAGCTTAATGAATACTGGCTACAAATATATACGAAAATAATAAATAATAGATTGAGAAAACATAACAGAAGTAATAATAAGTGAAAATCAAAGTGGATTCAGAAAGGGAAGGTCATGTATAGACAATGTCTTTACACTGAAACAACTCATAGAAAAGAGAAGAGAACATAACTTAGAAACTCACATAGGATTTATAGATTTGGATAAGGCCTTCGATCGAGTAAACAGACAAAAATTATGGGAAATATTACGAATGAAAGGATACCCGCTGTGCCTTGTAGAAACAATAAAGACATTATATGAAGACACAAATATAATTATAGATACCGGATTCAAAAGAACAGATGCAATCAAAACAAATACTGGATTACGACAAGGATGTAGTTTATCACCCACTTTGTTTAATATATATATAGACGATATTTTTAATAAATGGAAAGTTTTAGTAAATCCAGGAATAAGAATGGATAATAAAATGTGCATAAATAATCTTTTATTTGCTGACGATGTAATCATATCAGAATAATATAATACAGAAAATGAAGACGACTTACAGAAATCAATGCATGCATTAAATGAAATATGTAAATTATACGATCTAAAAATTTCTGTAAGGAAAACGAAGACCATGGCTTTTAGAGGAAGAGATCCAGTGAGAACCAAAATTATTTTAGAAAATCAAAGTATAGAACAGGTGTCTAGTTTCAAATATTTGGGCTGTGATGTTGGCTACAATGTGGAAAGAGATATTGACTCCAAATAAATAAATTTCAGACGGTGTGTGGAACAATACAGAGAACATTCAAAAATAAAATTAGAAAAGAAACCAAGAAAAAATGTATAATGTTATGGCGGTTCCCACAATATTGTATGGATGTGAAACTTGGGCTCCAGTGAAAAGACAGAAGGATAGAATACAGACGGCAGAGATGCGGTTCCTAAGACAAGTAAAAGGATGTACAAGACTTGATAGAATAAGAAATGAGGATATAAGAGAAGAATTGAAAGTACAGCCTTTGTTGGATAAAGTCACGAATTACAGACAGAAATGGATTGATCACATGGATGGAATGAGCAAGGAGAGATATCCATTGTTAGCCAGAAATTATCAAGCAAGAGGAAGGCGTGATGTTGGAAGACCTAGAAGACGTTGGGCTGATGCAATATGAAGTCGGAACGGGCAATTGCCTAATCCTTGGAGTGATGATGATGATGATGATAAATATAATGGAGGCATAAGAAAGCATAATCGAAAGAATTGAAGTGAAGGAATTAAAGTGGTTAGGACATGTTTTAAGAATGGAAGATGAGCGATGGCCAAAGCAACTATATCAATGGCATCCGACCAGAAGGAGGAAGAGAGGGAGAGCGAAGTTAACATGGAAGGAAAACATTAATGCACGCAAGAGGGCTAAGCATTAAAGATGCCCAAGATCGTAGGCTTTGGAGGTTTGGCACGGGAAAACGGCAGCAGATGTAAAAACCCGAAGATATATAGATAGAAGGAAAAAGCTCTTACTGAGGACAAATACATTACTACCATGAACAGATAATTGGAAATCCCAAAGAGGATGGACTAGCCAATTAGGATTGTGTTTAATGTTTGTTAACCAATAAGATTAATTCTGATCAATATTATTAACCAATTGTTAAAGCAATGGTGGAACAAAATTAAGACGGAAGGGATAGACCGTGTAGTGATGAAAGCTGAAATTATTAGTCTCTCGCTCTAACCTGGATTATTAATTACTCTAGCTCTGACTTCGATTCTCGTTCTAACACCGATTTGAAATATCCGGTGATAAAGAAAGTGTATCAGTGTTAATTTACAGACTTACAATTCTTCCAGCCGTTGAGTAAAAAGGACTTAGATTTTTTTTTTGCTGGAACATTTCTCGCTTAAAAAATGTTTTAAAGATATGAGTTAAACTTAACCCTCAGGGGTCCTCATCTAGGGGATATGTGGATGGCGACCACAAGGTGCCCAAGCTGAGCAAAACATTTCTTCCACTTACTTGTGTTTTGCCCTCTTTTAACTTTACTATCTAACCTCTCTTGGTTAACTCTTGTTTTTTTGACACTGACGCTATTAGGGCATCTGAGGCCTAGGGAGTCTTTCCTTTCTTCCATTTCTTCTTTCCTTTATTTTCTTTTCTTCTCCAGAAAAGCCTGACCAGAGGCTATCAGATGGCAGCCCCATCACTGGTCTTGCCTTCCTTTGGCCAGCAACCAATCGAAGGGAATATTATTATGCTTTCAAGTCTTATACGAGAATTTCCCGGAAGGATCAAACAAATGAATGCTGGAGGGAAAAATTTTCTATAGGATCGTAACAGGCCTTGGCCTAATAGTTGGAAGGAAGAAGAAGAAGAGTTAAACTTACAGCTATTACACGAGTTGAAGAGATAAACATTTCACCTTAATATTGATCCACCGCCGTCTTCGTCTATTTAAGTGTATGTGATCAGTGCTGCTCTAAATTAATAAACTTTGTAAAATACTAACGACTTACATTCGACGAGTTACAGTAGTTAGAAATTCAAAGCGAACCCTGAAATCCATGCTTCTGCCCCTGACCTCTCCGCCGCAACTCCAATATGTCAGTTTGAATCCGAAATTAATTGCGACAGCTCAAGCGTTAACATATATGAACCGAAAGTGTGTTTTTCGGCTCATTATTGTAACGTCGTTCTCCTCCCTAGACTGGAATATTTATGAACTATGCCAATATCCTTTTCTCCTTGTATTTACCCCCTCTCTCTACTCTTTACCCTTCCCGCTGCGCAATGTCTACGGCGCATCTCCCCTCTACCTCGGAACCTTCATATACGTGGTGCACTAACAGAACAGTATCATTCGATCATCCTAGCAGTCATCGTTTTGTTGTTTAAAAGGATTCAAGATTGGAATCCGATTCCAGGTCGCGATGCGACTGGAATTCTAAATAGACAAGCTGGTCTGAAGCCGAGAAGCGGCGTGGTTTAGTTGGTCCGGCAGACCAGGGAAGAAGTGGATCCTGGTTCGAACGTTAGCATGAGTGTGGCGTGAGGTATGGTGTGGTTATTTCTATTGTAAGAATATCGTTATTTATTTGTTTATATTTTTGTTTAAATTGAATGATCCAAATGTCTTTGTTAATTTGTTTTTAATTCAGACAACTTGTTTCTATTAAAGGCCATCTTTTATACTATTTAGCTTTCTTGAATTACAATTATCATTTTCACTCACTCTATGTATTTGAGAATCATTATTTATTTATGTCAATATATCTGAGAGAGAAAGATGAATCGATTGCTGCCTTCTATGGGCCCAAGGCAAGCAACTTCGTGATTGATAACCTTGCAGGAAAGCAGATCCACGTTAATAGAGACAGCAGTAACAAAACCCGATCCCGGATTAATGGTAGTAGTAGCGTGGTTAATAAACGCCACAAATGATAGCAGAAGCGTGGTTTCTAACCCGCACAAATGGTAGCAGTAACCGTGGTTTATTAGATAGGTTAAACTATTCTCCCTCTCCCCGCCAGCACAAATGGTTGCGCAGTGGCGTGGTTTAGGTTATCTCCCTCACCCCGCTCGCACATATATACACTGACAACATATATATATATATATATATATATATATATATATTATAATCAAATGTTTAACTTTGAGCAATGCAAGCTTAACATGGTATGATAAGAAAAATAAATGCCTAGACGGGATTCGAACCCGGATCTCTGAGTCTGTACCTCAGTGTGATATCCATTACACCACTAGGCGAATCCAATTCAAACATTTATTTTTCTTATATATGTATTATATTCTCCATTATTACTAGATGTCGCGAGAACTCGGTCATCACTGCCATCTAGTGGCTGACTATAACAAGTAAGCAAATTAAAGAGAACATTTTTTATGGAGAATATAATACATATATAAGAAAAATAAATGTTTGAATTGGATTCGCCTGGTGGTGTAATGGATATCACACTGAGGTACAGACTCAGAGATCCGGGTTCGAATCCCGTCCAGGCATTTATTTTTCTTATCATACTATATATATATATATATATATATATATATATTTACACTGACCCCACTCGAACGACTAAAACTAACTGGAAATGTATTAAAAGTAGAATGTATAACTTCCAATAGCTATCTTTCATGTGTAAAACGTGTGCTAGCGCCATCCGAAGTTCGGCGTACTAGCCTCGCTGCGCCGTAGCTATACAGACAATTATACACAACTAGGACATGATTGAAGAATAACAATTCTAATGACTGTAAAAACATCAAGTAGCTGAAGAACCAGTATAACAGAGAGTTATGACAGACACAAAATACATAAACGAGGTTTTATTTGGGAAAAACCTACACAGTATTTGCTTGAAATAGTCATCATCATCATCATCATCACTCCAGGGATTAGGCAATTGCCCGTTCCGACTTCATAATGCATCAGCCCAACGTCTTCTAGGTCTTCCAACATCACGTCTTCCTCTTGTTTCATAATTTCTTGCTAACAATGGATATCTCTCCTTACTCATTCCATCCATGTGATCTATCCATTTCTGTCTGTAATTCGTGACTTTATCCAATAAAGGCTGTACTTTCAATTCTTCTCTTATATCCTCATTTCTTATTCTATTAAGTCTTCTACATCCTTTTAGTTGTCTTTAGGAACCTCATCTCCGCCGTTTGTATTTCTATCCTCCTGTTTTTTTCACTGTAGCTCAAGTTTCACATCCATACAATATTGTGGGAACCGCCATAACATTATACATTTTTATTTTTGTTTCTTTTCTAATTCTATTTTTGAATGTTCTCTGTATTGTTCCACACACCGTCTGAAATTTATTTATTTTGGAGTCAATATCTCTTTCCACATTGTAGCCTACATCACAGCCCAAATATTTGAAACTAGACACCTGTTCTATACTTTGAGTTTCTAAAATAATTTTGGATCTCACTGCATCTCTTCCTCTAAAAGCCATGGTCTTCGTTTTCCTTACAGAAATCTTTAGATCGTATAATTCACACATTTCATTTAATGCATGCATTGATTTCTGTAATTATGCACACTTTATTATCCATTATTATTCCTGAATTCACTGAAACTTTCCATTTATTTAAAATATCTTCTATATATATATTAAACAAAGTGGGTGATAAACTACATCCTTGTCGTAATCCAGTATTTGTTTTGATTGTATCTGTTCTTTTGAATCCGGTATCTATAATTATATTTGTGTCTTCATATAATTTCTTTATTGTTTCAACAAGGCACAGCGGGTATCCTTTCATTCGTAATATTGCTTGAAATAGCATTATGAGAAAACATGTACGTATCCGTCCTTATTTAAAAAAAAACATAGGCGTTGATGTGTTACTGAACGTTCTTCACTTATTCGTCACCAAAGTGCTAATTTTTATATTTCAAGAAGTGATCGAAACACACAAGAACATAACACTCTTGATAAGGACAATATGTGCTACATCGTCTTCCACGCATTCCCACTACAATAGTTAACTATCAAAAGCGCAGTGGTCGTATTATGGAATGAAACAAAAGGAATATCAACTTCGTAACCGAGGTTTTGACATGCATACGTTAACATAGGTCTGTATCTCGATGAATAAAGTTGTTGTAGATGACTGAGTGAATGCGGATGATATAATATCGATCATATAACGTGACCTGCGGTTTGTCAATTTGCAAGCGTACAAAATCAATGAGATGTCAAAGAGGAGTTTTTATTGTATAAACAAATATACATCAGAAGTTGGCACTATTTGGCTGTGTTCGCTTGCACTATCTTTAACGTAATATAATTCTTCTATCAAGCTGTAGTCTTTGTTTTCTGGTCAGGAATCGAATATGGTCCGTGAGAAATACGTACGTGATTGACAGCTTATACATTTGGCTGCTAAACAATAACTTTTTGTTTATCTGACCAAGAACTTCAATTTTGTTATTTTGTTTCCCTTGAAGTAGCCTGGGTCTTGCCTTTTGGAAGTCACATAATTTAAAATTATCTTGCAATTGGATTTCGACCGAATGCAGCTATAACGGTTCATTAGTTCGCTGTATGAATTATAATCGCAATTAAAGTAATCTTCATATAACGGGCTTCCAATATAAAACCGGACCGGCCTCACGGAGTTTCACCCGGCACGCAGTGCTGTCTCTTCCTCCCGCAATTCACCCTGCCTGCCACCCATCCTTGAACTGTCTCTTACCTTATAGAAAATGCTGGAAATGTTGTCCTCCCACACACGTGCTATGGGATCACCTTGGTTTAGACAATGAACACGTGTACACTTGTAAGGTTTGAGTTTTAACAATTTTGTTGCTGTATGTGCAGAAGATACTGAAATCCCAACTTGTTGTGCTAATTTCGGTAATGATTTTTGTGGTGAACGTTCCAAATTTTCGCCAATTTCGTCTAATTTTTCTTCGGTATGAACCGTACGCCTTCGCGTGTGTTTCTTATTTTTTACTGAACCAGTCGTCTCAAATTTAGTCACAAGATCGTGGATTGTCGATCTGGAAGGAGGTAATTGTCCAGGGAAGTTCCGAATAAATTCCTCGCAAACGCGACTAGCTGATTCGTATTTATAATGACATTTACACACATAAATGCGCTGCTCTAATGTCAGCTGACGTCTCATCTTGTCGAACGATAGTAAACTGACTAGTTCAAGGACGAGAGGCTGGCAGAGTGAAATGCGGACGAGGAGAGAGCGCTGCCTGACGGGTGAAACCCCGTGAGGCCGGTCCGGATTTATATTGGAAGCCCGGTATATGTCATATCATCAATACACCTTATCCTAGTGAGTCGTGATATTTTTGGGACTGAAAGTGTGTATTCACTTTGACTTCTAGTTTCATTTGTTGGAAATGCTTTTCTCAGAACTGCTCTATATCTCATTGCCCATGTTCTCTGCCGTTAGACTCGTAATCACTGATCCTATCCAATGTATTGGCTTGTATTTCTGTTAAATAATCTTAGTAGTTTTACAGTATGTCACCTAACCTGTACGCAAAAGCCTCGTCTTCCACTGCAATTACATCCTCATTATCCGGCGTGTAAATTCGATATACCCTGTGACGTAACAAGTTAGCAACGTGCAGAGCTCTAATTGGTTTCAGCATATTCATATCTGACGTTACTACTGCACTTCACTTCCGATACCCAGTGGTCTCGCTCCTACTGTCTGTACAGCTACTGCTGAGCGAGGCTAGTACGCACAACTTCTAATGACTCTAGCGGCTTCACGTGTAATTTTACATATAAATGACATTAATAGCTATTGGAATATGTACATTACATTTTAAACATACTTTTAGCCACATGTATTCGTTCGAACTAGAGTGTATCTTTGTGAGAAGGATCGATGAAAACTTTTTTTTCAAAAATATTTTCACGAGTACATCCTCAGAAGCTAAATTTTCTCGCTCCTCGCTCTCTCTCTCTCTCCTCTCTTCTCTCTTTCATCTCTGTATCTCCCTCTCTCTCTCTGCTCTCTCTCTCTCCATCCTCTCTTCTCTCTCTCTCTCTCTTTACCTCGCCTCGACTCTTTTACCTCTCTCGATCTATAGTCGATGCATCTTTCTAATATATATTTAATTCAAGTACCGACTACACCCATTGTAGGATACAATTAGAATATAACTTACAAGACAAAATTTAAAAAAAAATGCAAAGCGTGTATATATATATATAACAATTTAACCTAGATAACGTTATACATAATAACGTTAAATATAATAGATAAATGCACTATGGTTTTGATGTTTTGTTATAAATAATATAAAACTGTACACTGAGCCATAAATTTGACCTTTCTCAATTTTCTTATTCTATCCTAAAAGACGTTACAAGTAATTATCAACGACAATAAAAAAAAAGTATGTCCAAAGAATGGAACCTTCGAGATTTCCTCGACAATACATGTTTTACAAAACATAAGGAAGGAGAAGTATGGGACGCCGCAAGAGGAGATGGAAAGAACTATTCATAAAATTAGCCACTGAAAAAGGACTCATAGCCTAAACTTAGTTATGCAATAATATAAAATGTATTATTGTATTTAAACAGATATGAGCAGGCAGATCACGTCTTGAAAAAGTCTCCTTTTTTATGGACGTGCAGAAACTTTATAATGAGCTGTAAGAGTTGCATAATCCCCAGGCTGAACACAAGATACACATGTCCAAGTCGCGGCAAATATTATTTCGTAACTTCAAAATCTTAAGCCAACACCAGAGAGACATTTTTACAGAATGGAATATGACTTGAGAAAAAATTATAGAACCAATCAATCTTGTCAATTCCTGCAACTTTCTAAAATAACTGACTAATCAATTCGACTAATATTAAATATTTTAAAAACGGTGATCTAATCTTTATTGAAAGATAGAATAGGCCCTATATTATTTAACGAAGCCATTATCATCTCAAATTAATTGTAAGTTTTGTTGTTGAAAGCTGGACGAAAAACGAAAGCCAGACATTTTTTCTACGACGGTTCTATTTTTAGGTTAGAAATTATTTCACGTTTCGTTCTTATTTTATTTAACCGCTCTTTATTTAACCAGCATATGAATTACTCTTGGAACCATTTTAGTCTGGGGCACGCCGTACCGTAGTGGTTAAGGCACTGAGCTACAAGCCGGAGGGTCGAGGGTTCAAGTCCCATTGGGGTCAGGATTTTTAAACTGACCCAAACCCTCTGGCGGCACTATGGACCTGAGGTCGACTCAGCCTCTAACGGAAATGAGTATCAGACGCTTGTTCTGGGGGTAAAGGCGGCCGTCACGCAGGGCTGACATAAAGTGCCGATTGTCTAGAAAAAGTGGGAGCCTTAATCTCCTACTACCCCAAGGGCCTCCTGAGGCCTGTTGTGGGATCACTTTACTTTACTTACTTTACCATTTTAGTCTTCTTCTTCTTCTTCTTCTTAAACTTAATTTGTAGGATTTTCATCCTGTTTATTTCCAAAATCACTCCTAATAGCGTCGGGATCGAACGTAACAAGAGTTAACCAAGATAGTAAAGTTCTAGCCTCCTAAATAACCATTGTCACTGCAACTCTACACACGTTGACTCTTCCGCACGACTTTCTCCAATGCACTATTGTAACTCTACAACTGCCGCGTGGTTCCGTTCATATGGTTTGTGAAGGTGCGTTAGAATATTCCAGAGCTCTCTGGAGGTGCGGATCTGAACTCTCTAGGAACTACACCCAGATATTACCAGAAGACGCGCTGTGGGTGTTGACAGTCCTCGCCTCTCGAAAAGGAACACTTGAGTCACACCAAATGCTTGCTGCGATCCCCAACTGCCTCCCCACATTTCGAAAAGCCATACCGCAGATCCTACCAGAAGTCAAGCCGCGGCCTGCTTGTCTCATGAAAGAGCAGGAATTTTACGAAAATACAGTCGTCAGTTCATCGTGCCCTCTTCCCCCAGATACATTTGAAAGTTTCCCCTCTGGCGTCAGTATGTCCACTGTCCAGTTACTATATTTTCGATATAAAAATAATTAATACCAGAAAATGAATTAACCATATTAACAGCGTGGAAAATAGTAAACTCTCTAAGTCAGTAGCTGGTCAGTAGTGAAACACCATTTTCTGCTGAGGATGGAACTCGTCCAGAAAGGCCTATAATGTTTTAAATTTTACTTTTTGAGGAGACTGCAAGCAAAATACATAATTTTACGTTCACCGCTTTCGTTTCGAGGTAGTGTGCTGATTTGTCAAGCAGTGTGCGCGAGTTCGAACCTCGTTTGGAACGAGTTTCCTGGGTGAAGTTTTCTTTGGGGATTTTCCTCATCTGTCAGACAAATGTCAGGAAACTTTAAGGCCTGAAAGGTCCCGGAACATCATCTGGTCATCATCATCATCTCATTAGATTAAGGCCTCTCCTGACGCATCATTAAACATTACCATCACCTATCATATACCATTGGACAGAATAACTAGCCTTCCAGGCACCCCAATCTTACAAGTTGATTACTGCAACGCCGATACCAAGACAGAATACCAGAAATATCGTAATGAAAACATGGTGGAATTTAATATAAACAAATAATGTTATGATATAATTTTATATTGTTCCTGAGTTACTATTACAATACAAAACCAGAAGGAAGTAGAACAGCAGGAAAACTTACAAGAGGATGGAAAGATTTCTTCAAAACTTCTCGATGTCGGAACAAGTCAACATGCCTGAAGAAGAATGTGATGATTTATGTACAAATAATTTCTAACAATTATTGTTTTTTGCAGACTATGTCCCGCGCCGTAGCCGAGTGGTTAAAGCAACAGACCTTGGCGCAGAGCTACGGGGCTTGCGCTGGTTCGCGTCTCCACGGGGCAAGACATTTCATCATGGAATTTCGGCCAGTATGGGGCCGGTGTCCACCCAGAATCGTGTGGAATTTGGGTAGCTACAATAAGTAGCGGCTCCAGGTTGAGGAGACTAGCTATTACGGCTACGGGACCCGACATGCTGAACACATGTCACCCTACATTGGCTGGATGATCGTCCACCTGGTTGGCCAAGGGTCTTCTGGACCTGTCGTGCGTCATGCAGCTTATGGAGTAAAACTACAATTAAACATTTACATATTTTATTCGTATGTTGATGAAAATATCGCGCATTTTCGAGTACTATGGTGCACGCTAATAAAATAACCACAAAGTAACAGAATAAGACATATATATGAATAAAATCTATATACTAGACTGACGTTTGTAATGTTAATTTCTGTAGAAAGTTGGTGGATCCAAGACTGTGTGTTTAGGTATGAACGCGATTATAAGCGGATCATGAAACAGAAATGGCTTCCTCGCTCGCTTCCCCAAATTTCCGCTGTGTGGCTGTTATTATTCACAGCAAGAAGTGTGCGGTTGATGCAAGCAATTCCACGCTAGAAGACTACACAACACTATATGCCGTCCCATCACTTTAATTAAACTTCTAGCTTTTTAATAATAGACTCCGTTTTCATTATTTTTTAAATCTGGGAAGTCTACAGAATGATAAATTAAGCTTCAGATTCAGGCAAGTTGGCGTGCACCAGGGTTCGAACCTTAGACCTCCTGAATACGAATCTCTGACACTATCGCCTAATTCATCTCGCTCGGTAACACATTTTATTGCCTTTCATTTCAAGATGTTAAAATTACATAATTCCCTTTCACAAGAAATTAGGAGTGCTGGCCACTAGGTTCCTTTAAAACTAATCTAAACAGGCCCTGTATTTATTTTATAATTGGTCTTTCAGCGCATTAAATAATGGTTTCTGATTTTTCCCTTCTCTAATAGTAATAATAATAATAATAATAATAATAATAATAATAATAATAATAATAATAATAATAACAATAATAACAATAATAATAATGATAATAATAAGAGATACATAGATCATCGGTTGATTAATGTCTGACATTGTCCGATTACCAATAGCCAATTTTGTTAGTCCATCCAATCTCCTGGTTCTAGATGTTTCTCCTTCATGAACACTCCAACTGAACAATTGTTGTTTTCCGACCCCGATGGTATTAGAGTATTCGAGGCCCAGGGGTTCATTTCATCTTATATTTTCTGTCAAATTCTTCCTTATTAAGGGCAGATCAAGCTCTTAGCCGTAGTGAAAGAAACTGATCTAAGGATGGACACTTGAAAAACTCCTGGTCCTCCAGTTTGGGGATTGATGAGGTATGCCAGCTGCCTCCCATCAGAAAAAAAAATAGAATGCTAAAAAACCTAATAATAATAATAATAATAATAATAATAATAATAATAATAATAATAATAATAATAATAATAATAGATTAATTTTAATTGGACGGCGTTACGCATCAACCGGTTATGTACCATTATGTATGTTTCGAGAAAAATACGTTTAAAGTTTAAGTCAATCTTCACTATTTATTGTAGCGCCAAACTAACAATACTTGATATTGCAAGTTATTTTCCTTGTTTGATAGTTATGCATCAACAATCTAAGAGCGGAAAAATTTGGCGCTTAGTTGCATAATGCAAAATTTAGATAAACATTTATGAAGATCCGGTTTCATAACAGTTTGTTGCAAAACACAGAATCTCTTATAGGACTGATGGCGTTTACATTTTCTTTAATAATAAGGTTATATTTATAGATTTGGTGCTAAAAGTGTGTGTACACTTACTTTATGAGCCAGTGATACATAATAATAATAATAATAATAATAATAGCTTTATTTTACCTGCGGCATCAAAATCATCATCATCATCACCATCATAGTACATTCACGAATTTAGGCCATTTGTTGACCTGTTTCGTCCTCAAGAGAAACACCATCCAGAAGTCTTTTGAGTGGACGTCCTGGTCTTCTTCTTCCTGCAGGTTGATATCTTAACATTAGTTTGGGTATTCTGTGATCTTCCTTTCGATGAACATGTTGTATCCATCTTGACTTATAATCAGAAATTTTGTTTTCTAAAGATTCCATGTGTAATTCTTCTAAGATGTCTTCATTTTTTTGTGATCTAGTAGTGTGTATCCTGCAGTCCTCCGAAGATTCTTTGCTGTGGGTCGTCATATTTCAATTCCTTCTGGATATTTTCGTGTTGAGACTTGAAAGTAGTTTTGAAGTTCCTTAGGACTGGCCCGACGCTAAGTAGTCCAGTGGTAGGGCTGCTACCTTTTAGTCTCTGGACAGACATTAGGATACCGCATTTACTCAGTACCTGATGGAACGGTTAAACCGCCGTGACTCGGTCCTCAGAGCCTAGTTTGTGAAAACGGGTTGTACCACGAGAAGGTGAGGATGAGAATTGGGTAGGAGAGGTTATACACACGTCACTACCCCTTACAACCCATCAAAATCTCAATTTTTTTAAATGGCGCTTAGCCGGTTGTTGTGTAGCATCGTCGAATTTTAGTTTAATTTATATGGATTTTTATCTATAACAAATTATTCATTCTATGTTATCATCTCATGAAATCTTATTATGTATTTAATATTTTTTATTGGTTAAATGTAAGAGAAGGCCTTACGATCTTAACTCTGCCAGTTTAAATGTATTATTATTATTATTATTATTATTATTATTATTATTATTATTATTATATTTATTATTATCATTATTATTATTATTATTATTGCATATATTCAATGCCACCATGTTATCATTTCGACATTCTGGTATTCTTTCCTGGCATTGGCGTTATTTTAGTTCACTTATAAAATTGAGATTTTGATTGCCGTATGTTGCATTGGCTCATGAAGTTCGCACGCTTTTAGCGCCAAATCTTTAAATATAATTAAAATATAGTCTTATAATATAATATAATATAATATAATATACTTACTCTTACTCACTTACTCACTGGCACTATCGAACCCGTAGGTTCATGGCCGCACGGGCATAAGCTCTCCATACATCCCTATCCTGAGCCAATGATTTCCAATCATTCCCTGTATAATCTACTTCCCTCAAATCATAGTTAATGTTATTCTCCCACCTCATTCTTGGTCTACCAACTGGGCGTTTTCCCTCTGGCTTTCCTACAAGAAGCTTCCATGCAAGCCTTTCATTCCCCATACGTGCAACATGTCCTGCCCATCGCAGTCTACGAAACTTAACTGTTCTTATTATATCTGGCTTTCTATAAAGACCATGTAGTTCATTGTTATAATATAATATAATATAATTTAATATAATATAATTATTTATATATCCTTATTATAATTATGTTTATATTAAATATAACTGATGTTCCATCTGCAAGGTAAATATTCTTCTTCTTCTTCTTAAACTTAATTTGTAGGATTTTCATCCTGTTTATTTCCAAAATCACTCCTCGGAGGAAGACGTATTGGATGTCCATTCACTGTCTATCGATCTCTTGGCTGGTCTTCCTCTTGTTCTGCTCCCGTCCATTGGTCCATCTTCTTTAGCTCTTTTTGCAAGCCGGTTTTCTTCCATTCTTTCTATATGACCCTTCCAATATTTTCGTCTATCTATAATAAATTTGGTTATGTCTTGAATATGGCATTTGTCCCTAATTTCTATGTTGTGTATTTTATCAAATAATGTTTCCCCTGAATAGTTCTTAAGATTTTCATTTCGCATGTGCTTATTATTTGTTTAGTTTTTGTTGTATCAGCCCTAGTTTCTGCTCCATATACGATAACTGGTCGAACTATCGTTTTGTATATGCGGGTTTTGCTTTCTATTGACGTATGTTTCTTGCGGAAAATTAAATATTTCATATACCCTTATATTTGTGATGCTTGCAATAAAACAAATAACTATGAATTATCTCTTATGCAAAATAAAATGCATATTATATAAATTAAGTAAAGTAACTATTATGATGTGTAGCATTATTAGTAAATATAAATTAAACTAAAATTTAAACCTTGTAATTCAATTTTTATTAGCACCTTTTTCTGCATATAAGACCATAGCATGCCCCGATGATACATGGTGATGAAAACGATGCGAGAGGAGAGGCCTTAATTCTGACCTTAATCTAATGAGATGAATGTGATAATTATGATTTACGATGAATAGATGGTGTTCGGGGACAGTTTGAGCCTTAACATTTTTCTGACATTTGTCTTACAGGTGAGGAAAACCCCAGAAAAAATCTCACCCAAGCAACTTGTCTCGACTGAGGATCGAACTCGGATCCACAGGCAACACGCTATATTGAGACCAAAGCGGTGGATTTATTATTATTACTTACTTACTTACTTACTCACTGGCACTTTCGAACCCGTATGTTCATAGCTGCGCGGACATAAGCTCTCCATACATCACATTCTTGAGCTAATGCTTTCCAATCATTCCCTGTATAATTTCCGATTGAGGGTCTTTCCACTTTTCAGCGGTTGCCATTTTACTAGCCGGCTGCTGGCCCTTCACATCCACATGTGTCAATCACAGCGGTAGATGATCAACAGCCAGTGTAGGGGTGACATGTGGTTAGCATGTCGAGTCCCCCAGCCGTTATAGCTGGTTCCTCAACCAGGAGCCGCTACTTATTGTAGTTACCCAATTGCCTCACGATGCTGGGTGGGCACCGGTCCCATACTGGCCGAAATACCATGAGAAAATTTCTTCCCCCATGGAGACTCGAACCAGCGCAAGTCCCGTAGCTTTGCGCCAAGGCTTCCTACCTTAACCGCTCGGCTACGGGGCGGACCCCTGTATAATTTACTTCCCTCAAATCGTAGTTAATGTTATTCTCCCACCTCATTCTTGGTCTACCAACTGGGCGTTTTTTCTCTGGCCTTCCTACAAGAAGCTTCCATGCAAATATTTCATTCCCCATACGTTCAACATGTCCTGCCCATCGCAGTCTACGAGACTTAACTGTTCTTATTATATCTGGCTTCCTATAAAGACCATGTAGTTCATTGTTATGTAATATTCTCCACTCACCTGTATGTGCATCTCTCTCTTTGGTCCAACATTTTTCCTAAGTACTTTATTCTCAAATACTCGTAATCTCCTTTCCTCCCTTAAAGTAAGAGTTCATGTTTCGCACCCAAAAAATATATTTGGTAGAATAATAGGTATATATATTTTTTTAAAATGAGTTGGGACATCAAGAGTCTCTGCAATGCATAATAGCACGCATTTCCAGAATTAAGCCTATGTTTAATTTCTTTGTGCATCTCATTCCTATTTGTGATTATTGTTCCTAGGTATTTGAATTCAGCCACTTCCTCAAAATTTCCCTCATTTGTCATTAGCTGTCCATTTCCATTATATATTGAATTTCTACGTGTGACCATATATTTAGTTTTATTGATATTTACTTCCAGTCCTAATTTCTTAGTGTTACTCAATAGTGTGTGCGTATTGTCCTTTAGTATCTCCTCGGTATCGGCCAATAATACTACATCATCAGCATAAACTAACAGTTTATTAATACCATTGAGTTGTAGGCCTTATTATTATTATTATTAATTTATTATTATTAATTTATTATTATTAATTTATTATTATTAATTTATTATTATTAATTTATTATTATTATTATTATATAGCTCTCGCCTGGAAGGCGTTCTGGTCACTGAAATTTATACTGCTGGACAAGTCACTCAACCGGAAACTCAAAATGGAAACACTACAAACCTGTGTTCTTCCAACACTGTTATATGGCTGCCAAACTTGGAATCTTACTGCCAAACTGAAGTACACACTCCAAGTATGCCAAAGGAAAATGGAGAGGAAAATCTTAGGCATAACTCTGAAGGACAGAATCTCGAATACAACACTTCAAGCGACATCCTCAACAACTGATCCCGCAACAACTGATCCCGCACAACAAGCCATCAGGAAAAAATGGAAGTGGGGAGGCCACGTCGCAAGAATACAGGACGACAGGTGGACAATAAAAACAACCATGTGGGACCCGTACACAGGCAAGAGACAGCGCGGAAGACCAAGACGACGATGGGCTGACATCTTCAAAGAACGAGCAGGGGCGCAATGGTCCAGAGTCGCCAGATGCAGGAAAAGCTGGAGAACGATGGAGAGACAACTGTGTATTAACTAATCACAGAACAGACAGTGTATACAAACCAAGTGCTACATCCAAGTCAACTTCTCACCACGGAGTAGCTCACCGGGTGACACTCTCAAATAGAGCTTAACCCCTGTACAGGGAGGCCTTTGCCCTAAAGGGACATATCAGGCTTTATTTATTTATTTATTTTTATTTATTTATTTATTATTATTATTATTTTGTTCATAGACCTCTCTAAATATATCGGAGCTTCATCTCAACTCATCCCATGACTCGACCCTGAGTTGGACACCAGTTGAGGATATTTATTATTATTATTATTATTATTATTATTATTATTATTATTATTATTATTATTAACAATGGATTCTTTTGTTACTCACTGTTTCAAACGAGAGTATTTTGTTTTCCACTATGTAAAATAATATTATTAAAGTTCCATACATCAATATAAAAATAATCTAATTTATCTAATCACTTAATATTTAACCATTTCTTACTGCAGAGCATTGTTCATAGAACAACAGTTGTATGAAACTCTCATTGTCATATGGACGGGTTAGAACATGCCTGTTAGACAGTGCTCACTATATGTAACAAGATGCCCTTCCCCTCCTAGAAGGATAGGCTGACACTATCACTCACTAGTCAGTTGTGTTATTTCATTAGATGTGCACCTGCATGCGGAAAGGAGGGGGAACACCTTTTCACCCCTAGTGGCCACTGTGAAACACACTGAGATAGAGTTACAGTGATGCCGTTTTCGTCAGCAGTAAAACTGTAACCTGCACAATGCACTTACAATTTCAATTCAATTCTAACCTTTATGTTAAATTTGGATCCAAGTGATACCTGTAAAGTTCTAACATTACAACATCGTTCCAGTTTTTTTTTTTTGCTTAATTTAATTTTGGAACGAAAATCCAGCTCCTATGGATCCCATCCCATTGTTGTGTTACTGAAAATGAGGTTGCAGTTAGCTTAGGTAAGAAGGGCACACAAATCCTACCACACAACAACAAAGTTAAGTACAGAAGAGCTGCAACTGTCATAATTATATCAAACAATACAGGAAATATATTACAACATTTTTAAGGACCAGACTGAAAATTCAGTATGTAAAGAGGCCATAAAATGTGACCAAGGAAAGAAGCAGTATCAAAATTTCGAAAGGCTACCGACCATAATTGCATGGCCCAACATCTACACCGCAATGCCATCTTCAGTAGTCACCACTGTCCTTTATGCAATCTTGGGCTCATCATGGACTTCTAACTCCTATTTCTCTGCCCTGTTTTGTGAAGTGACAGCTTGGCCAACAAGTACTGGGAAGCAAGAGGAAATATGAGTGGATAAATATCCCCGACATTGAGTTACAACTAGGGAAAGGATTTTAAGGTGCAAATTTTGGTTGTAAAGGGAGAAAACTATTATACAGGGAATGATTGGAAAGCATTAGCTCAGGATAGGGATATATGGAGAGCTTATGTCCGTGCGGCCATGAACCTACGGGTTCGATAGTGCCAGTGAGTAAGTAAGTAAGTAAGTAAAGGGAGAAAACTTTTGATGTCCCAACTCGTTTCAAAAAACGTTAAGCTGAAAATATATAAAACTATTATTCTACCAGTTATATTATATGGATGCGAAACATGGACTCTAACTTTAAGGGAGGAAAGGAGATTACGAGTATTTGAGAATAAAGTTCTTAGGAAAATTTTTGGACCAAAGAGAGGGAAAGCGCCCAGTTGGTAGGCCAAGAATGAGGTGGGAGAACAACATTAACTATGATTTGAGGGAAGTAGATTATACAGGGAATGATTGGAAAGCATTAGCTCAGGATAGGGATGTATGGAGAGATTATGTCCGCGCGGCCATGAACCTTCGGGTTCGATAGTGCCAGTGAGTAAGTAAGTAAGTAAGTAAAGAGAGATGAACAGACAGGTGAATGGAGAAGACTACATAACAATGAACTACATGGTCTTTAGGGGAAGCCAGATATAATAAGAATAGTTAAGTCTCGTAGATTGCGATGGGCAGGACATGTTGCACGTATGGGGAGCGAAAAACGTGCATAGAGGCTTCTTGTAAGAAGGCCAGAGGGAAATCGCCCAGTTGGTAGACCGAGAATGAGGTGGGAGAACAACATTAACTATGATTTGAGGGAAGTAGATTATACAGGGAATGATTGGAAAGCATTAGCTCAGTATAGGGATGTATGGAGAGCTTATGTCCACGCGGCCATGAACCTACGGGTTCGATAGTGCCAGTGAGTTAGTAAGTAAGTAAAGGGAGAAAAAGGTCCTGAAAATACGTTAAAAAAAGTTCAGAAAAAGGTGCTGCTGAAACAATTGAATTAAGATTTAAACCAGTTACTTGACCTTAATTTATATAATACGCATAATATTTTGCACCAAATTTGTCTTCATTATGGATCAATCAGAGGCAATTAATAGTATTTTAGTTTATTGCAATATTTACTTTGCAGATGGAACATCGAAGAATGATGCCATCAGTTTCGATAAATTGCGTTTTGATTTCTGAAAGCGCATACAACTTATCCTTCTTAACATTCGCCATGTTATTGTTGTAATAACCCAGTTGTAATAACTAACTCACTGGCACTATCGAACCCCTAGCTTCATGGTATAAGCTCTCCATACATCCATATCCTGAGCTAATGTTTTCCAATCATTCCCTGTATCATCTACTTCACTCACATAATAGTCAATGTTATTCTCCCACCACATTCTTGGTCTACCAACTGGGCGTTTTCCCTCTGGTGTTCCTACAAGAAGCTTCCATAGTTGTAATATTAATAAAAATACTTTCTGGTTCAAACTAGTAAAACACAGCCAACAACAAGTCGGTAGATAGCAAACTGTTAAATTATTGCCAGTACTAACTGAACTTGTTTAAACTGTTACAGCAAAACTGTTGAAATTTAAATTTGACTTCACAGCTGCAGATTGGCCATTGTTTATGGGATATAAATGACTGGTGGTTTTCATACATTATATTTTAATATTTATTAATAGTTCCTATTATTACTTACGGATCCGAAACATGGACAATGACAACACAACAATCTGCAAAAATCCAAGCTGCTGAAATTAAATTCCTCAGACCAATAGTAGGATATCAAAGAACAGACAAAAACAAACAAACACAGAAATAAGACAGCAACTAAAAGTAGAGGAATTAAATACAACAGTGAAATACAGAACAAACTGGTAGGACCAGTTAGCAAGGATGACTGAGAATAGAATACAAAAATCAGCATATAACAATTCACCAAGAGGAAGAAGAAGTTTGGGAAGACCAAAGAAAATGTGGAAAGAGCAGCAGTTTGCAGCCGGAACAGGCTAGCAAAAAGCCTAAACTGTGTCGAAGAAGAAGAAGAATTTTATTTATTATTGTTGACTTCATGCAGATTGGCCATTGTTTCTGCGTATAAATTACATAAATTATATTTTAATATTTATTTAATATTTATTTAATATTGTTGACATCAGACTAAGATTTTAAAAGCTGTTCACGAAGAAAAAATATATAATTTTCTGTCATGTATTTTAAAAATGCAGAGAAGAGTGGAGGGAAAGGTGTGGAAGCATAAACATGAGGGGAAAAGGGGCGAAATGTAGCAATCATACGAAAAGATTAAAAAGGTGCAACAATGTGCGTTCATTTCATTTCATTTCATTTCAGCCCCCCAAATACATATATTGAATTGCTGGTATGAAAACAGATATATTTTTTTTAAGGTGCTGCAGTTATCCCTAGTTATAACTATTATTTCTCCTATGTGATTTGTTTTTCTTTCTGTAGTTTTGCCACTGTAAGACCAATGACATTTACATCAATGCCTCAGTATTAAATAACACATATGTTTAATTTCTGAAAAAAATGACTCATTACCATCCAACTTTAACCCGTCCTTATACAATTTTTAAGAGACATTAATTCAGGCTTGAGGTTATTTTATGACTCCGAAAATATTCAGTCTCCGGAACCACAGCCGCCTGAGGACATGACTCTTAGATTTTTCCACCCTAAAAATCAATCGACACCGGCCGGGCTTGAACCCCGACCTTCGAAGCTAGAGACAAGGAACCTAAACACTAGAACACCGAGACGGATAGGCCTATATTTCATATAGTCGTTGCACAATAGTACATTACGATGCGGGGTTGGGAAGTGGTTTTTACAGAAGAGAGGAATTTTAATTTCCGAGATTTTGTAAAACACTTCACAAACTTGCGTTGTACATTATGTTTTGCGCGATGGTGTTTTCAAAATAATAATAGTAAAATAGTAACATATTTGTTGGAAATATCTGCGTTCATTATAAACAACTGACTAACGTAAACAGTGTGGACTATTTTTATCAGTTGAGACTACAACAGACCGTGACACCAATCAGGGATAAAATGGCGGGGAGTACATATTTATTGTTTTATGTTGTTTCAAATACAGTTCAGTTAATTTAAAATGCAGTGATTTGTTTCGTATAATGTATATTAACACTTCCTTTTGGATATATTTTTGTATATACATTTTACGTAGTATACATAAAGGCAGTGGTTTTACTTCCCGCACGTGGTTTGCAATATGTAATATTACAGTATAGTTATTTAGGTTGACAACCCCGGAATGTAGGAAATTGAACTTTCAATCATGGTCGTCATTGCTGTAAGTATGGCAAGATACACTATCGCGTTAAAGTAACATTTATTTAGAGAACAGGAGGTCAATATAGTCGCAAATGTTTGTTTTTGAGCGATAATGTGTTTAGTCGTACTTACAGCAATGCCGACCATGATTGAAAGTTCAACTTCCTACATTTTAGGGTTGCCAACCTAAATAACTATACTGTAATAAAAATAGCTGTACTGTAATAATACATATTATAAACACGCGTGTGGGAAGTAAAACCATTGCCCTCTATGTATACTACATACAACGTATATACAAAATATATCCATAAGGTAGTGCTAATATACATTATACGAAACAAATCACTGCATTTTAAATTAACTGAACTTTATCTGAAACTATGTAAAACAATAAATACGTAATTGCCTCCATTTTATCACTAAATTGGTCTCACGGCCTCCTGTTGTTTCAACTAATAAACATTGCTCCCACTGTTAACATTAGTCACTTGTTTATAATGAACGCAAATATTTCCAAAAAAGATGTTATTATTTTACTATTATTTATTATTTTGAAAACACCATTGCGCAAAAAATAATGTACAATTAAAGTTTGTGAAGTGTTTTACAGAATCCCGGAAATTAAAAACCTCGCTATCCCTCGTTCTTAAACATTTCCTCGTTTCTGTAAAAAACCACTTCCCAACCTCGCATGGTAATATACTATTGTTTATTTAGAGAACAGGAGGTCAATGTAGTCGCATATTTTTCTTTGTTCATGTTATTTAACAATCCGATTTAATTTGTTTGTCGTTAAGTTAGAAGTCAGAGATAAATATATGTAATCTAATTTGGGAAACTGTCAACATGGAACTGAAAAATGATATTCTATTAATACGTGAACAGTATTGGCTGTCACATTGCACTGGAATAGAAATAAATTACAGAATACCCCACAGATTTGCAGAATATAAAGAGTTTCATTAAAACCGGGAAAAAGTTACAAAAATTCCTGGAAAGGAAGATCAAATGTTGTATATATTGGTACATTCATTTTCTGGTCGAATATGTTTTCCAGATTGAATGCAGGCTTTCACGGCCGGTAATCATAATGTTGAGTGATTCCGGGTTCTGTGGCCGTGGTCCATAGTTGGTGTTGATACCAGACGTTTCGCCCTCAACTGCGGAGGGCATCTTCAGTGGCGAGTGCTTCTAGGCGTGTTTCCTGGTTGGAAGCTCTACTTAGAGTGACGCTGCGGGTGTTGTATTGATACTAGTGGTGGGAGCAGGGTGAGCGGGCGTGGCTCTTGCTGATTGGCTAATGGTCGTCTCCTTGTTGTCCCTAGTGTTGATGCATTTATTTTCTAGTGTACGGTACCAGGCCTTAGACAGTTTAATACCTTCCTCTTTTCTGTTAATATTTTCCTTATGCTTGTGTATTTCTATAGCCTCTCGATATAATCTAGGGAAATAATAGGAAGTTGTGGCTAAAACTTGTGTATCATCGAATAGAATCTGGTGTCCATTCATAATGGCATGTTCTGCTACAGCCGATTTATCCATTTCACCTTGTCTGCAGTTTCTTTTGTGTTAAATGAAATGGATAAATCGGCTGTAGCAGAACATGCCATTATGAATGGACACCAGATTCTATTCGATGATACACAAGTTTTAGCCACAACTTCCTATTATTTCCCTAGATTATATCGAGAGGCTATAGAAATACACAAGCATAAGGAAAATATTAACAGAAAAGAGGAAGGTATTAAACTGTCTAAGGCCTGGTACCGTACACTAGAAAATAAATGCATCAACACTAGGGACAACAAGGAGACGACCATTAGCCAATCAGCAAGAGCCACGCCCGCTCACCCTGCTCCCACCACTAGTATCAATACAACACCCGCAGCGTTCACTCTAAGTAGAGCTTCCAACCAGGAAACACGCCTAGAAGCACTCGCCACTGAAGATGCCCTCCGCAGTTGAGGGCGAAACGTCTGGTATCAACACCAACTATGGACCACGGCCACAGAACCCGGAATCACTCAACATTATGTTTTCCAGAGTTTCGATCTTACTAACGAACCATCCACAGCAGCACAAAAGAATCCTAGAATGTTACTTGAATTGCTTTTATACTGTTCCGATCTCAGCTTTCAAATTATATAACAATGTATTATTATATATTACACTAATATTAGTAGTTACACTACAATGATTCTTAACTAATTAATTGATGGCGGAGGCCTAGATTAGAAAAAAAATTGGAAACGTTGAAATTGGCAAATTATTATAAAGTTGAAAGAAATGACTATTGAAGAGAGACGATTAAGGTGGTATGGACATCTGAAAAGGATGACATCTGATAGAATCTTTAAGAGGATCTTGGAGTGGAAAATGGATAGGAAAAGGGAAGGTTGGATAGACGGTATGAGAAGAAAAATGAGTCAACTGGAATTTACAGATGAGGGCTTTCAAGACCGCTACAAATCGAAAAGGCAAAATTTCTTGAGGGTGACGAAAACAAGTATTATGAAAAATTTCTGAAATAAAAAAAGAAACTAACTCACTGGGACTATCGAACCCAGAGGGTCATTGCCTCTCGGTCATAAGCTTTCATGCAACCCTAATCTGAGCTAATGTTTTCCTACAACTACCTAAATAAATCACCTCTCTCAAATCATGGTTAATATTAAGCTCCCACCTCAATCTTGGCCTACCTACTGGACGTTTTCCCTCAAGTTTTCCTGCAAGACGTTTCCATGGATCTATTTCATTTCTCATTTGTGACATATGTCGTCTTATTACATCTGGTTTCCTATAAAAACCATAGTTCACTATCATGTAGTCATCATGAACTGGATGATATATATATATGAGGAGCATGGACGAAAAACGACCCGGCCGGCAGAGGCCTTTTTGCGCAAAAGTCTATTTAAATCACGTTTTAAGAGTATTTTAGTGTTTGTTTCATTTAAATATCTTTGAAATTGGCTTAATTGTGACTATTTAACTCATGTCGCAAATGGTAGTCAATGACCATCACGTTTTAATGAATTCTGTTTTACACCAATGACAGTCGTGTTTTACCTCGCTCTTTGTCGATTTCTCTTTATCAGCTCCTGCTTGTGACAAAGAAAGCTCCTCCTTTTTTAGTATTCTGAACAGGTTAGACCATTATTTTTCTCCAACAAATACATTGAATATAGCAAATAATTAATATATTCAGTGATTTACTGAGTTGTTTATTCAAAATATAAATTATTAACCAATAATGGTGATATAATAGTTTGATATGTTTCATTATTTCTCCACTAGAGTGCATTCTTACAATATTGCGATCCTATTTGGCAATAAATAATATGATCGAGTTGCAGTGAATATACATAACCTCACATTTCTAATTTCTTTTCAAACATCGCCGTTTATATTAACTGTATAAATATTTTAAAACACCGGTAACTATATTCAAATAATTAGTTTTTGGTGAAGAACATAATTTTATTCGTTAAATGGTCCTAACAAATGCCACTCTTGATTTCCAAATTCTCTAGATAAATTGGAAATCACTCGTGGCATTACTTGTTATGACTATTTAACTCATGCCCCAAATGGGAGTCAATGACCAATCACGTTTCAATGATTTCTGTTTTACAACCAATCAGAGTCGTGTTTCACCAAATATTTATCAGTGTTATAATTACCATATTAAAGAAAGCTCCTCCTTACAATATTGCGTTCCTTTGGCAATAAATAATATGATCTGGTTGCACTGATAAACAAAAGAAGCAGTAGAAGCGTACCTATCGTTTCTCATTTGTTTTCAAACATCGCCATTTACATTAAATATATAAATATTTTAAAATAACTATAGTTAAATAATGATTTGTGAGTAAACAGCTTAATTTTATTCGTTAAATAGTCCTAACAAATGCCACTCTTGATTTCCAAATTCTGTAGATAAATTGGAAATCACTCGTGGCATTACTTATGATAAATGTTTTGCAGCTATGTATACAACATTGTAACCGAGTTGTTGCAAGAAGTCTTACTTCACTCTGTGATAATGTTAATTAGATGATGATCGAGTAAATAAACTGCGCCATGGCCGGTCCCAAGCCCGGATGAGAAAGGAGGAGGGGGAGGAGTAACAACCTCGTTAAAAAAACCAGGGTTCAGTTGGCTCCGACTGATAGTACTCTGTAAGGGCCCCTAGCCAGGGTTACGGTGAAGACCTCAACGGCAGAGTCGGCGCAGAAGGAGTCCTTCATCACGGCGGATCTGGCGGAAGAGGCAACCCTATCTGTAAGGGAAATAGAGAAACGCTGCCTTGCGGTGAAGAGGGATCTTCAAAGGCTATGGGAGGAAAACCCAGACAGAAATTTTCCTGGTCCTCCAGGTTGGGGGTTTATGCTGTGGGCCAGCTCGCCACACATTAGAAAAAAAAAAAACAAAATGCTGAAAGACCAAATCAATCAAAGCCGTAGGCTTTGGAGGTTTGGCACGGGAAGACGGCAGCAGTTGTAAAAACCCGAAGATAGATAGATAGATAGATCGAGTAAATAATGTATTTGGTAGTAATGTAATTTGTATTTTTATAATATTATTATAACCGTTAATTTAATAAGTAAACAAACTTTATTTATCGACCTGGAAGATGAAAGTGATGTGGATGGAAACTTGATGAAACAAGATGAAGTTTCGGTGAGAGGAGATCCTATAAAACCTAGGTTAGTGAATGTAGGACGTAAAAAGAACCATGGCAGCAGTAAATGGAAGAAATATGTACAGAAAAGAAGTCGGGCCGAAGGTAAGTCATACCTAAAGACCACCAAAGAAGGGGAGGAAAATATGCCTGGAAAGAAATTTTCTACCATCAGAGCTTGTTGCCCTAAAATTGCCATGAAGAAGAAAAAGAACAGGAATCAGACTGTTAAGCCATAATATGATGCTTAGTGATATTAAAGGACATGAGTTCTGAAAAGACATGACATTAACATAAAATATGTATTACAGGCAATTAAAACTATATATAATGCCACCAGTGATTTCCAATTTATCTAGAGAATTTGGAAATCAAGAGTGGCATTTGTTAGGACTATTTAACGAATTAAATTAAATTTTTTACTCACAACTTATTTAAATATAGTTATTTTAAAATATTTATATATTTAATGCAAACGGCGATGTTTGAAAATAAATGAGGAATGTTTATGTTTCATTTGTTCATCACTGCAACTTAATCATATTATCTATTGCCAAATAGGATCGCAATATTGTAAGAATGCACCCTAGCGGAGAAAAAATTAAACACATCAAACTGTATATTATAACCAACATTATAGGTTATTTATTTACTTTTTTTAGGAAACAACTCCGTGAAATCATTATTTAAAAAACACAATTATTGATAAGACAATTATCAAATGTGTATTTCGATGGAATCTGTTCATTATTTGCTATATTCAACGTATTACATATAGAATCAGTCACTTCAGAATGTTAAAAAAGTAGGAGCTTTCTTTAATATGACTATTTAACTCATGCCCCAAATGGGAGTCAATGACCAATCACGTTTCAATGATTTCTGTTTTACAACCAATCACAGTCGTGTTTCACGAAATATGTATCAATATTAAATTTACCATATTAAAGAAGGCTCCTCCTTTTTAATATTCTGAACAGGTCTGACCATTATTTTGCAGTGACTGATCCCGTAAGAAATACGGCTACCAGATTGTATATATAGTGCATAGATGTCAACACATAGCGCTTGCAGGAGTTAATATAAAAACATTTGTAGCAATTTATTATACCACCAAAAAAGGAAACCACTGTTTGCACTTTCCTAAACGTACTTTTCCCAGGTAACAATCCAGAAAAATATAATTGTCATACTTACATCATACATTGGAAATGAATTAATATACAGTTTGATGTGTTTCTTTTTTCTCCACTAGAGAGCATTCTTAAAATATTGCGTTCCTTTGGCAATAAATAATATGATCTGGTTGCAGTGATAAACAAAAGAAGCAGATGAAGCGTACCAATCGTTTCTCATTTGTTTTCAAACATCGCCGTTTACATTAAACATATAAATATTTTAAAATAACTATAATTAAATAATGATATGTGAGTAAACAGCTTAATTTTATTCGATAAATAGTTCTAACAAATGCCACTCTTGATTTCCAAATTGTCTACATAAATTCACTCCTCACTTCGTGAGTCGTTAATTTATCGATCATTTGGAAATCACTCGTGGCATTACTTATGATAAACAGAGGTAGATAAATATGAAGGTGAAACACGACTGTGATTGGTTGTAAAACAAAATTCATTCAAACGTAGTTGATCATTCATTACCATTTGGGGCATGAGTTTAATAGTCTTCGTAAGTGTATAGTAAAAAATGTATAAACAAGTGTTTTTATATCTATTTTTGCCATATATTTCAATAATGTTTAAGTTTAGCAAGTTTTGAGGAAAAAGACTTCTGACACCACCTATATACATATATCATAATGTTTACAGTAACAAATATGTAACTATTCAATATATAAAATATAAATATAGAGGATATAAGCTTTATGATCCTGTTTCTAGATTTTTTATCCTATAACATATGTTTTTAAGGAAAATAATATTTTATCGCGTTTTTATCAAAACTCATTTTATTGACTCGGGTTGTTTTTCCACCCAACTCCTCATACATTTTCTATTCTACAGTTTTATGTCTTAGGGCAGGTCTTTCACTGCAATCATAGCATTCCCATGCTAGCTTTGCAGCTTTAATATGAAATTATAGCTGCGGTAGCTTCCCGTTGCTTTCGAAACCGTGAAATGATATGGATGATGATGATAATAGCCGATGATTTTCGGGGACCGTTTGGGCCCTAAACTTCCTGACATCTGTCTTACAGGTGAGGTAAAACCCCGAAAAAGAAACCTCACCCAGGAGTCTGTTCCGACTGGGAATCGAACCCGGGCCCGCTGTGTGACAAGGCAGCACGTTACCTCAAGACCACAGCGATAACATATATAACTTCGTTTAGAAAATTTGAGACAAGAATCTCTGTAATGTATAATGACACACATTTCCAGAATTGAGCCAATGTTTAATTTTTTGTGGAACTCATTCCCGTTCGAAATTATTGTTCCTCTTGAAAATTTCCTTCATTTGTCATTAACTGCGAATTTGCATTATATAATTAATTCTTTATTTCTTATTGTTATTTCTAATCCCCAATTTCTTAGTGTTCCTCAATAGGATGTGTATGTTGACCCTTAGTATCTCCACGCTTTCGCTTAAAAGTACCACATCATCGGCATATACCAACTGTTTATTAATAGTATTGAGATCTAGGCCTTCTTTATCCTCTGAAGATTTGAAACGTAATAATTATTACGATTCTTTTTTTTTTGGAGGTAAATATAGGTAAATTTGTGACATGGGTTATTTAAATATACATTTTAAAACTAAAATAAATTTATAATCTTGTCAATGTATTTAGAAAGCTTTTGATAGAGTACATCTTGAAAATATTGTACATATCTTGAGAGAGATTGAAATTCTTAACGAACTGATTAGAGCAATAATATCAATTAAGACACACTGCAAAACAGTAATCAAAGTAAAAGAACAGCAAACTGAATAAATAACGCTCACAAAGGGCATCAGGCAAGGTGACTCTTTAAGTCCATTCTTATTTAATATTATAATGGATAAAATTATTGAAAACATACCACCACGTTTGGGTATAAAATGGGAAACACTAGATTTCACTTAATATGTTACGCAGATGATGTCGTTCTCCTTTCAAAATCTGAAGATAATTTACAAAGATCTTTACATCAATTTAACGTAAATGCCAAAAAAAATACAATATGGAAATTAACACGAATAAGACAAAATGTTTAACAATATCAAAAGAACCAGTAAGATGCAAATTAGAAGTGGAAAGAAAAATTATAGAATAAGTGTCAGAATTTAATTATTTTAGATGTATTAATGACAAACACTAAAAATTTAATAAAAGAAGTAAAGAAACAAGCTGATAAAGCAGCATAAATATCAGGATCTATGAAAGATTTAATTTGGCGCAACAAACATATGTCAATAGAAAGCAAAACCCGCATATACAAAACGATAGTTCGACCAGTTATCTTATATGGAGCAGAAACTAGGGCTGATACAACAAAAACTAAACAAATAATAATCACATGCGAAATTAAAATCTTAAGAACTATTCAGGGGAAAACATTATTTGATAAAATACACAACACAGAAATTATTATAGATAGACGAAAATATTGGAAGGCTCATATAGAAAGAATGGAAGAAAACCGGCTTGCAAAAAGAGCTAAAGAAGATAGACCAATGGACGGGAGAAGAACAAGAGGAAGACCAGCCAAGAGACGGATAGACAGTAATGCACATCCAATACGTCTTCCTCCGAGGAGTGATTTTGGAAATAAAACAGGATGAAAATCCTACAAATTAAGTTTAAGAAGAAGAAGAAGAAGTCAATGTATTCAATTTTGTTGTTTTGGAAGAACAACCTTCGTTATGTAACCACAAGAACTGAACTTACGGAAGGAGGAAAGGAGGGGTGAGGGAGGGGGAAAAAGATAAAGAAGAAAACAGCAAAAGAAGAAAAGCAGCAAAGAGAGAAAAGCAGCAAAGAAGAAAAGCAGCAAAGAAGAAAAGCAGCAAGGAAGAAAAGCAGCAAAGAAGAAAAAGCAGAGAAGGAAGGGAAAAGCAGAAAAGAAGAAAAGCGGAAAAGAAGAAAAGCAGCAAAGAAGAAAAGCAGGAAAGAAGAAAAGCAGCCAAAGAAGAAAAGCAGAAAGAAGAAAAGCAGCAAAGAAGAAAAGCAGCAAAGAAGAAAAAGCAGCAAAAGAAGAAAAGCAGCAAAGAAGAAGAAAGCAGCAAAGAAGAAAAGCAGCAAGGAAGAAAAGCAGAAAAGAAGAAAAGCAGCAAAGAAAGAAAAGCAGCAAAGAAGAAAAGCATGACAAAGAAGAAAAGCAGCAAAGAAGAAAAGCAGACAAGAAGAAAAGCAGCAAAGAAGAAAAGCAGCAAAGAAAAAAAGCACAAAGAAGAAAAGCAGCAAAGAAGAAAAGCGCAAAGAAGGAAAAGCAGCAAAGAAGAAAAGAAGCCAAATAAGAAAAGCAGCAAAGAATGAAAAGCAGCAAAGAAGAAAAGCAGCAATAAGAAAATCATCAAATAATAAAATCATCAAATAATAAAATCATCAAATAATAAAATCATCAATAATAAAATCATCAAATAATAAAATCATCAAATAATAAAATCATCAAATAATAAAATCATCAAATAATTAAAATCATCATCAAATAATAAAATCATCAAATAATTTAAAATCATCAAATAATAAAATCATCAAATAATAAAATCATCAAATAATAAAATCATCAAATATAAAATCATCAAATAATAAAATCATCAAATAATAAAATCATCAAATAATAAAATCATCAAATAATAAAATCATCAAATAATAAAATCATCAAATAATAAAATCATCAAATAATAAAATCGTCAAATAATAAAATCATCAAATAATAAAATCATCAAATAATAAAATCATCAAATAATAAAATCATCAAATAATAGTAACATCAAATTACTGAACGTTATTCTGACAAACGTAGTTATGAAGTTTTTTGCCAACAATTTGGGAGCAGATGTAGGCCTACTGATTCACAATGTTTTATATATCTTCTAAAAACCTATAATGTCACTATTTCGATGGAGTGGAAACATGTACAATTTATTTTATTTAACTTCATACCTGTTTACATAAAACAATTCCAATCTTCTTTATTTCCTTCACAATAATTCACCGTACAAGCTCATGTTATTATTCTGATTTGGGTAGGTCTAACTCACAAACACAATACCTCTTCTAGTTTATTTATCCGTACTCGCAGAAACACTCTACAGCTTCGCTCTTCAGATCGCATTTTCGTCCACTACTCACTCTCAACTAGCACCGCTTTATATGCGAATATGCAACTATCTGGAGCTTATTCTTGATTTCTCTTGAATCGAAACCTCGAGAGACCGATCCTTCTAGAAAGCGATGTATAGATACATCCAGAAAGCTCGCTGCCGGCATTCTCGACCCATGAATTGCGACACATGAATCACTATTCAACAATATGTAGCGATATAAATAATGAATTGACCCCTAAATGCACTGTAATTTTAACTAACTCCATTAAGTTTGTTCATCATTATTATACCTAGGACTTTGGATCTAAAATATGTAGATGCGGAAGCATCTTAAAAGTAAGTTCAAAATCTGCAACATAGATTCCGAAATGCTACTTTAGGTTTTCAAAAATGTGTATTATTATCGCCTCGCTATTATTGTTATCCGTTTATATAAAAGCGGCTACCACGTGACAATGCTTAACAATGATTAACATGCGGAATTATTATAGTGGCGGTAGTCGGCATCTTTGTATTTAATTATATATAAAGCCGCGGGGAAACAAAGCGAGCCGCTGGACAACTATCATAATGAGGCGATAATACCACATACCATTAACTGCAATATATATATATAAAGAAGTAAAAGTGATCCCACAACAGACCCGGATGTCCTTGGGGTAGTAGGAGGTTAAGGTTCCTACTTTTTCTAGACAATCGGCACTTTATGTCAGCCGGGTTGTCAGCCCTGCGTGACGGCCGCCTTTACCCCCAGAACAAGCATCTGGTACTCATTTCCGTTAGAGGCTGAGTCGACCCCAGGGCCAAAGTGCCGCCAGAGGGTTTGGGTCAGTTTAAAAATCCTGACCCCAACGGGACTTGAACCCTCGACCCTCCGGCTTGTAGCTCAGTGCCTTAACCACTACGCTACGGCGTGCCCCCATATATATATATATATATATATATATATATATATATATATATTATATTAAATGTTTAACATTGAGCAATGCAAGCTTAATATGGTATGATAAGAAAAATAAATGCCTGGACAGGATTCGAACCCGGATCTCTGAGTCTGTACCTCAGCGTGATATCCATTACACTACCAGGCGAATCCAATTCAAACACTTATTTTTCTTATATATATCCATTACACTACCAGGCGAATCCAATTCAAACACTTATTTTTCTTATATATGTATTATGCAATGGATATCACGCTGAGGTACAGACTCAGAGATCCGGGTTCGAATCCCGTCCATGCATTTATTTTTCTTATCATATATATATAAGAATTATGAAATTAAACAAATAAAGTGAATTAACCATAGTAAGCTCAAATATATTTACTGACCACAAAATTAAATTGTCATTTTTTTTCTGGAAAATCTGGCAAGACTGAAGTGATATGAATTATGTAAATTTAAATTGAAAATGCAATATCTTAAGCTCAAAAAACACAAAGTAATTGATAAAAATATGCATATTAAGCACAATAAACTCTTTCATGAAACTTACACAGTGAGTTTCAATCGACCTGCGGCCGATAGCGGGAATAGTGACTGCAACCATTGAGTCATCGACTCGCGCTACCCACGCTAGTGGCCGCAAGTCGAGTGAAACTTATTGCTTTTATACAAGCTACAACTCATTAAATTCAGGCTAAACAAGGCTATGATTATGATGAACAGGTGGTTTTCAGAGAATCTTTGAACCTTAAATGTCCTGACATTTGTCTTACAGATGAAGGAAAACTGACAAGAAAACTTTATCGAGGAAATTTGTCTCGATCAGGGATCGAACCCGGTCCCGCTGCGTCTGAATGAACGCCATTACCACTAGATTCAGCGGTGGACAAGGCCTTAACTCTACAGAGAAAATTACAACTCCTATCATGTCCACCGCTGTGGTCTCGAGGTAGCGTGTTGTCTTATCACGCAGCGGGCCCGGGTTCCATTCCCGGTCGGGACAGGCTCCTGGGTGAGGTTTATGCGGGGTTTATTCTCACCTGTAAGACAAATGTCAGGAAGCTTAGGGCCCAACGGTTCCCGAAAATCATCCGGCCATCATTATAATCCTTATCATTATCATTATCATCACCATCCTTAACGGTGTGAAAAGCAACGGGAAGCTACCACACCTAAAATTCCCTAGTAAAGCTGCAAAGCATAGCACGAAAATGCTATGATTGTAGTGAAAGAGCTGCCCGCGGGCAGAGTTACTATGGATGGATGGATTATCTTCATCGTCATAGTCATCATCACGATTATTATTATTATTATTATTATTATTATATTATTATTATTATTATTATTATTATTATTATTAATAATAGAAGATATATGGATGAACAGACAAGAATGGAAAAATGTGTTGAAACAAATGTGTAGTTAACTGTGAACATGGGTACCGGAAAAATGTATATTCATTGTAAAAGCCGGAATAAAAATTATTATTATTATTATTATTATTATTATTATTAATGAATTAATATGGCTTTAACATATATTTGAATTCGGACCATCCTCATGGGCTAGTGGTCAGCGTTCCTGTTTACAGTCATGAGGTCCCAGGTTGATTCCCTGTCAGACCACAGGAATTTATCCTTAAAGTTAAATATTTATGTGGTTGCCCATGGTTCATCATCATCTATCATCAGGGTAACGTAATTCCACCTTCCAGGTGTCCCAACCTAGGAAATTGATTACAATTCCGCCAATGACAGGGGAGAAAGCCAGGAATGTCATAAAAGACAGCCTGATGGCTTGGACAAAAAATATTGAATTTGATTGTTGCTTATCGCAAGTGGTAGGCTATAATAATAATGGGAAAATAAATTTGATTTCAGGTTACAACTTCAAAATAAACAAAATATAAACTGGAACTCAGGACCGCAGTCTTGGTTTGCGAAGTGGAAAGACATAATATAACCTTTAAAAATCCAATATAATATAACCAATGGTATCTCCCCTTCAAATGGAATAGCAAAGGAAGCATGGAATATGTCTATCCCAATGCAAAGGTGAATTCTGTCACATTTCAATACAAGAAGAAGGTTTCTCTCTGTCTCTCTCTCTCTCTCTCTCTGGTTGCTACAACTTATTACACTTCTATCTTCAGAGCTGCCAACTCTCATCACTCAAATATTTCCACTGTGTCACACATGGAAAATCAAGCATCTTGTCGTTTCGCATCAATCTTACCAAACTAAAGGGAAATTCAGTACACAAATTTCCCTCATAAGCTACATTTTATTTAGATGGATTGAGATATAATAGAAGTATGACAGTTCACTTTCTCATATTTTGTCTCCAGGAGAACATGACAAGCAATATTAGGTCATTAGAAACAAGATGGATGACAAAATAACCAAAGTAATGTTATGAACGTTAACGTGGTTTTTCTTCAAAATTACAAAACGTAGGCTAAAAATAGACATTTATAGTCAATAATGCAAATGAAAAGTTTAATAGCTATTAATTATTTTTAAATATTGTTAATAATATATTTTAACTATTCTGTATTAAACACTGGATTATCAAAAAATATCCCCGGATTATTTAAAAGGAAAAAGTTGGACGTTCTCAAAATATTTGATATGATCAAAAGAAAGAAAGGAAGTAAAAAGTTGTTAAAATTATACAAACGTATTTTCCATCTTTAATACAAAGAATAATGCCAAGTTTTGCTTTTGACATTCTTCAAAGTTTATATCAATGAAGTAATATGTTGCTGGAACAAAACATATAAATTTGGAATAAGAATATCAGAAAATAGAAAATTAAACGCCCTATTGTTTGCGGATGACCAAATAATAATAGCAAATTCAGAAGATAATCTACAGAAAGGTCTGTATGTACAACAAAATTACAGAAGAATATGGATTAAAGATATCTACAGAAAAAACAAAAATTATGACATTTCAAGGTGTAGATCCTGTCAGAAGTAAAATTGTACTGGACAATACAATTTTGGAGCAGGTGAATAATTTTACATATCTAGGATGCAATATCTCATATGAAGAAGAAAAGGGTGTAAATGCAAAAATATCTAAATTTTTAAGAATTTTAGGGTTAATAAATTCTATATTCAAGCCACAGTTAGTCCAAAAGCATTCAAGACTGAAAGTGTATAAAACACTGGCTCTTCCAACTCTTTTGTATGGTAGCGAAGTATGGACGTTGAAACAGAAGGATATACAGAGACTTAGATCTGCTGAAATGAGATATCTTCGGAGGACTGCAGGATACACACTACTAGATCACAAAAAAAATGAAGACATCTTAGAAGAATTACACATGGAATCTTCAGAAAACAAAATTTCTGATTATAAGTCAAGATGGATGCAACATGTTCATCGAATGGAAGATCATAGAATACCCAAACAGATGTTAAGATATCAACCTGCATGAAGAAGAAGAAGACCAGGACGTCCACTCAAAAGACTTCTGGATGGTGTTTCTCTTGAGGCCGAAACAGGTTAACAAATGGCCTAAATTCGTGAATGTACTATGATGATGATGACATTCTTCAAAGTCAATGCATTTTTCTGACGAACGAAGAGAAACACTCGGGTGGAATTTTATAAAGTGATGGCAGTGTCAACAATGGTATAATGTAGTGAGAACTGTGTCATTAACAGATGCATACCAATTAGATTGTATAACTGTCACAGGATTGATGATCGGGGCAAGAGGTACTATACCAGGATTCTTAGCGAAATTTTGGAATTTCTTAGATTTTGACAGAGTGTACCTTTCTACAATTGCATCGCTGTCATTAGAGGATCAATTTTAAGAAACCATCTTTACAAAGTTTCTACTTTATAGTATGTATACTTCAATTACAATTTGAAAATGTTTAAATGTATTTACAAAATGTATTTCATCAATTTCGAAAATTAATTGTCTGTATCACTTGGTCCTTGAGACAATCCTCTAATGAGGAATGGTGTATATACAAGTAGAAGAAATACTTTTCCAAATGTCGCCTGCTTGTTTTTATGACATTTTCGGCATTCTCTACTGGCATTGGTTAATCCACTTCTTAAGTTGGTGGGCCTGGAAAGCAGAGTTACATTACCCCGATGATATGATTGGTGATGCATGGCAATGAAGCGCCATGAGAGTCCTTATACCTGAACCTAACCTAAATCCAGAACATAGGAGGTCACAGGAATAATTCCTTTTAAGGAAAAACATGTGATCTAACCGGGAATCTAGTCAGGAGCTCTGGCCCCTAACCCACGAGGCTGGTAATAATAAAAAATAAGTGGAATTTATAAGAGGAACAGCGGGTTATACACTTGCAGACTTGGCGAAAAACACAGTTATCAGAGAAGAATGAAATATCTACAATATAAATAAAATATATTGTATATTGCACCTACCAATAAGAATGACCCTTTTTCTTAGCTTCTTTCGCCGTTTATTAAATGTGTCCAGCATATCATTCTTGACCTATTAGCATTGTACATTTTTATAAACGTACAGGGAGTAGCCTGTTGTGGGTTTCATATAAAACAATTAAAACTGTATGATCATGTAAAAAGAATGACAGAAGACATATTCCCAAGAAGAATACTAAAATGGGTGCCACTTGGCAGAAGCAGAAGAGGACGGCCAAAATAACATGGATTGATGGTATATTGAGCAGCATGAGGGGGAAAAGTATTGGACGATGGAGATTGGAATGATGCGGAGGTGAATAACAGTAGATAAATTGGGCGTAGGAAGATGTTGTGAAACATTGTGATACCTGCTAAAAAAATAAATATAAATAAAGCTGAAAACCTTTAAAGAGAATGGATGGATCATATTATTTGGATAGAAATTAGACTCCCTAAATTATTATTATTACAATATAAATCAGAAGGAAATAGAACTTCAGGAAGACATATACGAAGATGAGAGGATTGCCTTTAAACGTCTGATGACAGCCCAACAGTAGAACATGCGAATGTTGATCCTTCGAAGAAACTCAATCTATTGGTCTCGCATTACCTCGGAAATGAAAACGATATTAAACCATTATTAATGTTAATACCTTTTTATTTATGTACTAACTTTTTTTTGTGGAATTTGAGTTTTTTTCGAATCGGAAGCACTTGTTGGCTACATTATTAAGATTAGAATTTATTGTACTTTCACTTTATCTTATCCTATACTTTTATCTAGTTTTTTTAAATTATGAATTATTTTTAGAATGATTTTTTTAACCTAGCAAAATTCTCAGATGTATGTGTTCATCCCTGACGTCGAGATTAGCATCGAGGCGGAAGCAGACAACGTTATAACTCACTAAATATTTATAAAAACTAGTGTGAGTCTGTCTGTCCTTTATGAACTCAAAAACCACTTGACCGATTTCAATGGGATTTTTACCATCGTTTAGAAAGTTCTCTGGGACAATTAACGTACATAACAAATTACCGTTACGTACCATAGGATCGGATCTAAAAAAAAGTGCATCAGTGCACAAAAAGTCTCTTTTTGGATACTTAAATAGCTTACTCTGCCATCATCATCAACAACAACAAGGATTATAGGTCGAATTGGTCCTTCCAACTCTTCAATGGTCTTCCCAACAATCTTCTCCCTTTTGGTTTATAATTGTATTTCAAAATTCACAAGACATAGCTATGCCTACATAATAGCAAAGGAGTCTTACTTCATAGAAGATATCCGAAAACACTTCGATCTACCAGAAACGCAGGCATACAAAACAGCAATCGAGGAGAGACAGAGAAAAGCCAGAGAGATTCCGAACGAAATCACGGAAACGGAAGCATTAAACACAGACGAATGGAAAGGACCAAATTTTCGACTTCGCCACTTATACACACGCTTCGCCGCTCACGGCTTCCATGGCAAAATATGTCATAAACAAAGTTACCATGAACCTGAGGAGTCCTGCATCTGTAAACTCTGTAGCAAACCGTGCCCAAAGTATCACTTAGTGAAGTGCGACAACAGAACCAAAACAATTCACGAATTAATAGCAAAATGGTAAAAACATGTATATAATATTAGTGTACACATTGTGTTTAATAAACATATATTTTAATTATACAATTTTCTTGGTATGCGCTGTTCATTCATTCGTAATACGTGCTGAAGGTACTCATTTTGATAGTATTTTATTCTTTCTCAGAGATTAAATATATTAAGTTCTGTTCTTATATTTTAGTTTTTATTTTTATCTGTCCTTTGGTATCCTGCTATTGCTCTCAACATCTTCATTTCAGCAGCCTCTATTTGTTTACTATCTGTCTTTGTTAATGTCCAGGTTTCACATCCGTAGATAAGAGATGGAACTGACAATGTAAAATTTAAAATAGTTTATTTTCTAGTTTTATGCAATAAAGTATGTTTAATTGTGCCACATGGATAATTGAATCGTTGTATTTTAGTGTGTCTATCTAAATTTCTGTCATTACATAATGACATCAGAAATAATTAAAATTCTGAACTTGGTCTACAATTATATTGTTTATCGCTATTTTTGTTCTTATTGCAAATTTTCCTTTCAGAGCTAATATTTTTATTTTAGATGTAGATATTCTTAAATTGTATTTTAGAGCGATATTATTTAAAGTATAAAGGACTTGTTGTAAAGCATTTTCTGATGCTGCCATTAGAACTTGCAAAAAGCAGAGTTGTCAATACACTATTTATATTAATTTGTTCTTGCCATTCATTTATGACATGGTCCAAGTATAAATTAAATAATACTGGTGAGAATGGACATCCTTGTCTTACTCCCTGGTTTATTTCTATTTTTTGTTTACTAATTTTATCTCCGCAGTCTAATTTAAAATTTGTTTCTATATATAAACTATGAATGACTCTTATAAGATATTGAGGAATTCCTTTCATTTCCAGTATGTTCCATAATTTATTTCTACTTACGCTATCAAATGCTTTAGTATAATCAACAAAAGCTATATACGTGGGTAAATTAAATTATTTTCTTTTTCTATCAATGGGGTCATTGTAAAAACGCAATCTATAGTTGACCTACCCTTTCTAAATTCATGTTGTATCTCACATAATATTTTTTCAGCTATTTTATTTATTCTATATGATAAAATGTTTGCATATATCTTAGACGAATTTAATAAAGCCCTGTCATTATCCTTACCCTGCGCAGCGCTCGTAACGCAGGGACATTTATTACCACTGATTCATCTCAAAGCAAGGGCTTACACTGCCTAAACCATAATAAACACACCAAGTTAATGTATACGGAATTTAATATCTTAAAAAATTCTAGAAATAAGTCTGTGACGGCATATGTCTATCTTTTACGGATAACTCACAATACCTATTTCTGTCTTTCAGCTAATTGATACCAAGAAGATCGGGATAAGTAGATTCCCGGGTAACGCCAAATAATTTATTATACATAATTAACTTATTGAAATTTAATACGTATTATGCACTGTTAATCAGCACGGGTATCTAAAAGTAATTAAGATATCAATTTATAATAAAATAATAATAATAATAATAATAATAATAATAATAATAATAATACTTTATTTATTCTGGCAGAGTTAAGGCCATAAGGCCCTCTCTTCCACTCAACCAGCACAAATACAAATAAATATTTGACAAATATAGATATACACTATACTAATTATAAACAGTTAAAGATACAATAAATGTAGCAATGTAAATGTCATGTACAAACAACATTTTAAAGGGTAATAACAATAATGATACGATAATAATAATAATAATAATAATAATAATAATAATAATAATATGATACATTATACGAGAAACACCAATTAATATATATACCTTACACTGCATAATAATGAAGTCGAGTTTAGAGCAAATATAAATTTAGATTTCTTTTAAAAGTTGCCAATGTCCGGCAGCCCCTTATTTCTTGTGGTAGGGAATTCCAGTTGCAAGAACTGAAGATGGTATATGACATGGAGTGATGTGATGTCCTATGTTGCGGTATATTAAGCAAGAGACTATGTTGTGATCTTGTGTTTAAGTTATGGTTTGAGGATAGATACTGGCAACGGGATGATAAATAATTGGGAATCGAGGTATGTAGGATCTTACATAGGAGAATTAGACAGTGCGATTTTCTTCTCTCTTTTAGATGTAGCCATGACAATTCGTGGAATAATGGAGAAATGTGATCGTATTTTCGAACATTAAATATGAATCTGATACACATATTATGGACACGCTGCAGTTTGTCCGACAATCCGTCACTTATGTCAGTAGAACGTCACAGTTGCCCCGAAAAGCGATCAAACCCACAAAAATTCGAAAGTTTAGTTTTTAGTGGATTAGTGATCTATCCGGAGAGTATCACTGCATAGTGCATGCAAAATTATCCATACTCTCTTCCAGACCTGTTTTATTTTCGTTTAGAAGCTAGCTTTCAGGCGAATAGTGATGTATATGTAACCAAATGTAACATTAATAGCAGTGCAGAAAAACAATTATTGCACATGTGCAAATTCCGTGGATTCTAATCAGAATCTTAGAGAAATTGAGTGAAAATAAGAAAGACACAAAGAATGTAACGGAAAAACATTAAATGGAAGATAAATATTTCTAACTGAATCAGCGTTCAATATGTATTTTCTATTTCTTATTATACACTGCTCAAAATAATTAAAGGAACACTATGAAATATGCAAATATTTTTTCATTGGATAAAGGTACAAACATGAAATTAATAAAGTACATTATTGTGTGTTTATTTATTTATTGCTCATGTCAGTAAAAACAAATGAACAACGCTGACAATTAACCTTTCAAAAAATTCCGCTATGTAAGCAATTGAATCTTGTGCTTATTTTTCAAAGTTCAACACTCGTTATATAGAGTTAGTATCGTGTATGGCCTCCACGACATTCGATGACACTTTGGCACCTTCGTGGCATGCTCCCAATAAGATTCTGGATTTCCTCTTGCGGGATATTCTCCCATTCCTCCTTCAGAGCATCTCCAAGTTGCTGCAGAGTTTGTGGAGCTTGATGTCGGTTCCTGACCTTCCTGTCTAGAAGATCCCACAAATGTTCAATAGGGTTGAGATCTGGGCTGACCGCTGGCCACTCCATTACCTCAATTCCATTCCTCCTCAGGAAATCCCTGGTGACAGTCGCAGAATGTGCCCTGGCATTATCCTGCATAAACAGAAATCCAGGGCCTACTCCAATGGCAGCAGGTACTACATGCTCTTCCAGAACGTGCTCGATATACCGGACAGCATTCAGTCGCTGGGGAACAAGTAAAAGGTCCGTACGATTGTTGTACATAACTCCGGCCCACACAATTATGGAACCTCCTCCGAATCTATCAATTTCCTGTACAGCCTCTGCAGAAAATCTTTCTCCTGGCCGTCCCCACACCATCAATCGACCATCACAACGTGTAAGACGATACCTGGATTCGTCCGAGAAGAGCACAGACTCCCACTGGTTCAGGTTCCAATCACCATGGTTTTCAGCATACGTACATCTTGCTGCCTTATGCCCATTTGTTAAGCATGTTTTTTTAACGGGCCTTTTTGGACGAATATTCTCTTTCCTTAATCTGTTCCTTATGGTTTGGTCTGAAACCCGGATTCCGGAAGCCATATGAAGGTCATTCTGCAGGTCTTTTGCAGTTTTTGTACGCTGTCGAAGAGCAGAAAGAACAACGTATCTGTCATCCTGGGGGCTTGTTTTAAATTTACGGCCCTGGCCACGTCTTCTACAATACTGACCTGTCTCTCTGTGCCTGTTGCGTAACCTGTACACCACGGAGGAGAAACCCCAAGCTCTCTAGCCACTTGTCGCAGAGATTGACCTTGTCGTAAAATATGTGGAGCATGATACACTTCAAACTCATTTAAATGCCTCATTTTGTCAGATACTTCAATACACAAGGCAATAATCAACATTCGTCACTATAGCAACATCAGGAAGCTTACCAATTAGAAGTGGCCAGTGCCTTCCAAAATAAAAAAATTCTCTATATTTGTTATTTGAGGTAATTTATCTGTATTTAGGCCATGGATCTTTAAAATTTGTATCCAATGATAAAATTAATAATTGAATTTACATATTTTTTTCTTTTCACTTATTCAACTATGCATACAAAATATTATTTAGTTTATTTAGGCGTAGCAGCGCACGCCGGGTATTAGCTACTAACAAGTATGTAACATGTAGGATGATTGAAATATAATTAAACTGTTTTAATAAAACCATATCTAATGCTTGAGGAGACTACAAATAGCATTGTCATTAGAAAAATGTACTTCTTGCTTTAAAATAGTCTACATTTGTAACAAATTGAGTTAGTTTTTGCGTTTTAAATGTAGCTTTAATGCACGCACACATGTGATTTGCATAATTCGATGTCATATTTCTACGCAAGACGAGGAGAAGTAATAATATGGCGTTTAACATACAAGTTTGTAAAGTTACATTCCACACCCGACACTAATTTGCATACAAACTTAACCTTATTTCAGCTGTCAGCACAGTGATATCCCCCTCACGGAACTACCTGCAAAACAAATTCTGTGCCAAGTAATTTCAAAACATATATTTATTCAAACAAAATAATAAAAGATTCAATTTTTCAAATATGTGTAAATTAATCATACTCGTATCAAATTAATTTACTCCGCTACTTAATATTTTTTAGGGACACGCCATAGCGTAGTTGGTTAAGGCAAATGTACTTAGGAGGAAGGTCTGGGAATGGAGTCCTGGCGGAGTCAGAATTTTTAAAGTGGTCTAAGCCTTCCAGAGCCACCATCGCACTGGGTTCGATTCAGTCTCTAACGGAAATGAGTACCAGATACTAGTTCTGAGGGTAAAGACAGTAGTCATGCAGGGCTGACACCTTGTGTCGATTGTCTAGAATGTTGGGAGCCTTAACCCCCATAACATCACAAGTTTCTCCTAAGGTCTATAGTGGGATCTCTTTACCTAATCTAGATATTCTTTAAGGGAAAGTATTAAGGACAACAATGGGAGCTCTTAAAATGGATAACAATTGGAGAAGACGATACACTCAGGAATTATTGGATTTATTTCAAGATATGGAAGTAATAAAATAACGTTCATCCAAATATGAAAATGTATTGGATTGGTCGTATAAAGAGAACAAATTGTAATAGGAAGGTAAAACAAATATTTTCCAGTTATCGATAACGAATTCCTCTAATAGATGATGAAATTGGATACATCAGGAACTGGTAACAGAAATAATATGGAATTGGGAGAAAAACAATCATTTAATAGGGAAATCGGAAGAGTACTATTAAGGAGTCGAAGGCTCATTTAGAGCTGTGAGGCTAAACAAGAAGAAGAAGAAGAAGAAAAATAATTTATCTGATTATAGAGGAGTACAAAAAATAAATTTGAGATAGCAAAAATTCTGAGTTATCAAATGATATCCATCTTTATATTCAGAAATAAACGGAATTAAACCGTTATGAAAACAGCTACATTTCTGGAAAGGTGTTGCACCTCAAAATCCCTTCCCTAGTTGGCTAAACAAGAAGGAGAAGAAGAAAAAAAATATCTGATTATAGAGGAGTACAAAAAATAAATTTGAGATAGCAAAAATTCTGAGTTATCAAATGATATCCATCTTTATATTCAGAAATAAACGGAATTAAACCGTTATGAAAACAGCTACATTTCTGGAAAGGTGTTGCACCTCAAAATCCCTTCCCTAGTTGGCTAAACAAGAAGGAGAAGAAGAAAAAAAATATCTGATTATAGAGGAGTACAAAAAATAAATTTGAGAAAAAGAAAAATTCTGAGTTATCAAATGATATCCATCTTTATATTCAGAAATAAACGGAATTAAACCGTTATGAAAACAGCTACATTTCTGGAAAGGTGTTGCACCTCAAAATCCCTTCCCTAGTTGGCTAAACAAGAAGGAGAAGAAGAAAAAAAATATCTGATTATAGAGGAGTACAAAAAATAAATTTGAGATAGCAAAAATTCTGAGTTATCAAATGATATCCATCTTTATATTCAGAAATAAACGGAATTAAACCGTTATGAAAACAGCTACATTTCTGGAAAGGTGTTGCACCTCAAAATCCCTTCCCTAGTTGGCTAAACAAGAAGGAGAAGAAGAAAAAAAATATCTGATTATAGAGGAGTACAAAAAATAAATTTGAGATAGCAAAAATTCTGAGTTATCAAATGATATCCATCTTTATATTCAGAAATAAACGGAATTAAACCGTTATGAAAACAGCTACATTTCTGGAAAGGTGTTGCACCTCAAAATCCCTTCCCTAGTTGGCTAAACAAGAAGGAGAAGAAGAAAAAAAATATCTGATTATAGAGGAGTACAAAAAATAAATTTGAGATAGCAAAATTCTGAGTTATCAAATGATATCCATCTTTATATTCAGAAATAAACGGAATTAAACCGTTATGAAAACAGCTACATTTCTGGAAAGGTGTTGCACCTCAAAATCCCTTCCCTAGTTGGCTAAACAAGAAGGAGAAGAAGAAAAAAAAATATCTGATTATAGAGGAGTACAAAAAATAAATTTGAGATAGCAAAAATTCTGAGTTATCAAATGATATCCATCTTTATATTCAGAAATAAACGGAATTAAACCGTTATGAAAACAGCTACATTTCTGGAAAGGTGTTGCACCTCAAAATCCCTTCCCTAGTTGGCTAAACAAGAAGGAGAAGAAGAAAAAAAATATCTGATTATAGAGGAGTACAAAAAATAAATTTGAGATAGCAAAAATTCTGAGTTATCAAATGATATCCATCTTTATATTCAGAAATAACGGAATTAAACCGTTATGAAAACAGCTACATTTCTGGAAAGGTGTTGCACCTCAAAATCCCTTCCCTAGTTGCTAAACAAGAAGGAGAAGAAGAAAAAAAATATCTGATTATAGAGGAGTACAAAAAATAAATTTGAGATAGCAAAAATTCTGAGTTATCAAATGATATCCATCTTTATATTCAGAAATAAACGGAATTAAACCGTTATGAAAACAGCTACATTTCTGGAAAGGTGTTGCACCTCAAAATCCCTTCCCTAGTTGGCTAAACAAGAAGGAGAAGAAGAAAAAAAATATCTGATTATAGAGGAGTACAAAAAATAAATTTGAGATAGCAAAAATTCTGAGTTATCAAATGATATCCATCTTTATATTCAGAAATAAACGGAATTAAACCGTTATGAAAACAGCTACATTTCTGGAAAGGTGTTGCACCTCAAAACCCTTCCCTAGTTGGCTAAACAAGAAGGAGAAGAAGAAAAAAAATATCTGATTATAGAGGAATACAAAAAATAAATTTGAGATAGCAAAAATTCTGAGTTATCAAATGATATCCATCTTTATATTCAGAAATAAACGGAATTAACCGTTATGAAAACAGCTACATTTCTGGAAAGGTGTTGCACCTCAAAATCCCTTCCCTAGTTGGCTAAACAAGAAGGAGAAGAAGAAAAAAAATATCTGATTATAGAGGAATACAAAAAATAAATTTGAGATAGCAAAATTCTGAGTTATCAAATGATATCCATCTTTATATTCAGAAATAAACGGAATTAAACCGTTATGAAAACAGCTACATTTCTGAAAGGTGTTGCACCTCAAAATCCCTTCCCTAGTTGGCTAAACAAGAAGGAGAGAAGAAAAAAATATCTGATTATAGAGGAGTACAAAAAATAAATTTGAGAAAAAGAAAAATTCTGAGTTATCAAATGATATCCATCTTTATATTCAGAAATAAACGGAATTAAACCGTTATGAAAACAGCTACATTTCTGGAAAGGTGTTGCACCTCAAAATCCCTTCCCTAGTTGGCTAAACAAGAAGGAGAAGAAGAAAAAAAAATATCTGATTATAGAGGAGTACAAAAAAAAAATTTGAGATAGCAAAAATTCTGAGTTATCAAATGATATCCATCTTTATATTCAGAAATAAACGGAATTAAACCGTTATGAAACAGCTACATTTCTGGAAAGGTGTTGCACCTCAAAATCCCTTCCCTAGTTGGCTAAACAAGAAGGAGAAGAAAAAAAATATCTGATTATAGAGGAGTACAAAAATAAATTTGAGATAGCAAAAATTCTGAGTTATCAAATGATATCCATCTTTATATTCAGAAATAAACGGAATTAAACCGTTATGAAACAGCTACATTTCTGGAAAGGTGTTGCACCTCAAAATCCCTTCCCTAGTTGGCTAAACAAGAAGGAGAAGAAGAAAAAAAAATATCTGATTATAGAGGAATACAAAAAATAAATTTGAGATAGCAAAAATTCTGAGTTATCAAATGATATCCATCTTTATATTCAGAAATAAACGGAATTAAACCGTTATGAAAACAGCTACATTTCTGGAAAGGTGTTGCACCTCAAAATCCCTTCCCTAGTTGGCTAAACAAGAAGGAGAAGAAGAAAAAAAATATCTGATTATAGAGGAGTACAAAAAATAAATTTGAGATAGCAAAAATTCTGAGTTATCAAATGATATCCATCTTTATATTCAGAAATAAACGGAATTAAACCGTTATGAAAACAGCTACATTTCTGGAAAGGTGTTGCACCTCAAAATCCCTTCCCTAGTTGGCTAAACAAGAAGGAGAAGAGAAAAAAAATATCTGATTATAGAGGAGTACAAAAATAAATTTGAGATAGCAAAAATTCTGAGTTATCAAATGATATCCATCTTTATATTCAGAAATAAACGGAATTAAACCGTTATGAAAACAGCTACATTTCTGGAAAGGTGTTGCACCTCAAAATCCCTTCCCTAGTTGGCTAAACAAGAAGGAGAAGAAGAGAAAATAATTTATCTGATTATAGAGGAGTACAAAAAATAAATTTGAGATAGCAAAAATTCTGAGTTATCAAATGATATCCATCTTTATATTCAGAAATAAACGGAATTAAACCGTTATGAAAACAGCTACATTTCTGGAAAGGTGTTGCACCTCAAAATCCCTTCCCTAGTTGGCTAAACAAGAAGGAGAAGAAGAAAAAAAATATCTGATTATAGAGGAGTACAAAAATAAATTTGAGATAGCAAAAATTCTGAGTTATCAAATGATATCCATCTTTATATTCAGAAATAAACGGAATTAAACCGTTATGAAAACAGCTACATTTCTGGAAAGGTGTTGCACTCAAAATCCCTTCCCTAGTTGGCTAAACAAGAAGGAGAAGAAGAAAAAAAATATCTGATTATAGAGGAGTACAAAAAAATAATTTGAGATAGCAAAAATTCTGAGTTATCAAATGATATCCATCTTTATATTCAGAAATAAACGGAATTAAACCGTTATGAAAACAGCTACATTTCTGGAAAGGTGTTCACCTCAAAATCCCTTCCCTAGTTGGCTAAACAAGAAGGAGAAGAAGAAAAAAAAATATCTGATTATAGAGGAGTACAAAAAATAAATTTGAGATAGCAAAAATTCTGAGTTATCAAATGATATCCATCTTTATATTCAGAAATAAACGGAAATAAACCGTTATGAAAACAGCTACATTTCTGGAAAGGTGTTGCACCTCAAAATCCCTTCCCTAGTTGGCTAAACAAGAAGGAGAAGAAGAAAAAAAATATCTGATTATAGAGGAGTACAAAAAATAAATTTGAGATAGCAAAAATTCTGAGTTATCAAATGATATCCATCTTATATTCAGAAATAAACGGAATTAAACCGTTATGAAAACAGCTACATTTCTGGAAAGGTGTTGCACCTCAAAATCCCTTCCCTAGTTGGCTAAACAAGAAGGAGAAGAGAAAAAAAAAATATCTGATTATAGAGGAGTACAAAAAATAAATTTGAGATAGCAAAAATTCTGAGTTATCAAATGATATCCATCTTTATATTCAGAAATAAACGGAATTAAACCGTTATGAAAACAGCTACATTTCTGGAAAGGTGTTGCACCTCAAAATCCCTTCCCTAGTTGGCTAAACAGAAGGAGAAGAAGAAAAAAAATATCTGATTATAGAGGAGTACAAAAAAATAAATTTGAGATAGCAAAAATTCTGAGTTATCAAATGATATCCATCTTTATATTCAGAAATAAACGGAATTAAACCGTTATGAAAACAGCTACATTTCTGGAAAGGTGTTGCACCTCAAAATCCCTTCCCTAGTTGGCTAAACAAGAAGGAGAAGAAGAAAAAAAATATCTGATTATAGAGGAGTACAAAAAATAAATTTGAGATAGCAAAAATTCTGAGTTATCAAATGATATCCATCTTTATATTCAGAAATAAACGGAATTAAACCGTTATGAAAACAGCTACATTTTTGGAAAGGTGTTGCACCTCAAAATCCCTTCCCTAGTTGGCTAAACAAGAAGGAGAAGAAGAAAAAAATATCTGATTATAGAGGAGTACAAAAAAAAATTTGAGATAGCAAAAATTCTGAGTTATCAAATGATATCCATCTTTATATTCAGAAATAAACGGAATTAAACCGTTATGAAAACAGCTACATTTCTGGAAAGGTGTTGCACCTCAAAATCCCTTCCCTAGTTGGCTAAACAAGAAGGAGAAGAAGAAAAAAAATATCTGATTATAGAGGAGTACAAAAAATAAATTTGAGATAGCAAAAATTCTGAGTTATCAAATGATATCCATCTTTATATTCAGAAATAAACGGAATTAAACCGTTATGAAAACAGCTACATTTCTGGAAAGGTGTTGCACCTCAAAATCCCTTCCCTAGTTGGCTAAACAAGAAGGAGAAGAAGAAAAAAAATATCTGATTATAGAGGAGTACAAAAATAAATTTGAGATAGCAAAAATTCTGAGTTATCAAATGATATCCATCTTTATATTCAGAAATAAACGGAATTAAACCGTTATGAAAACAGCTACATTTCTGGAAAGGTGTTGCACCTCAAAATCCCTTCCCTAGTTGGCTAAACAAGAAGGAGAAGAAGAAAAAAAATATCTGATTATAGAGGAGTACAAAAAATAAATTTGAGATAGCAAAAATTCTGAGTTATCAAATGATATCCATCTTTATATTCAGAAATAAACGGAATTAAACCGTTATGAAAACAGCTACATTTTTGGAAAGGTGTTGCACCTCAAAATCCCTTCCCTAGTTGTAATATTGGTTCTGTTATATTTACTTTAAATTTTATTTTAAATCGTGGTTAAATCTTATGCGAAATCATAACTAACTCTTGTTTAAAATTTATGACATAAAAATCTTTACTGAATTAAAATAGTGTATTATGGTGCGAGGTTGGGAAGTGGTTTTTACAGAAGTGAGGAAATGTTTAAAAACCGAGCGATAGCGAGGTTTTTAATATACGAGATTCTGTAAAAAACTCTACAAACGTGCGTTGTACATTATTTTTTTCGCGATGGTGTTTTCAAAATAATAAATAATAGTAAAAAAATATTCTTTTTTTTAATATTTGCGTTCATTATAAACAACTGACTAACGTTAATAGTGTGGGCAATGTTTATTGGTTTAGACTACAGCAGACCGTGACACCAATCAGTATAAAGTGGCGGCAAGTACGTATTTATTGTTTTATATTGTTTCAAATAAAGTTCAGTTCATTTAAAATGCAGTGATGTGTTTCGTATAATATATTTTAATACTACGTTTTGGTTATATTTTTGTATATGCATTGTACGTAGTATACATAGATGGCAGTGGCTTTACTTCCCGCACGAGATTTGTAATATGTAATATTACAGTATAGTTACTTATGTTGGCAACCCCTAAATGTAGGAAGTTGAACTTTCAATCATGCTGTAAGTACGACAAAACGCACTATCGAAGCAAAAACTATATATTAAACCACACCCGCATTCTTAAAACCCTTTCTTCATAACCATGATTACATCTCCGCTTTAAAAATTGAATTATACTTTTTTATCCTTATATTACTTCTACCTCAGGAGTTGTACTAGGCCCACTTATATTTAAATCTGAATAATCACTTAAAATATAATTTTAAACATAGTTAAACCATAGATCAATCATCCTTGGAGAAACCTTTCGTTGTCCTAAATGTTCGTGGTTACTGAGAGGTGCACCCGATATTGATTTGATGACTCATCCAAGAGGTTTTACATGTTTTATCTGTCCCTAGAGGATAAAAAAATAATAGAATTTCGGCCAGTACGGTACTAGTGCACAATCAGGATCCTGAGGAATTAAAAAAACTCCAAGCGCGACTGGCCTAGAAGGCATTGGCCTACCATCCGGCTGCTGGCCTGACATCCACATGTGATAATCACAGAGGTAGACGATCATCGAACCAGTGTAGGGGGTGACATGTGGGTAGAATGTCGGGTCCCCCAACCGTTATATCTGGTCTTCTCAACCTGGAGTCGCTATTTATTATAGCTACCCAAATCCCTCAAGATGCTGGGTGGGTACCCGTCCCATACTGACCAAAATTCCATGATAAAATTTCTTCCCACATGGGGACTCGAACCAGCGCAATCCCGTAGCTTTGCGCCAAGATTTCTTGCCTTAACCACTTGGCTACGGCGCCTGAGGAATTTGGGTACCATAACATCCAGCATAGAGAATAATTATTTTGTAATCATATACTGTTTGCATCAAGTCGTATTCCTAACTGCCAAAAGTAGTGTAACAAATTTAGCAGTGTAATATATTGACTTAGGCTTTCACGGCAGGAGTTATTATTAAGATCTTTAACGATATTTCCCGGCTGTTGGCCATGGTCTAGGGGCTTGAAGTTCCCCGACGTTTCGCCAGTGACTGCGTCCGGTATCCTCAAGGGTTGTCTCAAGACAACGTCGGGGAACTTCTAGCCTCTATAACAGGTCAACAGCTCGGAAATATTCTTCATATTAGCAGTGTAAGTTTCTGTTTATGAAAGAGGACTTAATCAGACTGCTTCCTAGTACATTTTACACCGGCAATACTTTTTTTATGAAACAGGCCCCTAGTAATGGAATTCCTATCCAGAATTTGCCAAGACTAATTGAGGAAAATAAGGAAAAATCCTCTGTCAGGCAGCAAGGTTTGACCCTGGGACCCTTGAAATACGAAACTCAAAAGTTATCGCTTGAGCTAACTCTCTGGGTTGCATTTACTTATCTATCAACATACATGCAATGGCTGTTGAAATGTATTTACCAAGCCAGATATTAATCCTGTTCAAAGTGAACTTAACTATAATCATGTCACATTAACATAAACTGTTACCTGTGAACTTGGAGGTCACGTGGGAGTGAAGCCGCATTAGTGTAATTAAAAAAACTAGACTAAATCCGTTTAAACTCAGTCTAACAATGCAGTTCTCACGTTCTTACTTATCTGATCACTATCATCGCTATCTGACATTTGACCTGCGACAATTTCACATTCACTCAACGAGATCTTGTAACATTATAGTTTCAATTTTCATCCAGGATTCACAATTGCTTGTTCATTTTCTGATATGCCACATACTACACCTCACGCTCACTGTGTTTACAAAGAGACCTAAAACACGTCTGGGGAAAAGAATCGTATATACACAACCTAGGATTTAAAGAGAGATCAGGGCTTGCTTGGTTTAGGCTAGGGGCATGGAAATCTCAAAAAATGAGCGACTATCACGATATGCGAATATGTCCAATGTGCGGGAAATTTGAAGATGAGATACATATATTAGGACAACGTAAATGATTTAGAATATTGGAGACGTCAGTTATTACCGGAAAGATTTCTAAATTCAAATCGGGAAAGATTGGCATGCTACGAGTTATTGGTAAATCCAGAAAATTGGATAAACTTGGGTAAATTTCTGGACAAAGCGCGGAAAATAAGAACAACACTCATTCATGAATAAATATACGTTATCAAAATGCAATAACATTAATTCTTAATAATTATATATAAATTAATTAATGTATAATGCTATTGTGTTATTATTTAATTGTAATATTATTGCGTTTTCTTTATGTAATTGTAATGTTATTGCTTTTTTTTGTTGTTTATTTTTCTTCACACTAGTAGCAATTATTACTTTATGGTAACGCACTGTCAACAGCACGTACGGCTTACTGCCCGTGCGACCCATATTTGTAAATAATATTGTAAATATCTTACTTTTTGTCTAATAAAGTTCTACTACTACACCTGTTGTGAGCTAAGTTCCAGTTGTAATGTAAACAAATAATATGTATGACAACTTTTTTATTGGATCAAAGACTGAGAATAGATTTGTTATCATTTTCAGTTCATTATTTTAATACTTACTCCTTTTTTTTGTAATAGTTTTAACATTAAGCGTGTAAAAAATCTTCTTATTATTATTATTCACGGTTTAGGCTTATTTACTAGCCTGTTTCGGCTCCAAATTGCTCCTCTTTCCATCTTTTCCTTGGTCTTCCAAAACTTATTCTTCCTCGTGGTGAATAGCTGTATGCTGCTTTTGGTATTCTATTCTCAGTCATCCTTCCCAAGTGTTATTTCCAGTTTGTTCGGTATTTCTCTATTGTTGAGTTTAATTCCTCTATTTTTAGTTGATGTCTTATTTCTGTCTTATGTTTTTTGTCTGTTATTTGATATCCTGCTATTGTTCTGAGGAATCTCATTTCAGCAGCTTGTATCCTGGCAGATTGTTGTGTTATTACTGACCATGTTTCGGATCCATAAGTATGTGTAAAAAATGTATTTCGATATCTAACACTCGAAATAAAGGAAATAAAAATAAATAAATAAATAAATATATATATATATATATATATATATTATCTAGCACATGCCTTTATAAGTTACATGGGAGAATCTTAAAATATATAATTACAAATTTAAGCATTGTTATATTCCTACGCATGTAAAATGTTGATGGAATTTAAATTGTTTCAAAATGGTAAAATTTCTGTAGAATATCTTAAACAGTAGAAAGAAAAACATTTGAAAAGCGGAGAGAAACAAATTATTTTGAATATTTTCAAAGAGTTTAGTGAAAAATATCCTACATTAACCATGGTGAAAACAACAGGAGAATTTACAGGTGAGTCAGCATGGAACATATATCTGTTCTTGATGAAATTGTACCCGTAAATATAAGTTATCTATTGACATGGTGGAAAAAGCGTAAACATCTGATTAGGTAGGTCCATATACAATCTGTTGTCATAAATAAATTAGAAATGGAGGAATTTCCTAATTATTGGCATCATCTTGAGTCTTATTTCCCGTGAAATACGATTTTGCTTAAGAATATATGCCGGGTGTAAGTAGTACTATGGTTCCTCCAATAGACGGATAATGCAAGTTCGATTTACAGCTGGAAATTAGCTAGAAATTAGTACAGAAAGCGACGTAAAGTGTAACCATCCTTATTGCCTACGTGCTCTTTATTAAAATATTAGGTCCCTATTATATAAAAGTAGGCCTAATATAAAATTATATTTCTATCTTCCTTAAGAATTAAACTAAGATTATTTAATTCAATTGTTAAATCAATTTCATTATACGGCTGCGAACTTGCAAGGCTACAAAACAAATTGGAAAAAAGTAAACATCTTTGTAAATGATTGCCTGAGAAATATCTTGGCCACAGATTCTAACAAACAAAGAACTTAGGAGAAGAACGAATTAAATGAAAAAATTAAAGAAGTCAAATTTAGAACATGGAAATGGACTGGTCATGTGTTAATAACACAAAAATGGCATTTGAATGGAACCCCCAAGGATTGAGAAAGCGAAGAGGAAGACCTAGGGCAGCATGGAGTAACACCATCAGGAATGAAGCTGAGCAGGCAGGGGTGAGTAGGAATTAAATTAAGGCATTGGCAAACAACAGAGTGTGTTGGCGAGCTTTTATCAAGGCCCTATGCTTCCCAGTGGAGTGATCAACACTACTACTATAGTCCACAGACGAAGAGAATGAAAGCACGGTACGAAGGCGGGCACGGGGAATTGCAATCGGTACAATGGCACACAAAGCACCCGATATGGCATACTACCTGAGAATAAAGGAACACTGGTGACGTATAAAATACCTACTGCTTTCATTCACTTTGTCTGTGGACAATACTAGGCCTACTATATTTCTATCTAAAAATCCATTGGCATCAGCCAGGTTTGAATTCGCGACTCTGGGAATCACAGATAAGGAATTTAAAAATAATCTGCGGGTAAATTAAACAGAGAAATGGAACGCTCTCTGGTTCAAAAACATACGAGAACCAGTCTATATAAATACTACTGAGGTGGAGCAAGGACCATAAGACAAATAGCTAGGAGTAGAATTATAACCTTGTAGATAATGCTTGTGAAGTGAACATCAGGTCATACCAAGAGGCACAAAACAAAAAAGCAGAATAAATATTACTCGTAATATATGTTCACATCTAACAGACTACACCATGTAATATTGAAATTAATGTAGGCCTACCTGTTCGCATGCAGTCTTTATATAAGTGTAGGTCGATATATTGCTAGCCGTCGAGAAGAGCGGACGTGTTTTTGTTAGAGTGGTTGAAGTGTGCAGGGGACAAAGCATTATGGAAGAAGTTAGAAAGCTGATTGAAACATTGTCAACTGAAGTGAAAGAGGGGTTTGAAAAGTGCAACGTGGGTGAAAAAATTCGTGATATTGAGACGAACATGCATCGGATGGAGGACAGATTGAAATGGCTGGAATCTAAATTAGACTATCTCGAAAACCAGAGTCGCCGTAATAATATTGTGATATATGGTGTGCATGAAGAAGACAGAGAAAGCTGGGAAGAAACTGAACATATAGTTAAAAGAGTAGTGGCGCAAATCGGAATTGATTTGGTGGACAGTGATATTGAAAGAGCGCACAGAGTAGGTCGTTGGAATAGTGGAAAGAGACCGATTGTATGCAAATTATCACACTACAAAATAAAATGTTGGATCCTTAGAGACAGTAAATATCTTAAAGGGACCGGTATTGCCGAAGACTTTAGTGAGAAGGTGCGCCGCGAAAGAGACTTTCTTAAGCGACACATGCTCGAGGCGAGGAGGCAGGGCTGCCATGCAATCATCCAATTTAATAAATTGATTATAAATGGACGAATCTGGAGCAGGGAAAAACTACAAAATATGGACAACTCTGAAAATGAATTTGAAGAGGTCATTGACAGCGAGTCCCCAAAACATACAGGGGACGCTTCAACAGCAGGTGGTCTCCTTACAGCAGAGGAGAGAGAAAATTCTACACGAGAGAAAGAGAGAGGGACCACTACCTTAATAACTCCCAGAAATCCAATAAACATACAGCAAAAAACGGCCGAACGCAAACAGCATATAAGTGTATGTGGATCCATCTGTCGTTTATGGGCTCAAAAACCACTTGACCGATTTGAATGGGTTTTTTTACCATCTTTTAAAGATTTTTCTGCGACAATTAACATATATAATATATTACCGTGCGTAGACCTATTGTAGGCCCGGAGCTAAAAAAAAATGCATCCGTGCACTAAAAATATAGCTTTTGGACACTTAAATGGCTTAACGTTGCGTAAACCATTAAAAATACACCAAATTAATGTACACAGAAATTAATCGATGCTAGTAAAATTCATGGTGATTTTCCGTTGAGGTGTTAGTTCACAGTAATATAATGTACGGTTAAAAACTATAAAATAGTTACAGTTTTATGTAGCATCAGTTTGAGGTTATGTTTCACTTTAACCTGATTCTTAATGAAAACGCACCCAATCCACACAATCCTCTATACAAAATACTCACAACCAAGTCAGTGCTTCAACAAGGGTCAACAAGTACGGACCTAATGCATTCTGCTGATGATGGGACTAGTCCCGAAAGGCCTACAAAGTTTTAAAACAACTTAAGTTGAGGAGACGGACCTTCAAGGTAACTATTTTATAGTTCTTAATCGTACATTATATTATAGAAATGAATATCGCAAAAAATATATGTTATAATTATTTTTTTAACATTGATAACACATAGCCTTTATACAAAAATGTCCGCGACAGCATGTCTATCTTTTACGGACTATTTAACTCATGCCCCAAATGGGAGTCAATGACCAATCACGTTTCAATGATTTCTGTTTTGCAACCAATCAGAGTCGTGTTTCACCAAATATTTATCAGTGTTATAATTACCATATTAATGAAAGCTCCTCCTTACAATATTGCGTTCCTTTGACAATAAATAGTATGATCTGGTTGCAGTGATAAACAAAAGAAGCAGTAGAAGCGTACCTATCGTTTCTCATTTGTAAACATCGCCGTTTACATTAAATATATAAATATTTTAAAATAACTATAGTTAAATAATGATTTGTGAGTAAACAGCTTAATTTTATTCGTTAAATAGTCCTAACAAATGCCACTCTTGATTTCCAAATTCTCTAGATAAATTCACTCCTCACTTCGTGAGTCGTGAATTTATCGATAATTTGGAAATCACTCGTGGCATTACTTATGATAACTCACAATATTCATTTTTGTGTTTCAGCTAATTCATGCCAAGAAGATCGGGATAAGTAGATTCCCGGACAACGCCGGGTAATCAGCACGGAGTATCTAAAAATAATAACGATATAAATTTACAAGTATTGTTTTTTTTTACTTATTCAACTGAACATAAAAACGTATTTTATTTATTTAGACGCCGTAGAGCAAGTCGGATATTAGTTAATAATATCATTAAAGACGAAAAAATTCTCCCTGCATTCAAGTCTTAAGATTTATGCGCTGACGCATTAAACACTGTGCGTCTTCATAGGAAAACTAGGAGTAGATATGACACTGAATAAATTGCACCATCATGTCTTCTTAGTAGAAGCGGTCCTGTTGTAATTTGAATAGAAGTTCACTAATAAGGATATATGGGAATTTCAAAAAGAAAAAGATTTGTGTGTATTGCAGGATTCCCTAAGTAGCACAAATGTTTGTGCGCGTGAAGCTAAAGTCTTGGGTTCAAATACAGTTATTAATAGTTCAAGATCTCGTAGCTTGAAATATACATTTCATATCACTTGTAACTTATCTTAAAATATTTAGTTTGGGTCCCTCTATCATCTGTGTTGGTTTGACCTGAGAAGTCGGAAATGTAATAATGCTAATAACAATAAAATAAAACAATTAAAACTGTAACATTTATTGCGTAAAGTCACAAAGTATAGACAAAAGTGGATTGATCAGATGAATGGAATGAGTAAGGAGATATATCTATTGTTAGCAAGAAATTATCAAGCAAGAGGAAGACGTAATGTCGGAAGACCTAGAAAACGTTACCCTGATGCATTATGAATTCGGAACGGGCAATTGACTAATCTTTGGAGTGACAATGATGATGATGAACAATAAAATAATAATAATAATTTATTTACACGGCCAGAGTTAAGTGCATAATACCTTCGCTTCAACCAGTCAAAAAAAAAATTATATACAGAAAAAACGAAACAAAATCGTAGCATAACATAAATAAATATATGCCTAAATAAATTAAACTAAAGTTAAAATGAATCAGTCAATACAGGATAATTCTGCAAAAGCGTGCAAGAATTAAACTGGGCATAGGGGATGCTCGACCGAATAATTTGAGGTATGGAATGAAGGGTCCGAGAAGCCAACCTAAGGAGATATGGCAGTAAACTTGTCTTTCACACTGTCTAGGATTACTGTTTTCCAGCTGGTTTATAACTAAAAAGCTTACATGCACTGTGCTGATTAATTATATGTACTACATACTTTAATTTCGTCAGGGAAGAGCCTGATGCTAGGAAGTCATGATGCAGGAATTGATCTGACTCCCCTTGATTATTTCCTATAGAGATATATGAAGTCACTTGTGTTTGAGACTCCAGTGGAAACGGACATGGAATTGTGGTTATAAAAGATTCCGGGCTATGTGGCCGTGGTCTATAACTGGCGTTTCTTCCAGACGTTTCTCCCTCAACTGCGGAGGGCATCTTCAGTGGCGAGCGCTTACAGCTGTTGTTTCCCTGTCGTAGACTCGACTGCGAATGAACGGCAGAAAGCTGGACGCTCTTATTTATACTAGTGCTGACATTGTGTGAGTCGCAGCTGATTGGCTTGACGTCATCATACTGGCTTCTGATTGGTTCGGAACTCTCTCCTTGTTATTGGTAGGTTTTGACTGTCTATTGTCTAATGTGTGATACCAGGCTTTGGCTAGTTTTATTCCTTCATCTTTTCTATTGAAATTGTCCTTGTGTTTATAAATTTCTATGGCCTCCCTGTTTAATCTTGGGAAATAATATGGTGTTGTAACTAAAACTTGTGTTTGATTGTAGAGAATCTGATGTCCGTTTTCAGTAATAACGTGTTCTGCTACGGCCGACTTTTCTATTTGTCCTAGTCTGCAGTTTCTTCTATGTTCAGTCAGATGGGTGGCTATGCTTCTTTTTGTGGTTCCTATGTAAGATTTTCCACAAGAACACGGAAGCCGGTATACACTGCAAGTGGAGAGTGGTGGTCGAGGATCCTTTGATGAGCGAAGGCAATTTTCTATTTTCCTTGTAGGTCTATAATTGTTCTAATATTGTGCTTTTTTTAGTACTTTTCCGATCTGATCTGTGACCCGTTGTATATATGGTAAGAAAGCTGTGCTGACTGTTGATGTATTATCCGTTTTGCGTTGTTGTTTACGTGGATTTATTGATTGTTTTATTTCTTTGGATGTATATCCATTCTTCCTAAAACAGTCAAAAAGATGGTGCTGCTCCTGGTTAAGATATTGTGGCTGGCATATCTTCTTTGCTCTGTCAAACAGTGTCTTTATGATGCCTCGTTTTTGTCTAGGGTGGTGATTAGAATTCTTGTGTAGATACCGGTCCGTGTGTGTGGGTTTTCTATAGACTGTATGTTGAATTTCTCCGTTGTCTTTTCTTGTTATCTGAATATCCAGGAACGGGAGTTTTCCGTTATTTTCTTTTTCTATGGTGAACTGTATTTTACTGTTTCGGCCATTGAGATGTTGTAGGAATCGCTCTAATTCCTCGTTACCGTGTCTCCATACTACAAACGTGTCATCCACATAGCGAAACCAATATTCAGGGGACTTGGGAGCTGTTTTTAATGCTTCCTCTTCGAATTTCTCCATGAAAAAAATCGCTATTACCGGACTTAGCGGATTACCCATTGCTACTCCGTCGATCTGTTCGTAATAGCTGTTGTCCCATTGGAAGTATGTTGTTGTTAATACATGTCTGAATAGCTTTGTGATGTCTTCTGTGAAGATCTGTCCAATGTAGGTCATGGTTTCGTTGATAGGCACCATAGTAAACAGGGAAACTACATCGAAGCTGACCAGTATATCGTTAGATGTTATTTTTATGTTTCGCAGTTTCTCAATGAAGTGCGTCGAGTCTTTGATGTAGCTGTCCGATTTTCCAATGAATGGTTTAAGAAGTGCAGTAAGGTGCTTTGCGAGTGTGTAGGTCGGAGAGCCAATGGCACTAACAATTGGCCGGAGTGGAATGCCATTCTTGTGTATCTTGGGAAGACCGTAGAGTCGTCGTGGTTGATCTTCAGAGAATTAATTGGAATGGAATTAATTGTGAGGAGTGTAGCTGCCTGTGATGTGATTCGAAACACACCAGATTGTGGCAGAATCTTGTATGCTGATGTCATGCTTAAATTGAGGTTGGTGGCAGTCAGTTTAAACAACAATTATAAGATACAAAATGGTGCTTTAATTGTGTTAACTGTTAAATAATTCAATAAGTAAAATAAAACTGATAAATAATAAAATAAATAAAATAAAATAATTAAACGAAAAAGTCTAGACACTAATACAAAAGAGAATATAAAATTGGTGTCTCGTAAGTTGTCGATCTAAACTTTAAGTTTGTGTTTTACCCAGTATTTTCCTGCTGGTCTTTTTGTTTTCGTGGCTGTGTAGCTTTTGTTATTTAATTTTGACATAATTGGGTGTGATATTATGTTTAAGATATTCTTTGTTAAATAATATATTCGCGGTTGTTTTGTGTAGTGTCAGTTTGTGGTTAAAATATTTGTAGCAGATTTTTGCCTGAGGGGCCAAACAATCAACACTTTTAAAATTCATATTAAAGCAGCGTTGAGGTTATGTATTAGTTGAGGACGGCTGACTTACCAGGTACCAATTATGTATTTAACATCTTATTACATAACCTTAACGGTGCTTGTTATGTATTAGTTGAGGACGGCTGACTTACCAGGTACCAATTATGTATTTAACATCTTATTACATAACCTTAACGGTGCTTTAATATGAATTTTGAAAGTGTTGAATAAAAGACAAGTTTATATCCTTAAGTTGGCTTCTTCGACCCTAGGTTTTTTATCTCATTTGAACATTCCGCATGTCCTGTGTAATTTTCGAAGCTCATACAGAATCACCCTGTATTATCAGAAAAGGAAATGGTCAGAAACCATCAATTAATATGCTTAGAGATCAACTACAAAATCTTCTTCTTCTTCCTTCCAAATATTAGGCCAAGGCCTGTTACGATCATACAGAAAATGTTCCCTTCAGCGTTTCATAGGACGGCCCAGTGATCTTCGTCCTCTTGGTATATAATTATAAACAGCTTTGGGGATCCGATTTGAACTCATTCTTTCAAGATGGTGTTTCCAATTTATTTGGTACTGTTTAATATATTCCAAAATTGGCGTAGTCTTCAATTCTTTTAAGATATCGGTGTTCCTTTTCCGATCCCATCTGGTGTAACCCGCTGTTCTGCGCATGAATCTCATTTCACAATTCGTTATTCTGCTTTCATGTTGTCTTTTTAGTGTCATTGCTTCACTACCATAGGTCAACACTGATAAATGGATTTAAATGTCTTTTACACGAAGCTAAAGCAGGCAGTCCATATAATCTCTTGTGTTGATAATAATAATAATAATAATAATAATGATAATAATGATGATAATAATAGTGATAATAATGATGATAATAATAGTGATAATAATGATGATAATAATAATAGTGATAATAATTTATTTAACCTGATGGAGCTAAGGCCATAAGGTCTTCTCTTCCACTTCAGCAGGGTTAAATTATACATATATTGACACTACATTCCTCGAGGCAGAAGATCTGTGGGTCGACCTTTTCGGAGATGGCGGGAGACCGTAACGGGCCACTGGGCCTAATACTTGAAAGGACGATGATGATATATAGACAATAAAATACAAATCGTTGACAACAGATTAATAATGCATGATACGCATAAGCTATACAATACACAGATGACAAGGAAAGATAAAAAATATTAAAATAGTAATAATGGTAATAATAATAATAATAATAATAATAATAATAATAATAATGATAGTAACGTACAATTTGATTAAATAATTACGTTGGCGAATAAACTGCAAATATAAAACAATAATAAAAATATACCTAGAAAATGTTTATATAGGCCTACTACACTGTCTAAGGAAATATTTAATGAGTTTTTAACTGCTGTTTAGTCGGGCAGTCCTTGACACACGAGGGGAGGGAATTCCAGAGTCGGGTGGCTGAAACAAGGAAAGATGAGGAATAGTGAGATGTAGAGGTACAGCTAGAGTTAAATTTCTCTCGATCGTATGTTCAAGTTATGATAGGGAGATAGTGAATGGAAGCGAGTAGAAATATAAAGATGTGATCAGGTGGACAAAGTGTTGTATTAGAAACATAGGCAATGTATCTTTCACCTGTCTTCCAATCAGAACCAAAACAAAATTTCAAGTACTGGATTTATATGGTCTGATTTACGGAGGTAAGCATTTTAAATACCTGGGTTATGAAATCTTCTATTTTAAAAATGAAGATCTAATTAACAAACTTAATAAATTTAATTATATATGTGGAACAATCAAAAGGATATTTAAAAGCACAAGAAAAGAAACGAAACTAAAATTTTATAACTATTGTGTGGAAGAGAAGAGAAGATCATAGAAGCAGCTGAAATGAGATTTCTGAGAAGTGTGGCTAGTTGCAAACTTCTAGATAAGAGAAGAAGTGAAGATATTAGAAATGAGCTAAATATCTTTAAACTCTTAGATAGAATACAAGAATCAAGAAAAAAATGGAAAGAACATGTTCAAAGAATGGAAGATGATCGCATTCCCAAAATTATACTTAAATACAAACCAAAAGGACGCAGGAATGTTGGTAGACCGAAGAAGAGATGGATCCAACTTTTGATTGAGAATCTATGAGACCGGAACAGGCCACATGGGCTTAATCCGTGATTGTTGATGATGATTCACGGAGGTTGCATATATAAGGTGCACAAGCATTATGAACTCTTTGCAGTCTTTGTCCGAATGTGATGCTTATGTCGGTTAAGAGTAAGTCACAATAATCGAAATGCGGCGTAATCAACATTCAGACGAGCTTTTTTTTAATGGGAAGGAAGAACATTTTTCAAACTTTTAGGAAATGAAAGATCGAACATATTATTTTACAAGTTAGTCGTGATGAAGCTGTGAACTAAGATTCTGGTCAAAATATAGACCAATATTTTTCATGGATGGTTTAAATGGACTATTTAACTCATGCCCCAAATGGGAGTCAATGACCAATCACGTTTCAATGATTTCTGTTTTACAACCAATCAGAGTCGTGTTTCACGAAATATTTATCAGTGTTATAATTACCATATTAAAGAAAGCTTCTCCTTTTTAATATTCTGAACAGGTCTGACCATTATTTTGCAGCGTCTGAGCCTGTGAGTAATACGGCTACCAGATTGTATATATAGTACATGCCGCATGCGGGAGTTAATATAAAACATTTGTAGCTATTGATAATACCACAAAAAAAAAAGAAACCACTGTTTGCACATTCTTAAATGTATTTTTTTCCAGGTAACAATCCAGAAAAATATAATTGTCATATTTACATCATACGACATCAGAAATGAATTAATATACAGTTTGATGTGTTTCATTTTTTCTCCACTAGAGATTCTTACAATATTGCGTTCCTTTGGCAATAAATAGTGTGATCTGGTTGCAGTAATAAACAAAAGAAGCAGATGAAGCGTACCTATCGTTTCTCATTTGTTTTCAAACATCGCCGTTTACATTAAATATATATGTAAATATTTTAAAATAACTATAGTTAAATAAAGATTTGTGAGTAAACAGCTTAATTTTATTCGTTAAATAGTCCTAACAAATGCCACTCTTGATTTCCAAATTCTGTAGATAAATTCACTCCTCACTTCATGAGTCGTGAATTTATCGATAATTTGGAAATCACTTGTGGCATTACTTATGACTATGAGTTTGATTTAGTGGATTTCCAGAGTCTAGCAGTGGATAGGGTATACTAACGAGAGTCTAGCAGTGGATAGGGTATACTAACGAGAGTCTAGCAGTGGATAGGGTATACTAACGAGAAAAATAAGAAGTTATATGTTGTGGAATGTCAAGTAGATAGAAGGTTTTGGTGAGATATATTACATTCCATAGCGAGCATTTAACTGAATTTGTTATAATTATTGGGGTATAAAGATCTGGTCTCTTAAAGAAATAAGTAAGGATGTTTGTTCTAAAGAAACGTTCCTTCCATGTTGCGGGGTTGAATCTAATAGAAAATGGAATTTCAGTTGGAAATTTTCCAGGATAGAAGATGAAAAGGGGGAGATTTTACACCCTCATCGACCGCCCCATTCGGACAAACGCGCAGTTGAGTAAATATTTAATGGAAAGTGCACGCTAGCCCAAGCCTGGGGTTCTTAATCCTACCTACACATGTTTATTGTATAAACTTACTTAAAAACCTCTTGATATCTGCATGTTTAAGAATTACACATTTTTTAAAAATATTTTTAAAAAAATTTTCCATTTCATTCTGCCAATAACTTGTCAGATGCATGGACGTAACATAATTCGATAAACTGGTAATTTTGAAAGTATTAATTCGATATCTATTAAGTGTTAGACCAAAAATTAATTGGCGCATCTGCTAGTGCAGTTCCGAAGCACATGTAAGTCAAAAGTCAAAGGTCATCTAAAAAACCGTTATCAGGGAAAAGTTAGATAGTTTTAGGAAATTTAAAAATAATATATGTATCACGAAATATTCACTATTAGGAAAACACCTAATCTTACCAAAAAAGAAGTATGTGTCTTGGATCAAAACTACATTCCAATAGTGAGCTATTTTCTCGAATTTTAATTACTAGGGGGAGAAAAATTGATGGATAAGATATGCCGATTGCTTAATATGATTTGGGAAAAAGAAGTTCTTCCAGATGAATGGAAAGAATCAAATGTCGTACCAAATTATAAGAAAGATAAAACTGATTGCAGCAACTACAGGGGCATCTTGTTACTCTCAACTTCGTACAAAATTCTAACAAATAGACAAATAACAAAAATTCTAACAAGCAGACTTACTCACTTTAATGACGACATTCTAGGAGATAATCAATGTGGATTTAGAAGAAACAGGTCTACAACAGATCAGATGTTTAGCTTACAACATATTTTAGAAAATAAATGGGAATATAATGGTACTGTACATCAACTATAGGCCTACATAGGCTTAAAAAAAGCATACGATTCAATTAATAGGGAAAAGTTACATAGTATCCTCCTGGAGTTCGGAATTCCTAAAAAGTTAGACTTATAGGCCTACGAATGTGTCTAAATGACACAAAGAGTAGGGTGCGTGTAGGCAAACATTTTTCGGACACTTTTTAAATCCAGAATGGGTTGAAGCAATGAGATGCACTATCTCCTCTACTATTTAATTTTGTACTAGAGCACACCATCAAATCTCTAGAGGATGAAGAAGGCCTATAACTCAATGGTATTAATAAACTGTTAGTTTATGCTGATGATGTAGTACTATTGACTGATAGCGAGGAGGTACTAAAGGACAACACGCACACACTATTGAGTAAGACTAAGAAATTAGGCCTGGAAGTAAATATCAATAAAACTAAATATATGGTCACACGTAAAAATACATTATATAATGGATATGGAAAGCTAATGACAAATGAGGGAAATTTTGAGGAAGTGGCTGAATTCAAATACCTAGGAACAATAATCACAAATAGGAATGAGATGCACAAAGAAATTAAACATAGACTCAATTCTGGAAATGCGTGCTATTATGCATTACAAAGACTTTTGATGTCCCATCTCCTTTCAAAAACCGTTAAACTGAAAATATATAAAACTATTATTCTACCTGTTATATTATATGGGTGCGAAACATGGACTCTTACTTTAAGGGAGGAAAGGAGATTACGAGTATTTGAGAATAAAGTTCTTAGGACAATTTTTGGACCAAAGAGAGATGAACAGACAGGTGAATGGAGAAGACTACATAACAGTGAACTACATGGTCTTTATAGGAAGCCGGATATAATAACAACAATTAAGTCTCGTAGACTGCGATGGGCAGGACATGTGGCACGTATGGGGAATAAAAGACATGCATGGAAGCTTCTTGTAGGAAAACCAGAGGGGAAAACGCCCAGTTAGTAGACCAAGAATGAGGTGGGAGAATAACATGAACTATGATTTGAGGGAAGTAGATTATACAGGGAATGATTGGAAAACATTAGCTCAGAATAGGGATGTGTGGAGAGCTTATTTCCGCGCGGCCATGAACCTACGGGTTCGATAGTGCCAGTAAGTAAGTAACAATGGCCTGTTAAGAATCCCTCTCCATAGCACTTCCTCATATTCTACTTCTTTCACAGTAGCCTCTGCCCGCTCCCGGAATTTACTTCCTCAACATATCAGGGGTTTCCGCACACTTAACACCTTTAAGTCATGTTTATAGAATTACTTGTTAAAGAATTAATTTTTCTCGAGAACTAAATTAATTATAAATCATTACATTTTTACATTTTATATTTCATTCATCAAATCTAGAGTAGCCTAAAACGAAATACATTGTAAATAATAATGATATGGTAGATATACCATGTACTATTTTGATTTTTGTAATTTAGTTGTAAGAATGATTTTTTTTTATGTTTGAGTGGTAGACAAAGCTTTAAGGCCTTATCTCTGCCAGGTAAAATACAGCTTCTTCTTCTTCTTCCTTCCAAGTATTAGGCCAAGGCCTGTTACGATCCTATAGAAAATTTTCCCTCCAGCGTTTGAGGGAAATTCTCGTATAAGACTTGAAAGCATAATAATAGTCCCTTCGATTGGTTGCTGGCCAAAGGAAGGCAAGACCAGTGATGGGGCTGCCATCTTATAGCCTCTGGTCAGGCTTTTCTGGAGAAGAAAATAAAATAAAGGAAAGAAGAAATGGAAGAAAGGGAAGACTCCCTAGCTCTCGGATGCCCTAATAGCGTCGGTGTCGAAAAAACAAGAGTTAACCAAGAGAGGTTAGATAGTAAAGTTAAAAGAGTGCAAAACACAAGTAAGTGGAAGAAATGTTTTGCACAGCTTGGGCACCTTGTGGTCGCCATCAACATATCCCCTAGATGAGGACCCCTGTTTTATAAAAAAGCAGTATTATTATTATTATTATTATTATTATTATTATTATTATTATTATTATTATTATTATTATTATTATTATTATTATTATTATTATAACTAAATCAGTGAAACGCTCGAACCCGGAGGTATATTACCGCGTGGAAATTAGCTCTCAATCTACCCATCTCTGTCCTGAGCTAATTATTGGAATTGTTCCCTGTAAATTTCGCCTCCCTAAAAAAAGTTTAATATTACTAAACTATCTCATTATTGATTTACATATTGTGCTCTATTCCTCTGGTTTTCCTACAACTTTCCATATCCTTTTATTCCTCTTTCGTCCCACATGTACTGCCCATCGCATTCTATGATACTTAGTTGTTCCTATTATATATTATGGTTTCCCATAAATATTATTTAACTCATTGTATTGTCGTTTTCTCCATTTATCTCTCTGTTCTCTCTTTGGTAAAAATAATCCTATGCAATTTATTGCCAAATACTCGTATCCTTCGCCCCTCTTAAAGTAAAATTGGTATGATATTAGATCCCACAATTCGTTTTGAGACTCGTAGTGGCCAACCTGAGGAAGTTGACTCTGAAAAGAAAGCCATATATGAGCCAACAATTGACTATTACAAAGATAAATACCAACTAGATAGTATAACTGTCACAGGATTGATGATCGGGGCAAGAGGTACTATACCAGGATTCTTATCCAAATTTTGGAATTCCTTAGATTTGGACAGGGCGTATCTTTCTAAAATTGCTATCGCTGCCATTAGAGGATCAATTTCAATTTTCCGATTGAGGGTCTTTCCACTTTTCAGCGGTTGCCCTTTTACCAGCCGGCTGCTGGCCCTTCACATCCACATGTATCAATCACAGAGGTAGATGATCAACAGCCAGTGTAGGGGTGACATGTGGTTAGCATGTCGAGTCCCCCAGCCGTTATAGCTGGTTCCTCAACCTGGAGCCGCTACTTATTGTAGCTACCCAATTGCCTCACGATGCTGGGTGGGCACCGGTCCCATACTGGCCGAAATACCATGAGAAAATTTCTTCCCCCATGGAGACTCGAACCAGCGCAAGTCCCGTAGCTCTGCGCCAAGGCTTCCTACCTTAACCGCTCGGCTACGGCGCGGGACTCAATTTCAATTTTAAGAAACCATATTTACAAAATTACTTTATAGTATGTATACTTCAATTAGGCCTACAAGTTGAATTTGTTTTAATGTATTTACAAAATGTATTTCATCAATTACAAAAATTAATTGTCTGTATCACTTTGTCCTTGAGGCAGTCCTCTAACGAGGAAAGTTTTATATAATAAAATCTATATTGTGCACCAATTTGATATAACTGAAAGAATCGCAGTTTTATAGATTATATTTTTAATTCAACATTTTTAAATTGTTATTATTATTATTATTATTATTATTATTATTATTATTATTATTATTATTATTATTATTATTATTATTATTATTATTAATGTTAACGTAAGATATAAAGAACGTTTATAAGATTTTAAATGTGCAGAAGATAAATGAGTTGCGCTAATCGCATCATTGAAGCTGGTCGTCATATGAAAAGCACAGATGACACCCTCATCATGTAACTCAAAGAGAAATTCAGGAAAGATAAATCTGGAGAAAATAAGAAATTTAAAAATAAATCGACTATAATATCAATTTTAAGGAGAACGCATCCAGTATATCCAGCCCTCTCTTGAGGATAGTTACAACTAAATCAGCAGTCAAACACCTTCTCCTGAGAATCGTTCATGTTTCGAAAAGCCGATAGTATTTTTTAAAAAAATTAACAAGTTCGGTTGATTAAACATTACATATATTCAATTTTATATAATTTTATTATTATTATTATTATTTTAATCATCATCATACTAGGTTATACTATTAGTTGGAGAAATTATACAAGAAAGCTTTTTCTTTTCAGCTATTCTGGGGTGTTCCATCTACCTTTATTTTTAATTTCTGTGTATAATTTAATCCTGCCTTCGTTTCCCATATCAGGTTCCATCTTTATGCCATGTACCCCGCCTTCCCTGCTGAATATCTTACTTTCTTGGAGTCTAATTGAATTAGAGTCTTAGAGACATAGTGGATTTTATGCAATTTTTCCTCCTATATTATCCTATTTTTTCTTAAATCCTTAAAATGGACGAACCTGCACTGAACATCATCTTGAAATTTATGTTATATTGTATTAGGCTATATTATATACAAGCTAACACCTGTTATTATTAATAAAAGTTGTGTTTTTATGTTTAGTTGAATAAGTGAAAGGAAAAATAATTATAAATTTGTATCGTAATTATTTTTAGATACCCCGCGCTGATTAGTAGGCTTTCCCGGGAATCTACTTGTCCCGATCTTCTTGGCATAAATGAGCTGAACGCAAAATTCGTTATTTTGAGTTATCTGTAAAAGAATACCGGCCGTGCGCTGCTACGCTTGCCCGGAAATGTAAATATTTCGATCTTCTTGGCATCAGTCAAAGACAAAAATGGTTATTGCGAGTTATCCGTAAAAGATAAACATATGCAGTCGTGAACTTTTTTGTAGAGGTTTTTGAGATATTCAATTCTGTTCATTATTTTGTGTATTTGTTATGGTTTAGGCAGCGTAAGCCATTTCGCCCAAAAAGCTAATTTTTCATCTTTTTAACCCTTAAATTCATAATGTATCCTTTTGGATACGTCGGTTGGTTCAGTTAATTTAATATTTTGAATAAATCAGAATAAAACGAACAAAAAGAAACCACTTAAATATGTGTCTAATTATACAGTATACCTAATGATAGCAGTTATACAAGATTCCGTTTTCAATGCGGTCCGCCACATTCAAATAACTAACAGAAGACATTTGTGTTTTGCCAATTTAAGGGTTAACTGTAAAGGGTGATTTTTATGATGAAGGGGTTGAGTATTACAACTCTCTTAGGCCTATAGCATATAATTTTCCAGGGAAACTCCTCAGCATTTTGCAAAAAGCTGCATCATAATCGGATGAACGGTATGCCAGCGCATAAAACACGAACAAATAAACAAACATTGATTTTTATATATTTAGATTATAATACATATTATATTATATTACAATATAAAGGAAAGGATGCCATTCTTATATTCATATTGCGACTGTAGGGCCATCCAATGTATAAAAACGAATGTTTGTTTGTTCGTACTTTATGCGCGGCCAAACCGTTGATCCGATTGTGATGGGGCTTTTTGCAAAATGTTCAGGAGATTCCCGGGATGAACATAGGCTATAAGATAGTTGTAATACTCACTCCTTTACCCCTAAAAATGACCCTTTGTAGTGAAAACGTGAAATAAAGTCCCTATTTTGACGCTTAAATGGCTACGCTGAATAAACCATAACAAATACACCAAATTAATGTACACAGAACTGAATATGTCAAAACCCTTTACAAAAACGTCCGCTACAGCATATGTTTATCTTTTACGGATAACTCACAATGATCATTTTTGTCTTTCATTAACGCCAAGAAGATCGGGATACATAGATTCCCGGGCAAGCGGTGCAGCGCACGGAGGATATTCTTTTATAACGAATTTTGTGTTTCAGCCCATTTATGCCAAATACATCGGGATACGTAGATTCCCGGGCAACGCCGGGTAATCAGCACGTTGTATCAAAAATAATTACGATATGGCTTTACTTATAGTGATTGCTTGAATATTAAATTTTGGAAGATGAAATTTTATTTACTATTTGGATTGTATGAAAGGTAATTTGGAAATAGAATTAATTAGTTTATTGTTGTTTTAGCTGCAAAAACAAAGGGAGCAAATTTATAGTAATGTTTGCTTTTACTTATTTAACTAAACGTAAAAGCACATTATAATTGATTTAGGTGTAGGAGCGCATGCCGGGTATTAGCTAGTTCTAAATATTTATAACGGAGAGAGTTACTGCTGGAGACCTCTCATTTTAGGCTTGAGGTTACATTAACTTAACTCCATGATGCGACATGCCTAGAACGCATTACTTTACTAGACGCCTGCTGGTCTCGCCAATCACAGAGATGATCCAGCTAATATATGGGTGAAAAGCAGGCAACAGTCCCCTAATCATGATGATCTTGTAGAAGATTTCCGGGCTGTTGGCCGTGGTCTTGAGGCTTGTAGTTCCCCGACTTTTCACCAGAGACTGCGTCCGGCATCCTCAAGGGTTCTCTTGAGACTGGCAATTTTCTCGACTACCTGCCCTATTTATAGATTTATCCGCGACGTGTTCTCTGCGCGGTCCGTTACTTCGTTAATTGTATCTGCCTTCTGGTTGGTTAGCATTAGGGTCTTCTATTGCACCAATAAGGTTGCTGTGAAGACCACGGCTCATTCACTAGAACCTCGTTGAAAGAAGAACAACGCAGAAATGCAAGACCGGGAAGGATTCGTCCACCCGCCGGCACGTCGCACTGCCAGGAAAAACCAACACTACAATAAACAACGAACACCAATAGAAACAAGAAATCTGTTCGAACATCTGTATGAAGATAAGGCAGAAACTCCACCTCCCATAGTGGTATACTCTAAAGACATCACGCCACTAAAATTGGAAAGCATCACTGCAGGAAATAAGGAAGAAGTACACATGAAGTACAACCAGGGCGTACTGACCATTAGGACCTCAACAAAGGCGGCCTACAGGCGAGCATACAAGGAGCTCAAGAAATCTGAGACTCAGTTCTACACCCATGGCTATGGCAGGCCTCCTATCATCAAACTAGTGGTGAAGGGACTTCCTAAGTCCATTACAAACCACAAGACGTCATGGATGAAATTGCAAATAGGAAACTGCCGATCAAAGAAGTAAGAAGCATCGAAAAACAAGTCTACACAAATGGAGTAAAAAACAAGATAGAGCTTCCAATTTACATCCTAACACTCCACAAAACAGCAGACCTAAAGGAAAAAATCGAAAAAGATCTAAAAGAGCTATTCAACATCCGTATTCTATTGGAAGCCTACAGGAAACCCACAGGAGGCACCCAGTGCTTCAAGTGCCAAGGCTTCGGACACATTGCAGAATTCTGCTTCCGAGACACAAAATGCGTCAGGTGTTCCGGTAACCACAGAGTCTCCGACTGCACCCAGACGAAGTCAAATGCTCCAATTGCAACGCAGATCATGCAGCAAGTCATAGAAAATGTCCCTCATTTCAGAAGTATCTGAAAATGAGACAAATACAAGGAACAAGTCAACCATCTACCACGAAGAAGCCAGAAAATACTCCAAGAACACCTCGAAAGACAGAAGAAAACTTCCCTCCCTTGCCTTCTCTGAACCCAAAACCGGAGAATATACTCCAATCCCTCCTTATTCTCCTTACCACCATCCTTCAAAACTCACAAGTCCTTCAATCCACACTATCCTTCGTGAATTCTCAAGTTTCATCTAGAACATAGACTGCATATCCAGATACTACAAGAAATACCTTTTAAGATCGACAAGCTTAAGAAGCTCTTCAAAGAAAACATCCACCTGAAGAAGAAAAACTGTTTAGAGGAGCACTCTTCACAGCAAACACACAACTACGCCGCCACCTGCACTACAAGCATATCAAGATATTGGGTCAAGACCTTCGTAAGGTCGGTACCAAATCCGAACCTGAAATAATTGCTCTAGGCCTACAGCCCGGAAATCTTCTACAAGATCATCATAATAACTCCGGCCGTGAAAGCCTGAGTCAATATATTAGTCCCTAATCGTTATAGCTGGTTTTCTAAACCTGTAGCCGCTACTTATTGCGACTACACAGATCCCAGGTGATGCAAGATGGACACCGGTCCCATACAATGGCAAAATTCTATGGTAAAATGTCTCACCTTTGGGATTCGAACCAGAGCGCGTATCTTAGACCGTTGGGCCTCGACTTCATATTGTTTTAAGTTGTGTATCTTGGATTCACGATCCAAGGTTCTTTTTTTCGAAGAATGTTTACGTCCTTCTAAAAATTCATCGATCCTCCAGTTATATAACCTCGAATATAGATACAAGTATTGTTGAAGAAAACATATTGGAGGTCTTTTTCACCTGTGTGAAGCAAATTCTCGAATGAAAATTTCTCCCCCCCCACCTGCTGAACGAATCCAATCGCTTTCAACAGAATAGTGTGTCAACTTTACGTAGATTATCCCATTTGGTAGGTACATGTCGATAATATCGATTATACTGGATTTTAAAGAAATGTCAACCTTTTAAACAAACAATTTACTTTCGTTTGTTATCCAAACACGTGTGCGTGTGTATTCATCTTAATGTATTGAACTTACTTTCTTCTTGTCACTTTTTATATAACTCTACAAGCAATACAACATAAATTACCAAACATTGCACGAAATAAATTTCTCGCACTATTAGACAGCAATTTTTCCTCTCTCATTTCATGAATATACTGTAGTACTATCTAAAATGGCGTAACAGCGTAATGCAGAGCCATAGCCTCTCTTTTGTTAGGAGTTACTAGTCCAAGTGAATTTAGTTACGCTTATTTGCCCACAAATGTTCAGAATGAGACGCAATGAGAGGTCTAGCAGGTAGTATCCAGTTCTGATAACTGTAGCCGTCTTGGTGAAACCAAAGTCGCGTGGCAGGAGGGAACATTACCGAGTGGGGGAGGGAACTAGTAGCCATGCAGAAAACATTTTCTTATTAATAATAATGATTGAATAAATTGTCCCCATCTAGGGGATATGTGGATGGCGACCACAAGGTGCCCAAGCTGAGCAAAACATTGCTTCCACTTACTTGTGTTTTGCTCCTTACTTTCATCTTTAACCGATCCAGTATTTTTTCCTTTCTTCCACTTACTTATACCAGACTCTTAACTTTACTATCTAACCTCTCTTGCTTAACTATTGTTTTTTTCGACTCCGACGCTATTAGGGCATCCGAGGGCTAGGGAGTCTTTCCTTTCTTCCATTTTTCTTTCCTTTATTTTCTTTTCTTCTCCAGAAAAGCCTGACCACAGGCTATAAGATGGCAGCCCCATCACTGGTCCTGCCTTCTTTTGGCCAGCAACCAATCGAAGGGACTATTATTATTCTTTCAAGTCTTATACGAGAATTTCCCGGAAATCTCTGGGCCGTCCTATGAAACGTTGGGGGGAAAAGTTTCTATAGGATCGTAACAGGCCTTGGCCTAATACTTGAAAGGAAGAAGAAGAAGAAGAATAATAAATTATAAAACAGCGCAATTTTATAATAAACACTCCAAACTTATTAGAGAACAACAATGTTCACTAACATAGAACTAGTACATAGGAAAGCTCAACGTGTAGTAAACATTATGTTTTCTAAACTGAGTGTAGTTGCTGACAGTACCTCGCCCTCCCCTCTTACCGCACCATACACCAATAGACTCATCAAATGTAGTTAAATAAGCCAGAACTGCACAGTAACTAAACAATTACTAGGATGATGAGTTGGTAAATTTTGCTTGGAGGCCTCTTTATTGAGACTTAAGGTTCTTTTACAAGCATGGAAATCTTCTGACTCGGGATTTTTTAGAGTGGAAAAATGCAAGGAGAAAGTCCTCCGGCAGAGATTTTGAGTCTTGGATCCAGAGTCTGAAGATTTCAGGCTCATAAAAGATCCTTAAGCCTGAATAAAAGGGCCTCTAAGCAAATATTTACCACCTCATCATCCAAGTAATACCTTAGTTGCCTGCTAGATGTCTCATTGGGTCAGTATGTTGACCGCATACCATTCATGACATCTACGGGCAAATAAGCGTAACTAAATTAACTTGCTCTGGTCATTCCTAACAAAGGAGAGGCTACGGCTCAACAATGTAGATGACACTGAGATAGCTATTTACCTTATAACGACTGAAGAAAGGGTTTGGCAGATGAGTGAGAATTTCGAGACGAATTCGTAAGACATGATCAATCATTGCAATATACATATTTTAATATTATAATGATATTGCGAAAAGAAAAATTAATGTCTGAACCAGGAATCGAACCGTGGACCTCTAGTTTTCCGTACTAGTGGGCTGCCCACTACACCATTCTAGACCTGGCACAAACATTAACAAATCTTTCCACATATACAAATCTATAATTCTCGTTTTGGTCCGCTGCGAGGTAGGTGTCACTACCATCGCTAACTGCCGGCTTCGTTTAGAAGTATCTATATTTGAGAATTTTACACCACCACTTTTATAAGCAGTAAACGATGTTATTTAACATTTTCCAATACTGTTATTTTAATGTTTGTGCCAGGTCTATAATGGTGTATTGGGCTGCACACTAGTATGGAGAACTAGAGGTCCACGGTTCGATTCCTGGTTCAGACATTAATTTTTCTTTTCACAATATCATTATAGTATTATAATAAATAATAGTTTTAAAAACTAAAACAACACGCTTTATTAGAAAACCGAACTAAAAAATTGAAAAATAATTTTCATTCCCAACACGCTTGTGATAAATAATTTTACCATCAAAAGCGTCGGGTGCTCTTTATCAATTAATATATTTGATAATAAACAGATATTGGTAAAAGTAAAGTCTCTAAGAAGAAAATGTAAAAATCATAAAATGCACCCCACGCTTTTGATGGTAAAATTATTTATCTCAAGCGTGTAGGAAATTAAAATTGTTTTTCAATTTTTTAGTTCGGTTTTCTAATAAAGCGTGTTGTTTTAGATTTTTAAAACTATTATTTATTTTTTATTTTTTAGTTTCAATATTTTACAGGATAAGATAAAAATGTAAATATCTTTAAATTCGATACTATTGTAGTATGAGCTAAAAGTAATACTGTTCCAAAAAAACACCTCCCAGCCGGATTTGAACCAGCGACCTAAAGATTATTGAAATTATATACCACCAGAGTTCACTGCTCTACCAACTGAGCTCTTGCACGATTGACTAAAAAGTCGACAAGTCCGCAACCTATTATAACAGTTTTAATTTTTTTCTGATGATTCTGGCCAAGGTTTTTAGGAACAAAATATTAAATTATTGTATTGTCACGAGCCCTTTACAAGTATACAAAGTTTCAAGTCGATCCAATATTTCTATGTGGTGAAAATCGTGTTCAAAGATTCCGTTACATAGATACAAAAACACTTTTTTGATTTTTTGATGATTCTGGCCAGGATTTTAGAAACAAATATGAAATTATTGTATTGTCACGGGTCCTTTACAAGTATACAAAGTTTCAAGTCGATCCGATGTTTCTAAGTGGGTGAAAATCGTGTTCAAAAATTCCGTTACATAGATGCAAAGACACTTTTTTTGATTTTCTGATGATTCTGGTCAGGATTTTAGAAAATAAATATGAAATTATTATATTGTCACGGGTCCTTTACAAGTATACAAAGTTTTAAGTCAATCCGATGTTTCTAAGTGGGTGAAAATCGTGTTAAAAAATTCCGTTACATAGATGCAAATACACTTTTTTTGATTTTCTGATGATCACTGGCCATGATTTTTAGAAACATAATATGAACTTAGTGTATTGTCACGGGTCTTTTACAAGTATACAAAGTTTCAAGTCGATCCAATGATTTTAAGTGGGTGAAAATCACGTTGATAGATTCCGTTACATAGATAGACAGACAGACAGACAGACAGACAGACAGACAGACAGACAGACAGACAGACAGACAGACAGACAGATAGATAGATACAGGCCAAGCTAATATAAAGCATGTAATATGATCCATTATTGGAACTGTGTTATAATAACAGTATTGTAAAATGTTAACTACATGTTTTGATGTAATATTAAGCATACTGTACGTCCAATGAGAGTTACTAAGTAACTAGCTCAATGCCACTAACATACTCGTTGTTCTACGTCAGCTCTCCACACATCTATCCCGAGATAATGCATTCCACTAATCTTATGTAAAATACACTCCCTCAAATCTCAGTTAACGTTATTCTCCCATCTGATTCTTGGCCTACCTACTGGACACCTTCCCTCTGGTTTCCTACAAGGAGTTTCCATGCACCTTTCCCATTCGTGCCATATGCACTGCTCATCGCAGTGTACGAGATATGTAATTGTTCTTATTACATCTGGTTCCCATAAAGATCATGCAGCTCAATGTTAAGTAGTCTTCTCCATTCACCTGTATCTTCATATCTCTTCAGTTCAAACATTTTCCTAAGAATTTTTTTCTAAATATACCAATAATATTTCTTCCTCTCTTAAAATAAGAGTCATTGTTTCGCATATATATAACTGGAAGAATGACAGTTTTATATATTTTTAGTTTAATTTTTTTAGAAAATTTGGGACAAGACTCCCTGTAACACATAATAGCATGCATTTCCAGAATTGAGTCTATGTTTAATTTCCTTGTACACCTCATTCCTGTTTGTAACTGTTGTTCCTGTATTAGAATTCAGTCACTTCTTCAAAATTTCCCTCATTTGTCATGAACTGTCCATTTCCATTACATTGGCCTAATGTACTTCTATATGTTATCATATGTTTAGTTTTGCTGATGTTTACTTCCAGTCCCAATTTCATAGTGTTACTTAATATAATGTGTCTTAGTATCTCCTCGCTGTCGCCTAATAATATATAATTCTATCCTTAGACTATTCTATTCTGTAATAATTCTGACCGAGAGCAGGTCTTTCACTGCAATCATAGCATTTTCATGCTAAGCGTTGCAGCTTTACTAAGGAATTATAGGTGTGGTAGCTTTCCGTTGCTTTCCACACCAGTGATGAATGATGGTGATGATGATAATGATGATGATAATAATAATAATAATAATAATAATAATAATAATAATAATAATAATAATAATAATGTTTTATTTATTCTGGCAGAGTTAAGGCCCTAAGGCCTTCTCTTCCACTCAACCAGCACAAATACAAATAAATATTTGACAAATGTACGTAGATATACACTATACTAATTATACGATACGGAAGTGAATTCTGGACACTTCAAGCAAAAGATAAATCCCGCATTAATAGTTCACAAATGAGATTCCTCCGATCACTAACTGGAATAACATTAAGGGATAGAATGAAAAGTGATGAGATAAGGATGCAGTGGAATAGTAGGGAAATGGTTGAACATATACAAAATTATCATAAGTAATGTCACGAGTGATTTCCAAATTATCGATAAATTCACGACTCACGAAGTGAGGAGTGAATTTATCTAGAGAATTTGGAAATCAAGAGTGGCATTTGTTAGGACTGTTTAACGAATAAAATTAAGCTGTTTACTCACAAATCATTATTTAACTATAGTTATTTTAAAATATTTATATATTTAATGTAAACGGCGATGTTTAAAAACAAATAAGAAACGATAGGAACGCTTCATCTGCTTCTTTTGTTTATCACTGCAACCAGATCATACTATTTATTGCCAAAGGAACGCAATATTGTAAGAATGTCTCTCTAGTGGAGAAAACATGAAACATCAAACTGTATATTAATTCATTTTTGATGTCGTATGATGTAAATATGACAATTATATTTTTCTGGATTATTACCTGGGAAAAAATACATTTAAAAAAGTGCAAACAGTGGTTTCTTTTTTTGGTGGCATAATCAATTGCTACAAATGTTTTTACATTAACTCCCGCATGCGGCATATATTGACATTCATGCACTATATATACAATCTGGTAGCCGTATTTCTCGGAGGCTCTGTCCCTGCAAAATAATGGTCAGACCGGTTCAGAATATTAAAAAGGAGGAGCTTTCTTTAATATGGTAATTATAACACTGATAAATATTTCGTGAAACACGACTCTGATTGGTTGTAAAACAGAAATCATTGAAACGTGATTGGTCATTGACTCCCATTTGGGGCATGAGTTAAATAGTCAGATTAAATGGTTCCAACACGTCCAGAGAATGTCAAATTCCCGTTTACCAAAGATGATTTACCATCTCAACCCTAAAGGCAAAAGAGACCTCGGAAGACCCTTCAACCGATGGAAAGATCAGTTTTTGTAGTCGCAGAACGGGCATCATCACCCAATACTGCATTCGGAAGAAGAAGAAGAAGACTATAAACTGTCAAAGGTACATTAAATGTAGCAATGTAAATTTTAAGGGTCATGATGATGGCCGGATGATTTTCGGCGACCGTTGGGCCCTAAGCTTCCTGACATTTGTCTTTCGGGTGAGGAAAAATCCCGAAAAAAACCTCACCCAGGAGCCTTTCCCGACAGGGAATTGAACCCGGGCCCGCTGCGTGACAAGGCAGCACGCGACCTCGAGACCACAGCGGTGGAAGTTCCTCTATTATACAAAGTTATTTAGAAAAAGTGTGCAAATTTTGATGAGAATATCAAATAGTAACAACTAAATGTTCAATTTTTATTGATATATCTCTTTCACCTAGGAATAATTTTCTAGAGATGTCTATTTTTTCAATGAAGACATCGAGAGAAATAACATAGATCAATACGAAGCAATTTATAAGACACCGACTGTGATAAAAAATGCAGCGCAGTCAATATTGTTCCAAGCACCTCTTTGAGATTGAATCTCTAGCAGAGAGGGTTCGTGGTGAAGTTGATTTCTGATTCTTAAGAACTCCACATTTTCCTATCCATTCAATTTTAAGATAAATCACATCTTACTACACTTTTACATAAATCCAATTCCAATGATAAAGACATTTTAAGAAGATTATCCCACCCAATTATCGAATCGCAGAAATATAATTTCTTATCGATGAAAATGTTAAAAGCTTTCAGAATACTTCTAACTACTTAAATATGTCATTACAAACACCTCTTCAGCTACAGGGAATCTCCAACTATCGGATCAAATTTATACAAACGTAGAGGACTCTGAACTTGGTACACCGTGTTGTTAAGTAGGTATCTGATATTTTATTAATAAATATCAAAACTATTTGAGATAACAATTTGCTGTTTTCTGCAACGCTATTATTAACTCAAAACTTCATCTTCTTCTTCGTCGCGGTTTATGTTCATTACTAGCCTGTTCCGGCTCCAAATTTCCATATTTTCTTTGGTCTTCCAAAACTACTTCTTCCTCGTAGTGAATAGTTGTATGCTGGTTTTTAACTAAAAACATTTAATTAATTTGTGATATCTTCAACATGGTCTCTTCTAGTTGGTCGTAGGATGTCTACAGGGTAAAGCGCGTGGATTATTTTATTTATTTGTTTAATGGCTATATTGAGTCTTTGGCGTGGATTCATTGAAGTAGTCCCCAACCGAAGTATTGATTGGGGAACTATTTTACCCACGGAAAATTTTGCCCTAGTGGAACCCATATCCGCGTTTCTTGAAAGTTCTTTTTGAACCAAAGAGAGATGAACAGATTGGCGAATGGAGAGGATTAAATATCAGTGAGTTACATGATATTTATAGGAAACGAGATATAATAAGAACAATTAAGTCTCGTAGACTGCGATGGGCAGGACATGTGGAACGAATGCGGAATGAAACAGAGGCATAGAAGCTTCTTGTAGGAAAATCTCAGGAAAACGCCGTGTTGGGAGACCAAGGATGATGTGGGAGAGTAACATTAACACGATTTTAGGAAAGTAGATTGTACAGGGGATGATTGGAAAACATTAGCTCAGGATAGGGAAGTGTGGAGAGCTTATGTACGCGTGGCCATAAACCTACGGGTTCGATAGAGCCAGTGAGTTAGTTTTAGTTAGTTGATTAAATGTATTTCCTTTCTTTCGGAATTTCACTAATTCCATTATTATTATTATTATTACTATTATTATTATTATTATTATTATTATTTTTATTATTATTATTTGTATTATTATTATTATTTACTATTATTTGTATTATTATTATTATTATTACTATTATTTGTATTATTATTATCATTATTATTATATTTACGTCCAATTTTTGCTGGACAAATCTATGTCTTCAGCGTTACTACCAGTCGTAAAATTTCGTAATATTGCGAGAGTTTTCTTGCTCCCTACCTCTACAGTTTAACTTTTAGATCTAAAGTCTGTCCGTAGAATCTGTAGAGAAGCTGTTCGAAATAAACCATCCACGCAGGAGGCTGGCAAAAATACACGAGGCCGCGGAAGGAATGAGGCAGGTGGGAGAAGAGATCACGTGACATCACTCATTTCGCTCTTGAGCTTCGAGCGAGAAAGATGTCTAGACAGAGAGCTGGCGAATTTTATCTACACACACCGCGGGCGGACTATAATTATAATCTATCTATACCAATAAAATTCATATCAAATCCCGTTGAGGTGAAGAGTCATAAGATAAAAATTAAAATAAATGCATTTTGGCAGGTGCCGTCGTCCTCAACTTTGTCAAAATGTTGTATTTATAACGTAGACTGTAGTTAACTTCCGAATGACCTGTAGTTAACATTTTAAATACAACATTTTGACAAAGTTGAGGACGACGGCACCTACAAAAAGGCATTCATTTTAATTTCTATCTTATGACCAATGAATGTAATTTGCAGACCACTTTGAAATAAATTTTAATTTTATATAAACCAGCTGATTGGCCGGCGTTATCCAAGTATTTACTTACTTACTCATTGGCACTATCGAACCCGTAGGTTCATGGCCGCGCGGACATAAGCTCTCCATACATCCCTATCCTGAGCTAATGCCTTCCAATCATTCCCTGTATAATCTACTTCCCTCAAATCATAGTTAATGTTGTTCTCCGACCTCATTCTTGGTCCACCAACTGGGCGTTTTCCCTCTGGCTTTCCTACAAGAAGCTTCCATGGACGTCTTTCATTCCCCATACGCGCAACATGTCCTGCCCATCGCAGTCTACGAGACTTAACTGTTCTTATTATATCTGGCTTCCTATACAGACCAAGTAGTTCATTGTTATGTAGAATTCTCCAGTCACCTGTCTGTCCATCTCTCTTTGGTCCAAAAATGTTTCTAAGAACTTTATTCTCAAATACTCGTAATCTCCTTTCCTCTCTTAAAGTAAGAATCCATGTTTCGCATCCATATAATATAACTGGTAGAATAATAGTTGTATATATTTTCAGCTTAACGTTTTTTGAAAGGAGTTGGGACATCAAGAGTCTCTGCAATGCATAATAGCATGCATTTCCAGAATTGAGCCTATGTTTAATTTCTTTGTGCATCTCATTCCTATTTAAGTACACCTGATTTAATTAATATATAATGCAATTGTAATGTTATCTATTGTGTTTTCTTTTGTTTTCTTTATATTATTAGGCTTACTAGACTTTCATTTATTGATACCGGCTGTCAACAACACGTAAGGCTTACTGCATATGCAATCCATATTTTGTAAATAACATTGTATGTATCTTACTTTTTGTCTAATAAAGTCCTACTACATGTATGCTTATATACTACATACACAATTTTTTATTAATTTAAACAGTCTCTTACTGTATAAGGGGGCACGCCGTAGCGTAGTGGTTAAGGCACTGAGCTACAAGCCGGAGGGTCGAGTATTTCAAGTCCCGTTGGGGTCAGGATTTTTAAACTGACCCAAACCCTCTGGCGGCACTATGACTCTGGGGTCGACTCAGCCTCTAACGGAAATGAGTACCAGACGCTTGTTCTGGGGTAAAGGCGGCCGTCACGCAGGGCTGACAACCCGGCTGACATAAAGTGTCGATTTTCTAGAAAAATTGGGAGCCTTAACCTCCTACTACCCCAGGGGCCTCCGGGCCTGTTGTGGGATCACTTTACCTTTTTACACTTTACCTCTTACTGTATAACATAAAATACGCCCATTAAAACAGTCAGTTTTTTTAATTAAAAATGAAATAATATATCGGACACTACATCGCAATATCCGCCGTTATGACCATATTTCCGAACACTTTAATAACCTCTCTTGGCTCCGTCTTACTGACAGACGTAAATTGCACTCTCTTCCGCTACTTTACAAGCTTCTGAATTCCTACATTCCTACTTACCTGGCGTCCAGATTTGAGAAGTTATCCTCCTACCACAATATTGACACTAGGTCACAAGATAGCAGTCTGCTAACAATTCCTCTTCATAGCACTTCCTCCTATTCTACTTCCTTCACAGTAGCCTCCGCCCGCTCCTGGAATCTCCTACCCCAAGATATCAGGGGTTGCCGCACACTTGGCACCTTTAAGTCACGCTTATACAGTTACCTGTTGTCTAATAATTAATTTTTCTCTATTTATTTAATTTTATACTATGTCATTAATCTTTTCCTCGTTTTTTTATATATCTTGTACATATTATATATTTAATTCGTTAAATTTAGAGTAAATCAAAATACATTATAAATATTAATTGTATTGTATTCATAACTTGTAATCGTTTATATATATATTGTAATTTAGATTTAAGACTTTTCTTTTGTATTTTTTTTAAACCTGGTTGAGTGGTAGACAAGGCCTTAAGGCCTTAACTCTGCCAGGTAAAATAAAGCTATTATTATTATTATTATTATTATTATTATTATTATTATTATTATTATTATTATTATTATTATCGCTTAAATATGGGTATTTCATTGTCACGAAGATAAATTTGAGTCCTTCCTCTAGAACATACCCCGGACAATAAATATTACATAGGTTTTCGAATTAGAAGGAAATATACTGTCGCATGTTGCAAAGTCTCAACTAGATGACGTCGTGGGGTAGAGAATCTTAGTTATTGGAAATTGCTTCTTCAACAGCGCCGACTGAATTACTATGAAATAATTCAAAAAATTTAGCAAAGTTCTCTCCATGTATTCAGTAACATGTCGGGAGTGATAGTCTTATTCTCCGGTTCAGGTTTTAAATGTTTGGCAACTGAACATTTTTATATAGATTATTCTTAATGAAATTCCACATAAAGAAAACTAACGGTATTAATCGGATGAGCGAGGAAACCGAATCCCAATTCAGCGAACGTTGTAAAGCGGATTCAATGAATCAGGAATACCTACTATAGGCCAAGTGGCACGGTGCACCATCCTGCTGGAAAATTGTGTTTGGTTATAATAGATCAACTTGTGGAAGGTAAAATAAAGTTCCATGTCTTGAAGTTTGACTCTCTATTACCGAGTCTGTATTTATGCCCAGTTACACATCAATTTGCGCATTGATTTTACGCTGTAACTTCATTTTCCAAAATAACACGCGTTGCTATAGAACCGATATGTGAATGAAACAATTGAAATACAGAAAATCGCATGTTGCTGTAACTCTTCCAACCTTTGTTCAAATTGTAACGTAAACAAACCAAATGTAGCAAGACTGCATGTTCATTGGTTGAATAACGATTTTACCTTTAAGCATGTAAGAAAATGTAGTTCCCTTTCTAACACTCGAAATAGAGAAAATAATATAGGCTATATGTAGGTCTATAGGCCTATGTATAATGTAGCGTATGTGTATATATATATATATATATATATATATATATATGTGTGTGTGTGTGTGTGTGTGTGTAGGCTAAGTTACAAAGGAGAATAATTTTAAAATATACGTAGAAATTCATTATATAATGGAAATGGACAGCTAATGACAAATGAGGGAAATTTTGAGGAGGTGGCTGAATTCAAATACCTAGGAACAATAATCACAAATAGGAATGAGATGCACAAAGAAATTAAACATAGGCTCAATTCTGGAAATGCGTGCTATTATGCATTGCAGAGACTCTTGATGTCCCAACTCCTTTCAAAAAACGTTAAACTGAAAATATATAAAACTATTATTCTACCAGTTATATTATATGGGTGCGAAACAAGGACTCTTACTTTAAGGGAGGAAAGGAGATTACAAGTATTTGAGATTAAAGTTCTTAGGAACATTTTTGGACCAAAGAGAGATGACCAAACAGGTGAATGGAGAAGACTACTTAACAATGAACTACATGGTCTTTATAGGAAGCCAGATATAAGAACAGTTAAGTCTCGTAGACTGCGATGGGCAGGACATGTTGCACGTATGGGGAATGAAAGACTTGCATGGAAGTTTCTTGTAGGAAAGCCAGAGGGAAAACGCCCAGTTGGTAGACCAAGAATGAGGTGAGAGAATAAGATTAACTATGATTTGAGGGATGTAGATTATACAGGGAATGATTGGAAATCATTAGCTCAGGATAGGGATGTATGGAGAGCTTATCATGAACCTACGGGTTCGATAGTGCCAGTGAGTAAGTAAGTGAGTAAGTATAGGCCTAATTACAATTTTAATAGAATAAACGAAAACTGTTATATTCTTACGCATGCGCAATGTAGAATACGTTGGAATTTCAGTTGTTCAAAATGTCTGCTTCTGCATAATAATAAAACATTGGAAACTAAAGCATTTGAAATGCGGAGAGAAACAAATTATTTTGAATGATTTCAAAGAGTTTAATGAACTATATCCTACATTAACATTGAGGATGTGAAAATAACATCAGAATTTACTGGTGAGTCAGCATGGAGCACAAATTTTGCTAGTAATGAAATTGGAAATAAAGAATATCTATCGACATCATGGAAAAGGTGTAAACGTCTGATTAGGTAGGTCCATATATATATATTTTTTGTCATACATAATAAATGGAAGTTACTAATTATTGATACCGTCTTACCTTTATTCAGTCTTATTTCCTGTAAAATACGATTTTGGCTAAGAACAATATTTCTATCGATGACAGTTCCGTATACAATTTAGTCATATCGCGGGTAAATGTAGCACCACGGTTCCCCCCAATAGACAGCGTCGGCGAAATAATACCAAGCATTTTTTTACAGTACAACTGGAACTAAGCTCGAAATTGGTATATCCCTAAAGCGAGTGGATTATTTCATGACAGAAAAAAATAATATAAGGCGTCTTTTTTTTTTTACACGCTTAATATTAGCTTGACCTGTATATATCTATGTAACGGAATCTTTCAAGGCGATTTTCACCCACTTAAAATCATTGGATCGACTTGAAACTTTGCATACTTGTAAAGGACCCGTGGTAATACAATCATTTCATAATGGTTTCTAAAACCCTTGCAAGAATAATCAGAAAATCAAAAAAAGGGTCTGTGTAATTATGTAACGGAATATTTCAACACACGCACACACTATTGAGTAACACTAAGAAATTAGGACTGGAAATAAATATCACTAAAACTAAATATATGGTCACACGTAGAAATTCAGTATATAATGGAAATGGACAGCTAATGACAAATGAGGGAAATTTTGAGGAAGTGCCTGAATTCAAATACCTAGGAACAATAATCACAAATAGGAATGAGATGCAAAAAGGAATTAAACATAGGCTCAATTCTGGAAATGCGTGCTATTATGCATTGCAGAGACTCTTGATGTCCCAACTCCTTTCAAAAAACGTTAAGCTGAAAATATATAAAACTATTATTCTACCAGTTATATTATATGGATGCGAAACCTGGACTCTTACTTTAAGGGAGGAAAGGAGATTACGAGTATTTGAGAATAAAGTTCTTAGGAAAATTTTTGGATCAAAGAGAGATGAACAGACAGGTGAATGGAGAAGACTACATAACAATGAACTACATGGTCTTTATAGGAAGCCAGATGTAATAAAAACAGTTAAGTCTCGTAGACTGCGATGGGCAGGACATGTTGCGCGTATGGGGAATGAAAGACGTGCATGGAAACTTCTTGTAGGAAAGCCAGATGGAAAACGCCCAGTTGATAGACCAAGAATGAGGTGGGAGAACAACATTAACTATGATTTGAGGGAAGTAGATTATACAGAGAATGATTGGAAAGCATTAGCTCAGGATAGGGATGTATGGAGAGCTTATGTCCGCGCGGCCTTGAACCTTCGGGTTCGATAGTGCCAGTGAGTTAGTTAGTTATATTTCAACACGATTTTCACCCACTTAAAATTATTAGATCGACTTGAAACTCTATATACTTGTAAAGGACCAATGACAATAAATGATTTCTAAACTCCTGGCCAGAATCACCAGAAAATCAAAAAAATAAAAACCGGTATAATAGGTTGCGGACTTATCAACTTTTTAGTCAATCGTTATAAGAACTCGGTTGGTAGAGCGGTAGACTATAGTGGTATATAATTTCAGTACTCCATAGGTCGTTGGTTCAAATGCGGCCCGGAGGATTTTTTTTAGCTCATACTACAATAGTATCGAATTTAAAGATATTTATATTTTTATCTTATTTTGTAAAATATTAAAACTAAAAAAAAAATGTTTAAAAAACTAAAACAACACGCTTTATTAGAAAACCGAACTAAAAAATGAAAAATAATTTTAATTTCCAACACGCTTGTGATAAAATTAAAGTGGTCAACAAAATAAACATCTCCAACACATTTAGAATAAAACTATAGTTGTCTGCAAAAAAAAAAATAATTTTACCATCAAAAGCGTGGGGTTCTTTTTATGGTTTTTACATTTTCTTCTTAGAGACTTTACTATTACCAATATCTGTTTATTATCAAATATATTAATTAATATAGAGCACCCTACGCTTTTGATGGTAAAATTATTATTTTTTGTAGATAGCTATAGTTTTATTCTAAATGAGTTCGAGATTATTTTTTTGTTGACCACTTAAATTTTATCACAAGCGTGTTGGAAATTAAATTTATTTTTCATTTTTTTAGCTCGGTTTTCTAATAAAGCGTGTTGTTTTAGTTTTTTAGAACTATTATTTATTATAATTTGGACCCGCAAAACATCACTGTAAATTTATTTCATTGCATCCTGAAAGCCTAGTAATATCGAATGTTGGGGATATATTCTAGATTAACAGCTAAGATGAACATTTTTCTCTCTAGTCTGGTTATTATTATTATTATTATTATTATTATTATTATTATTATTATTATTATTATTATTATTATTATTATTATTATTAAAACTTTAGACGATTCCAACATTACCAAAAAATTAGTAGAAGCTATAAAAGCATTATACAAAGGATCTATTTCGAAAATAAAAGTGGGAAATCATATAACAAAGGGATTTACTATTACAAAAGGTTTAAGGCAAGGTTGCAGTTTATCTCCAACTCTATTTAAAATTTATCTCGAAAGAGTACTAAGAGACTGGAGGAAAAAATGTCAAAAAATGGGCATACCTATCCAAAATACACATGTATATTCATTAAATTTTGCAGATGACCAGGTATTAATAGTATAGGACCACGATGACATATAATATATGGCTAAAAAACTAAAAGAAGAATATGAAAAATGGGGACTTTATATAAACATTGAGAAAAGTAAATATCTGTGTATAGGAGAAGAAATGGAAAATATAAATTTCAACAATGGAGAAGAACTAAAACCTAGTATTGAATGCACTTATTTAGGAACAAAATTAGACCATTCAGGCGATAACACAGTGGAAATTAAAAATAGAATCGCACAAACAAAACAAGCAATAAATGCTTTAAACTCTGTTTGTTGGAGCAAAGATATTACAATAAAATAGAAAATTACAAATATATCCAACCATAATTCAGAGCATTTTAACATATGGTGCTGAAGTCTGGCAAATTCCTACCAGGGAAATGAAAAGAATTTTAAGTACAGAAATGGATGTTTTAAGAAGATCAGCAGGAAAATCTAGAATGGATAGAATACGAAATAAAGAAATAAGGGAAATTATGGGTGTACAAGAGGAGCCGGACATCATAGACATCATAGAAAAGAAAAGATTTCAGTGGTATGGTCATGTCAAACGAATGCCAGAGCAAAAATTGCCAAAAATTGTTATGGAATGGATCCCAATGGAAAGGAGGAAGAGAGGAAGACGGAAGAAAACTTGGATAGAAGGGGTACAAGCAGCTATGAATATCAGAGGAATGGAGGAAGATCGATGGATGGACAGAGAGGAATGGCGTTTGGTTTCCGGAAGACGGCGGCAGCTGCTATGATACCGGATGATGATGATGATGATGATGGTGATGATTATTATTATTATTTTAAAATTTAATGATTTCTTCACACACCATGTTTAATGTTGGTAACAGATGAAATATTAAGGTAATTTTCGTGTTTATACGTTCACTTTAGTTTAACAATCTGCACTGGAATTTTCCCTGACCTTCAAACTCTATATTCCGTTTATTTTCTGTAAATTGCAATTATATGAAACGCACATACTGTAATTACATAGAAGATAGAAGAACGAGGAAGACTGCCATTTTGTGACGTCATGTATTGTTGGTATGGGAAACAGGTCAAGTAACAATGTATCATTTTAAAACAGTTATCACGTGGGAATTTGCAATTAAACAGAACACTTATCACCTGATTGTAATGCCAACTTACACATTAAACAACTAAGTGTAAATAAATTGTATTTTAATTTTGACACAAGAAACTTATCAACTTGAGCTAATTAATTGGAGTTATTTATTAAAATCCTTGACGCCAAGTTCGCGCCCTTGTTGTCACTTTTCTCATATACACAAGGACAGAAGACATTGATTATATATGTTATTATTTAATCTTCTTCTTCACTTCCTGGTTTAGGCAAGAGTTGCCTGTTCCGTCTTCACTAATAGATCTGAGACCATCTCTTCCGAGGACGTCCGACATCTCTTCTTCCTCTTGGAAAATAATGGAAGATTTTATTTGGTAATCTTCTTTTTTTTCCATTCTTTCTACATGTTCTTTCCACTGTATCTTGTTGTTAAATATCTTTTCTTTTATGGAGTAGATGTGCAGTTCTTCACGGATATCCTCGTTTCTTATATTAATTTTTATGTTATTATTTGGTATTAAGTTTTAAAATAAAATTATATATGTGTTTATTTATTAAATAATTTAATTCCAACATTATATAGCTTGCAGGTCTACATAAATTTAATATTCATACATCATGAGGCTGAGAATTGACATACCTTAGTTTTCACCTTCACCTGTACTTCGTTCTCAAACAATCGAAATACATTTTCTTACACGTTTAAAAGTAAAACCAAAATGCAGTCATACATCTGGTTTAATTACATTACAACTAGAACTTTGCTCGGAAGAGATATAGTAGACACCGAAAATGACCGTCTGTGTGTGGGGGGGGGGGGCTGACATCTGTGACCAACTTAACGAATTATTATTTTTTTTTCAAATGCTCCAGGTTAGTCTTTTCGACATTCTTGGTTTGTCTCCTGGCATGGCGTACTTGCAACCCACTTCTGAGGTTGGGGTGCCTGGAAGGCGGGGTTACGTTGCCCCGATGATATGATGGGTGATGATGATGATAGTGGTGCGCCAGGAGAGTCCCTAATCCTAAGCTTAACCTAAGATGAATATGAATGATGATGATTTCGATGGCCATATGATTTCGGGGACCGTTTGGGCCTTAAAGTTTTCCTGACATTTGTCTTATAGGTGAGGAAAAACCCCGATAAAACCTCACCTAGTAAAACTGTCCCGACCGGGGATCGAAACCGGGCCCGCTGCGTGACAAGGCAGCACGCTACCCCGAGACCACAGCTGTGGATATTTAACGATTTATTTCAGTGACTAATTTTAATTATATGACGAAATAGCCCCTGTCAATCTACGAAATGATTTTATAAATGGGATGAGAACAGAGACTAGTAGATTCCATGCCCACTCGATTGTAAAATGTGTCCAAAATTGAAAAGAAGATGGGGTAAATATTAATGTTCTAAAGCAGACGCGAGTGTGTTAGAGAGGCGAATGGCGCAGACTACATAACAATCAGCTACATGGAAAACCAGACATAAAAGAAAAAATAAGTGTCGTAGACTGCGATGAGCAGGACATGTGGCACGATGCCTTTGCTTGTCCAATAATGCAAAAATCCAAATGTTACACTTGAATGGGATTTTGATCGATGTAGCATTGGAGTAGTGTTGCATTGTAACGTAGCAACGATTGACGGTTTACAATTTCGGATGGATAATATTATCATTCTGTTTCTGTAGTGCCGTGAGCGAATGGAAAATATCTCAGGCTTTGGCATTTTGAAGTTAGGTAAGTTTGAATACATTTATTACACAAATATTTCACATTAGAATAAATACACTTCTTATTTGACACTGCAACTTCATTTAGTTGAATACTTAAATATTTATTTCCAAAGCTTCCTGTCACTAATCCAATTTTTTATATTCAACTAGCTACTGGCTGGAGTGCGCTCCTATTCCTAAATAAATTAGATATAATTCTTAAATTTCCGTTTCAGGTTAAATTCCTACACCTAATGTTTTTAGAGCATAATAGCAGCTAAACACTCGCCGCACCTGGAAACGTTTATTAGCAAAGTTATACGTTTCGTCGAACAAACATGGCGGTTTGCTAAAATCAATTCTTATTTTCGGATTTCAGGTAAACCCCCAATTAAAATGGTCGGATTTCGCTGAGTTATGGATAATAGCTACTTCGGTTTATTTTAATAGCATATACTGAATTCCGTTGTTAAACAACGAAATTTGTGACCGCTAGAGCGGATTTTTAATTTTCGTTTCAGGTGAACTCCTACATCTACCGGTTTTAGAGCATAATAGATAGCGGCTACAGACTGAGATGGGTGGGTCATATAATGAGAATAGAGGAGGAGAATACCATTAGAAAGCTTACACTACTGAGACCAGATGGAGGAAGACCGAATTGAGATGGGTGGATAGTTGGATGGAGTAGGGAAGGTCGGGGTCCGGGGATGGTGGAGGGTTGGACAGGGATGTGTGGAAGAGTTTCTTGACAGCAGCCAGGGCCCATGAAGGGCTGTAGAGCTAGAAGAATAAGAAGAAGAAGAAACTGGCTAAACACTCTGTACACTTGGAAACATGTATGTACAAATTTTCATGAAGATCTGTTGAGGGTTTAAGAAATCACACGCATGCAGGCTGGATTATTTATTTAGATTATTTAGTCTTATAACACATCATTATCCCATTTAATTTTAAATCTGACTTGAAGTCTAGTTGTTAAAGGTTTCACTGGAAGTGTTTTTAACAATACAATTCATTCTGCACACCTGGCCAAATCAAATTCATCTTTGTACTCCTATGAACATTTTTATTCAATAGCCCAGGTTGTCATTTGTGGTATTCTCTCCTGGCACTGGCGTAATTGTAACACACTTCTGAGGTTGGGGCGCCTGGAAGGCGTGGTTACGGCTGCCCTGATGATATCATGGGCGATGATGATGATAGTGCTGCACCAGGAGAGTCCTTAATCCTAAACTTGATCTAAGGCGAATGTGAATGATGATTATGATGGCCGTATGATATTCGGGGACCGTTTGGGTCTTAAAGTTTCCTGATATTTGCATTACATGTAATGAAAAACCTTGAAAAAATCACCCAGGACACTTGTCTCGACCAAATTAAAAACTATACACAGTCGGACCGAATACGGGCCGACTGTGTATAGTTTTTAATTTTATTTATTCAATTCATCATTTCTACTAATTATTTATCCAAGTTCTATCTACAATTTCTGCTGCTCGAAAATTTTCCCAAATACAGAATGCAACGTAAGTCAGTTAACCGAAAATTCAAATATATTATTTTCTGTAGCTTATCAACCAAGAACCACAGAAATTGTTCAAAGTGACCTCCATTGTTATTTAAGCATTTGTGGCATAATTTAACATTGATTTGCAGACGTTATCTCACAAGTTCCCATTATTAACAAAAGTGATTTCAAATTCCTGTTCAGTCAAATCCCGTAAATGTTGCAGGTTTAGTGGTTTTGTACTGAAAACTTTGTCCTTCAAAATTTGAGATTATATTCTGATGGTCCCATACTCAAACTCCAGTTTCAACCAATCTGATTTTTCCCTTGTAACCATGTGTAGTGGTTAACTGACTTATGCCTCATCCTATAATTATCATTCGAAAACTAATACTTGTATTTCGGCATCATCTAGATCAGGTTTTGCAGACATAAGCCAATTTGGATCGTCCGATTATTCTAACTTTAGTATTCTTGGATCCGAGAAATGCATGATACACTCTGTTGCCTAGTGTGTACCACTTTCCATTGATTTATTTCCATATAAATATAGAGGAACCAGGAATAAAATAATTCAAACAATATTATATGCTGATGATCAAATAATATTATCAGATTCCGAAGATAGCTTACAAATAGCAGCGTATCAATTATTCAAAATTGCCAGCAAATATAATATGAAAATTTCCACTTCAAAATCCAAAAAAATGGCAATGTGTGGAAAAAAACGTACAACGGGTGAAAATTGAGATTGATGGAAAAATTATAGAACAAGTGTCAGATTTCTCTTACTTAGGAAGTGTATTTGCAGAGTATAAGAGTGACATTGATTCAAAATTACAAAAATATAATAAAATGAATGGGGTAATACGAAGACATTTTGGTAAACAGATGAGGACAGAGACAAAACTAAGATTACATAACATCACATCAAAAGCTGCTCTAAAATACGGAAGTGAAATTTGGATTTTAAACAAAAGAAACTCTCATAAACTTCAAGTAAGCCAAATGCGCTTCTTACGATCATTGTTAGGAGTTAATAGACTGGATCACCAAAGGAACACTATTATCAGAGGAAAACTTGGAGTAACAAGTTTAAATGAAGATATACAAAGATAACAAGAATGAAAAATGCATCTGAGGAGAATGGCAAGAAATAGACTTCCAAAATTGGCATTCCAATATACTCCAACTGGACATAGGGACCAAGGAAGACCAAAACATCGGTGGAAAGATCAAGACCATCTTCGTTAGGATTACCGTACAGGCCACATGGCCTAAAACGAATTTGTTCATGATGATGATGATAAATATAGTAGTATTAGTTTATCCCGAGTGGGGACATGGGTGTTCCCTAACTCGACATTCTTAACCAATCTAATTTAGTTACGCTTATGTTCCTACATATGTCAACTAGTAGTCTGCACATAACCTCAAAGATACATCTAGGTATTACTTGGATGAAGGAAGGATAAGAGGGTATTAATAGGGTTATAGGTTAATAGGATGTTGGGCGCCAGGAGTACCGAAAGGATATCTCCATGTATGAGATCTTAGGTTGCTCAGGTTGGTAATCGGTAGAGTTGAGGTTCTTTCTCTAGGGATAAGCAAGGAGCTGGCCGGGGCAAGACTACGCGAGATGAAGTTTAATAAAAATATTTTATTAATCGATGGACACTATACATATGTAAGATTGTTGACATATTTGATGTCGGACAAGGTATTGACCGCAGTAACGCCTTTAGAATCCAGATGGAATCTCTACTGATCTAACACGGATTAATAAATTTCAAGTTGAAGTTATGTTTGTATTTTGTTACTTTGAAGCCATGTCGGTAGTCCCGACTCCCGCCTCGGTGAGTCCGCCGGACTAAGGACGCCGAACTCTAAACGCTGAACTCAGAATGCAGAACTAAACTAACTTAATATAATTATTGTTGGTATAAGGTAAACTTCGTTACCCTCTCTCTGTCATCGTGTCGTCATGAGGTCATTACCTTGTCGCGATAAAACACTTTATTATATTGGTTGACAACGATTCCTTATTACCAAAGAAGGAATCTCCGTCTTTCCATTGGATAAGGATCCACCATGTTCCCTGTATGGACACTCCTTTGGGTCAGTGGCCTTTTCCCGCCTGTTTGGTAGGCTTCGCGTCCTCGCGGTTTGTCGAGTTCGTTATAATGGGTTGTTTACTCGACGCTGTAGTTCCCCAGCCATAAATCATACTTTGTTAATGACCTGTCAGCGAATCTCAGTTTAAGATCTTGGATTACTGGTCCACAAAGAAATGTCCAGTAATCCTCTAGTAAAATAAGTTTTCCAAAATTTTAACTCTTTTATAGCCGCGTCAAGAGCCTGTCGCTTAACAAAAGCGGTACCATGTACTTGTTAAATGGTTTCCTTAATTACTATCCATCACTGTGGCGTAGTTGGTAGAGTCCCTACCTTCCACTCCGGCGACCCGGGTTCGATTCCCGGCGGGGTAAGGGATTTTTAAAATATCAACCTTGGGACTGGGTGTGTGTAGTGTCCAAGTTGTACCCATTGGGTCTATTTCCTAAAAAAAATGCATGCAATTTAATTACTAACTGATCGTTTATTCCTAATTCTATCAACTTCGTTTGATTCAATTTATTTTAATTCAATTATATGAAAATCAAAATCCTCGTGTTCTCACGGTTCGATTGCATATAAGTTTCATATACCTGCGGTTATTATTTCATCCTTTAGACATTTAACATGATAATAATACAGGTCTCCTAATTAATTTATTATTTTAATTTATTAATCTAGGAGTCAGAGTGTAAGATTCTGCTTCAAGGCAGATTATATTTTGCTCAGAGGCACTAGTTTAGCCTTAAAGTCTATCTCGGAGAACTGGTCCCTTGGATTCTTCCATAAAAAAACTAAATACCCTTGAGGAAAGAGGCAAGTAACATAACCCCTAGACCACCGAGGTCAAATTTGAATCCAGATGATTAAAATATACAAAACATAGAGCCCAGAATGTTTTTATATTTTGTGACAAAATACTGTAAGCAGACTTGTTCAAAATACACTAAAGCTTCGCCTGAATTATATAGTTTAACTTAGAACATGTTTCAGGAAAAATTTCCCCCCAATTTTACCAACAATAACTGATCCATGGTCTGGCGGTAATTTTATGCGCCGGTAGTGTTTATTACAAGAAATGCTGCTCCCTAATTCGGCGAGTCCTTCGTATTCTTGTTAAGTGTGTATATGTTCCAAAGTTTAAACATACTCTAGCGACACGTCGTGTCCGGGTGGCATAGTAGACCTAAAATTAGTGCCTAAAAAGGGAGAGTTTAACCCCGTAATTGGCGAAATTTAAATTATCCATGCCAGCTGAATTAAATGCGTCGGACTGGAGAGAAAACAAATCATGCATAAACATAATTTATACAAATTTAAATAACTTTTACTGCTTCATTTTCCCACTATTTATTAAATAAATTAAACCGCCGAGCTTTATAGGATGCAGTGCCAAATTAAGGACAAGAAATAAAGGAAGAAATTAGGCAATTATTTGCATAGACAGGTTGTTTTGAACAATTTGTTCGCTGAATTATATACGAATAGTAAACTAAACAAATCTACATACCTATTGTTTTGCAAACACATCCACTTTCAAGACGGCTCATGTTGTGGTGTTTGTTAGGTGTAAATTCTAATTTTCTAAACGAAACTAATCAATTTTAAACAATATTTGGTACAAAATGTCGGATATATACAGAAATAGTTTTACTTTCAATGGATAAAGTATAAATTAATTAAATCGAAGAAATTTAACAACTGATGAAATTTTTCGACCGAGACCGTCGGTACCCTTCCTCAAACTGACTTGATGAATACTTACTTACTCAATGGCACTATCGAACCAGTAGGTTCATGGCCGCGCGGACATAAGCTCTCCATACATCCCTATCCTGAGCTAGTGCTTTCCAATCATTCCCTGTATAATCTACTTCCCTCAAATCATAGTTAATCTTATTCTCCCACCTCATTCTTGGTCTACCAACTGGGCGTTTTCCCTCTGGCTTTCCTACAAGAAGCTTCCATGCAAGTCTTTCATTCCCCATACGTGCAACATGTCCTGCACATCGCAATCTACGAGACTTAACTGTTCTTATTATATCTGGCTTCCTATAAAGACCATGTAGTTCATTGTTATGTAGTCTTCTCCATTCACCTGTCTGTTCATCTCTCTTTGGTCCAAACATTTTCCTAAGTACTTTATTCTCAAATACTTGTAATCTCCTTTCCTCCCTTAAAGTAAGAGTCCATGTTTCGCACCCTTATAATATAACTGGTAGAATAATAGTTTTATATATTTTCAGTTTAACGTTTTTTGAAAGGAGTTGGGACATCAAGAGACTCTGCAATGCATAATAGCATGCATTTCCAGAATTGAGCCTATGTTTAATTTCTGTGTGCATCTCATTCCTATTTATGATTATTGTTCCTAGGTATTTGAATTCAGCCACTTCCTCAAAATTTCCCTCATTTGTCATTAGCTGTCCATTTCCATTATATAATGTATTTCTACGTGTGACCATATAATACAAATAAATAAATAAAGTCTGATATGTCCCTTTAGGGCAAAGGCCTCCCTGTACAGGGGTTAAGCTCTATTTGTGAGTGTCACCCGGTGAGCTACTCCGTGGTGAGAAGTTGACTTGGATGTAGCACTTGGTTTGTATACACTGTCTGTTCTGTGATTAGTTAATACACAGTTGGCTCTCCATCGTTCTCCAGCTTTTCCTGCATCTGGCGACTCTGGACCATTGCGCCCCTGCTCGTTCTTTGAAAATGTCAGCCCATCGTCGTCTTGGTCTTCCGCGCTGTCTCTTGCCTGTGTACGGGTCCCACATGGTTGTTTTTATTGTCCACCTGTCGTCCTGTATTCTTGCGACGTGGCCTCCCCACTTCCATTTTTTCCTGATGGCTTGTTGTGCGGGATCAGTTGTTGAGGATATCGCTTGAAGTGTTGTATTCGAGATTCTGTCCTTCAGAGTTATGCCTAAGATTTTCCTCTCCATTTTCTTTTGGTATACTTGGAGTGTGTACTTCAGTTTGGCAGCCATATAACAGTGTTGGAAGAACACACGTTTGTAGTGTTTCCATTTTGAGTTTCCGGTTGAGTGACTTGTCCAGCAGTATAAATTTCAGTGACCAGAACGCCTTCCAGGCGAGAGCTATTCTTCTGCTTATTTCCTTCTCTATATGTAGTGCAATAGGTGACCATATATTTAGTTTTATTGATATTTACTTCCAGTCCTAATTTCTTAGTGTTACTCAATAGTGTGTGCGTGTTGGCCTTTAGTATCTCCACGCTATCGCCCAATAGTACTACACCATCAGCATAAACTAACAGCTTATTAATACCATTGAGTTGTAAGCCTTCCTCATTCTCTAAAGATTTAATGGCATGCTCTAGTACAAAATTAAATAGTAGAGGGGACTATTTGACCTGACTGGATTAATAGATGAAAAAAAAGCTAATTCTGCAAATACTAAAGATAAAATACTCATTACGTTTATTAACGCTAGGGGCGCTGGTCTCCGAGTATCTTATATTATATTCCTCCTCCGTAACTAGTATTTTTTTTCATTCGCCTAAGATTCTCTTAATATAATCTGACAAAAAGACCAATATTATAGTCTTTTTTCGCGTAAATCGTACAATTCATAACAAATAAATAACTTTCTTGCCACCTACATTATTATACACCTATTGCACTACATATAGACTTTTTATTTTAGATTTTTAGATTTATTTATTTAGCCTGGTAGAGTTAAGGCCATGTGGCCTTCTCTTCCACTCACCAGGCCAAACATATATTACATCAGAATATAACAATCACAATGAACTCTTAATGATAAAAATTTGATCAAAAAGATAATATCTATTATATTACGATCTATAATGCAACCAGTTAATGTTAGTTAAAATTAAGACTAAAACTAATAATAAAATGTATACAATCAAGACATATTAAATTGTTCCTGCCTAATGTATATATAAAACAAAGAAAAATAATGAGATATAGAAAACTAATTTTACGATTTTACAATATTTAAAACAAAACAAAAGAAAATATTTGTTAATCTTAATATTATATAGATAATTAAATGTATTAATTGTTAAAAGAATACTATCAGTGAGGTGTATAAGTTAGTTTGTTATTAAATAATTCTTTAATTTGTTTTTGAAGTATGTTATAGTTTGACAGTCTCTGACATAGGGCGGAAGCGAATTCCATGTTTTGGTAAGTGAGACCGTAAAAGATAATGAATAATATACAGTGTGATGAGGAGGGATATAAAGGACAATGTGCTGATGGGATCGAGTGTCAAGATTATGTGTGTCGGATAGTCTGATGAAGCGGCGTGATAAATAATTAGACGATGATGTGTGAAGGATTTTATAGAGAAGGGATAGTGAATGGACAGTTCTACGATCTCTTAGACGAAGCCACGATAATTGTTCCAGGGACGGTGTAACATGGTCAAATTTGCGAATACCACAAATAAAACGTGCGCAAGAATTATGAACACGTTGAAGTCTTTGAGTGTAAATAATATTTAAGTCTATAAAAAGAGTGTCAAAATAATCAAAATGGGGCATTTTATTACTTTTTTGAAAAAAATAATAATGTTAGAAATCACTCGTTAAAATAAGCTACGACATTTGAACGTCGCGGTTCAACAATGGTATTACGGTCACGTGGTTACGGCATGCATAATATTTCAAAATTTGTTTTGCTATAAAATAAATAAAATTTCGCGTTCTATTAATTTCAGAAAATCGGAATTACCATAAACACGATCAAAATATTTTTTACACGCAAATGGATAAATGGAAGCGTTAATTGTGGATGGGAGTTAAATAGTGTGTGTAAAATGTCAAAATACAAGGTAAGTTAGTTCCAAGAATTAGGTACTTGGAAAATTTTTACAATGAAAGACACAAAAGGAAAATCACTAATTCAAACTTTTTTTCTTTTTTTACTACTAGCACTATTGACTCCTGTGGTCAATTGCAGCGCAGATATAAGCTCTCCATACATCTATATCCTGAGAAAATATTCTCCAACCATTCCCTCTGTAATTTTCTTCCTTCAGATATTATCCCACACATTCTTGGCCTTCCCACTAAATGATTTCAACTTTGCGTTTTCTTCAATAAGTTTCCATTCCTCTCGTCCATTTATATAACGCCCCAAATGTCCTGCCCATCGGAGTTTACGAAACGTAACTCCTCATATTATATTTGGTTTTCTATCAAGATCATGGAATTGACAATTATGTAGTTTCCTCCATTCATGTGTCCACATGTCTCTGTTTGTTCAATATGCACTTTATTCACAAATACTCAAATGTTCTTGTGCCTTAATGTTACAGATCTGCTTCTTCTTCTTCTTAAACTTAATTTGTAGGATTTTCATCCTGTTCATTTCCAAAATCACTCCTCGGAGGAAGACGTACTGGATGTACATTCACTGTCTATCCATCTCTAGGCAGGTCTTCCTCTTGTTCTTCTCCCGTCCATTGGTCTATCTTCTTTAGCTTTTTGCAAGCCGGTTTTCTTCCATTCTTTCTACATAACCCTTCCAATATTTTCGTCTACCTATAATAAATTTGGTTATGTCTTGAATATGGCAGTTGTTCCTAATTTCTGTGTTGTGTATTTTATCAAATAATGTTTTCCCCTGAATAGTTCTTAAGATTTTCATTTCGCATGTGCTTATTATTTGTTTAGTGTTGTATCAGCTCTAGCTTCTGTTACATATACGATATTCTTTTAATACCTAACCTGATGATTCGCCATTTAAATGTATTATTAATTTAACATTTTTGAGAGAATTTGAGTCAAGAGTCACCGTCATGTATAATACAGCCTATATCATGCATTTCCAGAGTTTATCCTATGCATTATTTATTTCTGTTTGTTATTTGAATTCAGACACTCCATCAAAATGTCCATAATTTGCTGTTATTTAGCACATAATACACGAAGAATAAATTATACAATCACAAAAATAACTGCGAAAATATTCATTTTCGTTACTAATCGCTTATAAACTTTTATCTTTCTAGGAAACTACATTAAAAAAAAAGGATGCAATGAAGAAAAACAATGCGAAATTGAAGGTAAGTGAGATTGAAAAAATAATACATGGAAGTCATTCAAATAATCGCAGCACTGTGACTGTGTAAAATAAACTTTATGAGAGCGGAAAATTGTAGAGGAACTGTTGGGTAAGATTATTGCAGCCTAGATGGATGCAACAAACTGGATGATTTCATTACGCAATACATTCGTCGATTGTATGAAAGTTATGGTGAAAGCAGGTCATTTTATATAAATTTAAATATAAAATAATTTAATATACATATATTTATTTGCATGCTGAATCACTGCTCAAGAAAACACAACTTCAAACAAAATCACATACTTGTTTCTATATTTAATTGAAAATTGCTTGAAGAAAAAAAAATCCATGGGAATTAATTCTGTGTGCAGCTACCAATTTCCGCTAGTTTTCTGTCACTTGGAATCGTTCATCCTTGAAAGAGAGTATATAGATGCTTCAAACAATGTAGTACAACACCTTCATTCTTGCATTGCATGCTGTGATACTTAAGAATCAGAGGTTTTCTATAAATGCAATATAGAAGTGTAGATAAAAAAAACATTCCTTCACGTAAGCAGATATTATTTGGCGGGAAATTGGATGGAGTTTTAGTTAAGGTATGTGCCAATTCTTGGCTTACAAAAGTGCCACATTTTGTCAAATAGAGCCTTGTGGATCATAGTTGGACACGGATGAATCCTATATTAGCTTATGTTTTCTGCATCTCCGAGTGTTGTGCTGACATTATGCCTTTCTTGTTTTTCAGGCTATTAAAGTGAACCTGCAGTGAATTCATGAACCAAGAATGGTCGGATGTACTTCCGAGTTGATAGGTAGCATTTACAAGTGGCCAGACACCAGATTCGACAGGTATCTAGACCCAGTTCCTGCATGTACAATCGTGTCACACCCAAGTTTCAGGGGGACATTAAATATAAATACGAGATCAGCCGAATCTTGTCGCGGACTACGCGACTGGCTTCGGTGGATGTGAATGGACGGTATAACTGGGCATCTTTTATTAGGTATTCTTATAAATACTTCTTTGACTATAATTCCATGTTTTGTTAATGTTACCTAATTTTAGACCACTGTGCTTTGTTGAGTATTCATTTTAAAATTGTATTAAGTACGAGTATTTAATTATTGTGTGATTTTCATCATCATCCGGTTTCATGACAGCTGCCACCGTCTTCCGGAAACCAAACGCCATTCCTCTGTGTCCATCCATTGATCTTCCTCCAATCCACTGATAATCATAGCCGCTTGCACACATATCCAGGTTTTATTCGGTCTTCCTTTCTTCCTCCTTTCCATTGGGATCCATTCCATAATCCGTTTAGGCAATCTTTCGTCTGACATTCTTCTGACATGGACATATTACAGTAATCCTTTCTTTTGTATAATGTCTATGATGTCCGGTTCCTGTTGTACCTTCATAATTTCCCATAATTCTTTCTTTCGTATTCTATCCATTCTACATTTTCCAGCTGATCATCTTAAAACATCCATTTTTTTCATTTCCCTGCTAGGAATTTGCCACACTTCAGCACCATATGTTAACATTCTTTGAACTATGGTTAGATATACTTTTTTCTATTTTTGAAAACTTTTTGCTCCACCAAACAGAGCTTAAAACATTTATTGCTTTTTTGTGCGATTATATTTTTAATTTTTACTGTGTTATCGCCTGAATGGTCTAATTTTGTTGCCAAATAAGTTCATTCAAATACAGGGCAAGTCAAAATGTTGTGCAGGTTTTCAGAAATTTATTATGTGAAATGTAATGAACATATAATATTGTGAGACATATTGTATGAAAGGTAAACTCTCAAAGTTTTTTTTTTAAATATTCACAGATGTTCTATGTGAGCGCCTTTTGTTACACGACAGATGTCAAGCCGATATTCAATCTCCTGCCAAACTTTCTGTAGCAGTCCGCGGTCGATATCAGCAATGGCTGCTGTGATGCGGGTACGCAGTTCATGCAGTGTTGTTGGAAGTGGTGGTACGTAAACATGATCCTTTACAAGACCCCACATGAAGAAATCACACGGGGTTAGATCTGGTGAACGAGGTGGCCAATGAATGAGTTGTTGATCACCCTGAGATGCACGGCCTATCCAGCGTTGTGGTAAAGCCGTATTCAAATGGTCTCGAACACTGCCATGGTAATGTGGAGGGGCACCATCCAACTGCAGAATGAAATCTGGACTATCCGCTTCAAGCTGCGGAAGGAGCCATTGTTGTAGCATATCAAGGAAAACATGTCCGTTCACAGTACGTTCATGAAAGAAAAAGGGCCCATAAACCTTTGCATGGGAAATGGCACAAAAGACATTCACTTTCGGAGAATCGCGTTGATGTTCCAGAGTTGCATGGGGGTTACCAGTTCCCCAAATCCTTACATTGTGTCTATTCACTTTTCCTGAAAGGTGGAAAGTCGCTTCATCACTGTAAACTACCCTCTCATGGAACTCATTCTCTTCCATTAATGCGAGAAAATCAACACAGAAGGTCGCTCGCAAAGCATAATCGGCGGGTTTTAAGGCTTGAACCAGTTGCAAGTGGTAGGGTTTCATCTGTAAACGTTTCCGGAGAATCCGCCATACAGTTTTTTGTGGTAGTTGAAGTTCTGTCGCTCCCCGGTAGGGGGATTTCTGTGGACTCCGCACGAAGCATGTGCGAACGCGTTCGACTGTCTCTTCGCTCGTCGACGGACGGCCAGTCGATTTTCGTTTACAGATACAGCCTGAATCCCTAAATTGTGTGTACCACTTACGAATGGATCTCCCATCCGGCGGGTCTTTATCGTATCTGGTACGGAAATGTCGTTGAACACTAGTCACAGAGTTGTTTACATGGTAATCAAGCACACAGAAAGACTTCTGATCCCCAGTCAACGCCATTTTCCTTTACTGCTCTGCTGTTGACATCTTGCGGGTGAACGCGGAACTTTAGAAGTGGACAACTAAACTTTGAGAGTTTACCTTTCATACAATATGTCTCACGATATTATATGTTCATTACATTTCACATAATAAATTTCTGAAAACCTGCACAACATTTTGACTTGCCCTGTACTAGGTTTTAGTTCTCCTCCATTCTTGAAATTTATATTTTCCATTTCTTCTCCAAAATACAGATATATAGTTTTCGCTGCATTTATATAAAGTCCCCACTTTTCAGATTATTCTTTTAGTTTTCTTGCATATAGTCTATGTCATCATGATCTTTTCCTATTAATACCTGATCGCCTGCAAAATTGAGTGAATACACATGCGTATTTTGGATTGGTTTGCCCATTTTTTGACATGTTTTCCTCCAGTCCCTTAGTACTCTTCCAAGATAAATTTTGAATAGAGTTGGAGATAAACTGCACCCTGTCTTACACCTTTTGAAACAGTGAATCCCTGTGTGATATGATTTCCAACTTTTATTTTCGAAATTGGTTCTTTGTATAATGATTGTATGGCTTCTATTAACCTCTTAGTAATGTTTTAATTGTCTAAAGGTTCCCAAAAATTTTTTAGAGGAATATTATCATATGCTTTAGTTGACAAAAAATAATTGCAAATCTCTGTTAGTAGCTCTTTTTTATTTCAATCATTTGCATTATGAAAAATATATTATCCGTGCACGATCTACCACTTCTAAAACCATATTGCTCTTCCATTTCTTTATCCTGATATTCTAACTCAGCCATTTTACTTAGTATAGGTCCACAAATTCCAGTTAACGTACTTGTTATTGATATGCCTCTATAATTTTCACACTTTAACTTGTCCCCCTTCTTATGTATCGATGTTATAATAGCGACGTTCCACTCTTCTGACACTTCTTCGCCATTTATTATTTTATTAAACAATACAGTGATAATTTCCAATAATTTCTGGCTGCCACATTTAATCAATTCTATAGAAACATTTCCTTGATCGGCATTATTACAATTTTTATTCTCATAATTTCCTTTTTTAAACTATTTATATCAATTTCGAGTATCTGTCCTGTTATCATCTCTGATAAATCATCATTTTCTCCCAAAATATATTTTCGGTCCTCTACTATTTTTTTATTTTTGTGTAATTTTCTTCCCATTCATGTTTCGCTCTTAGATTGAGAAGATTCTTATTTCTATTCGATGGACGTATACTTTTTTTATAAATTTCCACGATTCAGAAATTATTATAATATGTAATTATATTTCAGGTTGAAAGAAAAGTGAACGGGAATGAAAACCGCAAGTTACTTGAAAAACCCCAGGTAATATTCCTCTTCATTTTATAAATTTACAATGTCTTTGAGCGTCTCGTGTAAGTTAATGCCATTTCATGTTTCCTAGAATCTGGAATTGAGTACGTGCATCATTTGTATTCCAGATTCTGTGCAGACAATCATCGTGCACATTTTTTACTTCAGCTACAATACTATTTTGGACGAACCGTTCTGAAACTTTTGTTAATACAATAATGGGGGTGTACCTTAAGTACAACTACATCCAATTTTACGCCAAACGATATCTGCTTATGTGGGTGATGATTTGTTTCTTTAAGCTGAGCAAAACATTTCTTCCACTTACTTGTGTTTTGCACTCTTTTAACTTTACTATCTAACTTCTCTTGGTTAACTCTTGTTTTTTGACGCCGACGCTATTAGGGCATCCGAGGGCTAGGGAGTCTTTCCTTTCTTACATTTCTTCTTTCCTTTATTTTCTTTTCTTCTCCAGAAAAGCCTGACCAGAGGCTATAAGATGGCAGCCCCATCACTGGTCTTGCCTTCCTTTGGCCAGCAACCAATCGAAGGGACTATTATTATGCTTTCAAGTTTTATACGAGAATTTCCCGGAAGGCTGGAGGGAAAATTTTCTATAGGATCGTAACATGCTTTGGCCTAATACTTGGAAGGAAGAAGAAGAAGAAGAAATTTCTAAATAGCATTTCTACAAAACTTCCCAATATGATGTATCACAATTACAGCAGACGTGCCATGTTTTAAGCTAATTTTGAACTGTTTACGTCAAAAAAGTATCTACTTGTGTGGAGTAATGATTTTTTTTATTTTCATTTCCAACATTTCCAGAAAACCTCCCATTTTGAAATATCACAATTACAGCAGACGTGCCACGTGAAGATGTACTACATTTGTATGAAGAATATATGAATTGTATTCAGTTAAATTGATGTCTAGTGACAAAAAGTATAAAATGACAGCAGGTATTGGTTGCCGTGTAATATTTTTCATCCTTCAAGAAATTTTTCATTGAATTTAAAAAAAAAATCTGTATTTGATTTTATTTTAAGTTGTGTTTTCTTGAGCAATGGTTACACAATTTGAACTGTAAGTGTTATTCATTTCAAATTCTTGTTTAAATTTAAAGTTAATATTTAAAGTTTATCCCAACACACCCAGAATAAAACTAGATTTATCTACAAAAAATATATATATCATCAAAAGCGTGGGTGCTTTTTATGGTTTTTACGTTTTCTTCTTAGAGATTTTACTTTTACCAATATCTGTTTATTAACAAATATATTAGTTGATAGTAAAATTATTTTTTTTGTAGATAACTCTAGTTTTATTCTAGATGTGTTTGAGATGAGTTTTGTTGTTGACCACTTTAATTTTATCCCAAGCGTGTTGGAAATTCAAATTATTTTTCATGTTACAGTTCGGGTTCAGTTAACATAATATTTTGGAAACGTAATTTTTCAAAGTGAATTTTATACAAGGGTTCTCAATGTTCTTTATTTCTAGTTCATAATACATTTATTTGGAATTTTTTTAAATTTAATTTTTAATCTTTGCTTTACAGAAGATAATTTTGTTAAAAATGTACATAAAAGGTAAGTTTATCAAGAAACACTATGAAGTTGGTTGGAATTTGGTGTGGAAACAAGACAGCAAATGAAGAACTCCTGATATTTATGATCAGAACAGCAAATAATGCTGCTTGCTTTGCCAAGTAAATTGATCCGAGCGACTGTGCCATCCTGATTTTCGAGGTGAGATAAATATCGGAATAATCGAATGTTACTGGAAAACTTCTAATTTTATAACTATTATTAAGTTAAATACTGTTATCGATAAATTTGCAATATATTGACACGTCTTACAATATTTTTATAATGCTCAATTATATTTAAGGTTAAAATCATGCGGAACAACAAGAAACTAATTTTCATTATGTAACAATCATAAAGAAAAACTTTGTATGTACTGTTCATGGAATATGCATCTTAGTTCCAACATTATGACATATAGAAATATTCCATTTAGGAACTACTATTGACATAAATAGTATTAACTATCTAGCACTATCGTGCCTGTAGGTTCATGATCATGCTGAAAAAAGCTCTCCATACATTCGTATCCTAAGATAATGTTTCCCAATCATATGTCGCATAGTTAGATGTAATCATGGTTAATAGGCCTATTATTCTCTCATCTTATTCTTGTCCTGCATACTGACGTTTTCTCAAGTTTCATGCCCTGTTTCATTCCCCATTTGTGCCACATGTGCTGCCAATCGCGGTCCGCTACTTAACTGTTCTTATTACATCTGGTTTCCTATAGTTCACTAATAAGTAGTCTTCTGCATTTGTCTCTCTGTTCATCTCTTGTTGATCCAAAAAATTACCTATGAACTTTATTCTCAAATATCCATAATATTTGCTCCTAATTTAAATTAAGAATATATGTTTAATATAAATGGAAAACTAGGCCAAGTTAATTTAGTTACGCTTATTTCCCTAAACATGTCATGAATGGTATGCGGTCAACATACCGACCCAATGAGACATCTAGTAGGCAACTAAGGTATTACTAGATTGAAAGAAGTCGGTAAATTTTGTTAAGAAGCCTTTTCATTCAGGGTTAAGGATCTTTTATAAGCCTGAAAATCTTCAGACTCGGCATTCATGGCTTGTAGTCCCTGCTCGTCGAACCCGGCCGGGTTTAAACCCGCAATCCTCGGCACTAGAGGCAAAGAAAATAACCACTAGTCCTCTGCGGCCGTCAAATGGGACTATAAAATCAGTAATAAAATTCGCAGGCTTAAAAAATTCTGCCGTTAAAGAGACAATATGCGAGATTTTATAAATGTTTCTGTTTCATCATCATCATCATCATCATCATCGTCATCATCGTCGTCGTCTTCACTCCCGGATTAGGCAATTGTCCGTTCCAACTTCATAATCCATCAGCCCAATTTTTCTAGGTCTTCCGACATCACGTCTTCCTCTTGCTTGTTAACTTCTTGCTGACAACGGATATCTCTCGTTACTCATCCCATTCATGTGATCAGTCTACTTTTATCTATAATTCGTGATCTTTTCCAATAATGGTTGTAGTATTAATTATTCTCGTATATCCGCATTTCTAATTCTATCAAGTTTTTTACATTCTTTAACTTGTCTGACAACCTCATCTCCGCAATCTGTATTCTATCTTTCTGTTTTTTCGTTGGAGCTGAAGTTCCACATCCATATAATATTATGGGAATTGCCATAATTTTATACGTGTTAATTTTTGTTTCCTTTCTTTAATCCTATTTTTTCAACGTTCTCGGCATTGTTCCACATACTCTCTGAAATGTATTTATTATGGAATCAATATCTCATTCCATATAGAAGTTCTGTTATTGTATTTCTAATTCATGCGGATGTTCGATTTCTGGATCATGAGTAATGTACTCTAGTCTTTCAGTTTCTTAGTCGTGGGCCTCCTTAATTTATACTAGATAAGGTTTTAAAGATTTCTCTATTAATACGGTTGTGTGAATATGTGAATAAAGGCGTAAACATGAAGGTCACTCTCACCGCACAGTGGATACGCACTTTGCACATTGAGTAGCGTGTCAGGGTATCGCACTACAACAGGTATTTCTCCGCCACATGCACTCTCCTGTCTGCCTACACTACTTTAACATAAATACGAATTAATTTCATTAACCCCTTCCGACAAAAGAGGGAAATTTCGAAGAAGTGGCTGAATTCAAATACATAGCAACAATATATTACAAACAGGAATGAGATGCATAAAGAAATTAAACATCGGCTCTTTATACACGTATTAATACTATGTATATTACAAGGACTCTTGTCGTCCCAACTCCTTTCAAAAACGTTAAACTGAAAATACATAAAACTGTTACTCTACCAATTCTATTATATGGATGCGAAACATTGACACTTACTTTAAGAAGGAGAAAAGGTTAGGAGTATTCGATAGTAAAGTTATTAGGAAAATTGTTGGACCAAAGAGAGATGAACGGACAGGAGAATGGAGAAAACTTCATAACAGTGAGCTACATGATATGTATAGGAAGTCAGATATAATAAGAACAATTAGGTCTCGTAGACTGCGATGGGCAGGACGGTTGCACGAACGTGGAATGAAAGTGGGGCATGGAAAATTCTTGTAGGAAAACCAGAGAGAAATCGCCCAGTTGGTAGATCAAGAATGACGCGGAAGAATAACATTAACCATGATTTCAGGGAAGCTAGAATATAAAAGGGGTGATTGGAAAACATTAGCTCAGGATAGGGATATATGGAGAGCTTACGTCCACTCGCCATGAACCTATGGGTTCGATAGAGCCAGTGAGTTAGTTAGTTAGTTTAATGCCTTCCTATAAATCCTTCATATTTACAAATAAAAATATAGATTTTCTTTCTTTGTTCTTCCTATTTTATTTTTACCTCTCTCCCAATTTAGGACTTATAACCCAAGGAACTTATAACTAAATATCTGGAATCGGTCGCCTTTAGGCAAGAAGCAGTGCACTTTGAAATACAAATATAATAATATCTGAATAATACTTAATATATTAATGGCAAAATTTAAAATATAAATTTTCTCAGAATGTTGCATTGTGAGCTATACAGCAGCGTAGTCATAAAACATTCAATTTCCCAAATAAAGTACCTTATGAAAGTATTCAAGTCTAAAAATGCAAAAAAGAAAAGACAAAAGAAAAAAAAAGAAAAAGGAAACACTTAGAGCATTTATAGGATCTAAGAGGTCTATTATATCTAAAATATTCAAATGTATAGATTCTTGATTCATCGTAAATCAATAAATTAAAAAAAGAACATTCTGTTATATTTTTATTTTTAAAACAAAATAATGTATTTAATAAATATGAAATTATTGTATTGTCACGGGTCCTTTACAAGTATACAAAATCTCAAGTCGATCCAATTATTTTAAGTGTGTGAAAAACGCGTTGAAATATTCATTTACATAGATAGATAGATAGATAGATAGATAGATCGGTAGATAAATAGATAGATAGATAGATAGATAGATAGATAGATAGATAGATAGATAGATAGATAGATAGATAGATAGATAGATAGATAGATAGATAGATAGATAGATACAGGTCAAGCTAATATAAAGCGTGTAAAAATAATTGTCAGTTTCTCTGTTTGAAAGCTGGAGTATAGTAAAGCTTCTGTCCTTTGTTACCAGTTTCCCGGAAACCCACATATTTTCTGAAAGCTTACGTCACAAGTAGATAACTCGTGAAATTTTAGGGGCAGAGAGACAAGCGTTTAGAAGTTATAGGACCCACCAAGTGTGTATAGATGTACATATTCCCGTAATGACGTCTCTATTTCTTGCATGTTCCAGTATGTTGCTGTCAAGTATGTCTTCTTCTTATATTGCAGATGGATCCTAAAGTCGTTGTGGCTGCCTTGGTCTCCCGATTCAGAAGAAGCAATACGTCTCCAAACATCCAGGAATCGGAGATGATAAACACATAACTACTCTCCTGAAAAATGTGGATATTGTGGAAGAGATCCAGACATTATGATTTGCTGGAGACGATGGAGAAGAATGGGGCGAGAAAATGGACTTCGGAGATGATGGCGTCGATAAGGAACAGCAATACTCATTCCATCAATCGCCTCCCTGTACTTCGAGTTCATCGGCATCCGAGTATATGTCTTTGCCCAAAAGGCGAAAGCATGACGGTCCAACAGATATGACAGAAGAGGACTGGATCACAGATCCTACGACAGGCAAACCTCGGACAAAACGTCTGTTGCATGCGTCAGTAATGAATCAGTTCAAGAAAATTAACAACACCAACATTCCGTACAATTTGGAGAAAAAAAAATTAATACTCCGTCGATCCATAAAGGCATATGCTCGGATGCCGATGAACTCGAAGCACAGGGAGGCGACTGATGTAACAAGCATTGCTGTTCCTTATCGACACCATCTTCTCCGAAGTCCATTTCCCCGTTCCATTCTTCTCCATCGCCTCCAGCAAATCCTAATGTCTGGATCTCTTCCACAATATCCGTATCATTTTTCAGGAAAGTAGTTATGTGTTTTATGTCCGATTCCCGGATGTTCGGAGACCGATTGCTTGTTCTGAATTGGGAGACCAAGGCGCCACAACGACTTTAGGACCCATCTGCAAATGTAAGAAGACGACATACTTGACAGCAACATACGGGAATATGTCCATCTATAGACACTTTACTGACACTTCGTGGGTGTTATAACTTCTAAACGCTTGTCCCTCTGCCACTAAGATTTCACAGGTTGTCTACTTGTGACATAAGCTTTGAGAAAATATATGGGTTTCCGGAAAACCGGTATCAAAGGACAGAAGGTTTACTTGTTAGGTACAATGCCTATGCAGCTAAGAACTATAGGCACATCTATAATTTTGTGTAGCTTCCTTTAAGAAATCACTTCCAAACAGAGATCTCCATATTTTCTGCGTTTCTCTCTAGACGAAGATAAAGTTGTCCCACAACAGGCCTTGGAATGCCCTTAGAATAAAAGGAGGTTAAGTACTCCATTTTCTATATGAGAAGTTTTCAACTTTTTTTTTTTTTGGACCTGCGCCTCCCTTTTCCCCCACAAATTAGTCAATGCCCCCTCCCTCTAGGCCTAAGGATTTATAGATGTACAAACGTTTTTCTACGTTGTTAGGGTTTATAAATCTAAATTAAAGCAGATTTTAGATTCTAAAATAATTAAAGCATTCTAAATTTTAAAATGTTATAATTATTATGGATTTTAAAAATAAGGCTATTCTATGTAACCGTTTGGGGCACGCCGTAGCGTAGTGGTTTAGGGACTGAGCTACAAGCCGGAGGGTCGAGGGTTCAAATCCCGTTGGGGTCAGGATTTTTAAACTGACCCAAACCCTCTGGCGGCACTATGGCCCTAGGGTCGACTCAGCCTCTAACGGAAATGAGTACCAGAGTACTTGTTCTGGGGGTAAAGGCGGCCGTCACGCAGGGCTGACAACCCGGCTGATAAAGTGCCGATTGTCTAGAAAAAGTGGGAGCCTTAACCTCCTACTACCCCAAGGGCCTCCGGGTCTGTTGTGGGATCACTTTACTTTTTTTATCTATCCGTTTCACCTGTGAATATTCAATCGGAGAACAAGTGACTGCTAGCGTAATGTTGGCCACATATTCCCGCTAGAGCCAACATGTTTACCCACATATCCATCCATAGTAATTCTGCCGGAAGGCAGGTCCTCCACTGCAATCATAGCATTTTCTTGCTATGCTTGCAGCTTTACTAGGGAATTGTGTAGGTGTGGTAGCTTCCCGTTGCTTTCCACACCGTTGAAGGATGATGATGATGATGATGATAAGGATGATCATGATGATGATGGCCATATGATTTCGGGGACCGTTTGGGCCTTAAAGTTTTCGTGACATTTGTCTTACAGGTGAGGAAAAACCCCGATAAAAACCTCACCCAGAAAAACTGCCCCGACCGGGGATCGAACCCGGGCCCGCTGCGTGACAAGGCAGCACGCTACCTCGCGACCACAGCGGTGGACTACCCATATATAAGGGGATTATATTCCAGGAGTACACCTACATTAGTGGGCAAGTTAAGTTGATAAAATGGGCAAATTAGAGTTAGATGGGCAAGTTAGTGTTAGATTGGGCAAGTTTGAGTGATAAAATTGGGGAATTAGTACAGCAGATTGTGTTCACACTCAGAGGATTGACACTGTTTTTCTTTCAGGAATTTCTGAATGTTTGGTTCCAACTGCGATAATGCATACCCCAACATTCATCCATGCACGATAATTGGATTTGATGTAACCCAGAGTAGAAAATCCGGACTCACAGAAATACAAGTAAATGAAAACTGTACAACAGGATTACGTCTACTGCGCACGACTGTCAGTCCAAACGACTGAATACAATAATAAAAACCTCAATATTGTCTCTTCGTTCAGAACAGTAAAGCCACCAATCGGTAACAACGAAAAAATATATCTGAATGTAGTTACATCTAGCGGAGATGGAGATAACTATTTGCACAAATTATTTTCTGACATATACAAGTTCTTTGCGTTTTCTATTTGGGTTACAACAAATTAATTGATATTTTTCATTGCTCACTACGCCTCTCCTGAAATTCTCCACGGAGGGCGCCTCCCTGTTCTAGGTATTCAACATGAGGTGTCAGCTCGGTTGTTAGCATTCCTCCATGGCAGCCACATTTATCCACAGAAATAAGATCTGGTACTCATTTAAGTTAGAGCTGAATCGATCTCAGGGTCCTGGTGTCGCTAGAAGGTTTAGGGCAATTTAAAAATTCTGACCCCACTGGGACTCAAACCCCCGACTTTCCACCTTGTAGCGCATTGCCTTAACCAACTACGCTATGGCGTATCCTCTTTAGACAAGTGGGTCCCAGATTTCTTCGGTATACGTCCCTTTTTCTAGAATGAAATCATTGGTGATCTTTCGATTTACTCGACTGCTTAATAATAATAATAATAATAATAATAATAATAATAATAATAATAATAATAATAATAATAATATCATTATTATTATTGAATTGATTTGTAAATTCGGACTACATTTCAACAAAATAACTTATAAAACAATTTATTCTATTGAATCGCATCATAATCATCACCATCACCATTTTATTTCACGTTTTTCAGTACAAAGGGTGATTTTTAGAGGTGAAGGAGTTATATGCTAAGTTCATCCCCGGAAAGTACTGAACATTTTTCAAAAGACCCCATTTCAATCGGGAATCTACTTATCCCGATCTTCTTGGTATCAATGAAAGACTAAATTGGTTATTGTGAGTTATCCGTAAAAGAAAAACATATGCTGTCGCGGTCTTTTTTGTAGAGTTTTGTGAGATGTTCAATTCCGTGTACATTAATTTGGTGTAGGCCTATTTGTTACGGTTTAGGCAGCGTAAGCCATTTAAGCGTCAAAATAGGGACTTTATTTCACGTTTTTTACTACAAAGGGTGATTTTTAGGGGTGAATGGGTTGAATATCACAACTCTCTTATGGCCTATGTTCATCCTCGGAATCTCCTGAACATTTTACAAAAACCCCATAAAAATGGGATCAACGGTATGGTCGCGCATAGAATACGAACGAACAAACAAACGAACAAACAATGATTTTTATATATTAGATAAGCAATTACATTGGTATGGACATGTAGGACGAATGCAAGAAGAAAGGTTACCAGAAAAACATTGGAATGGTGTCCACCTGAAAGAATTAAGAAAGAAGACATTGAAACTCGTAGATGTAAGAAATAAGAACTGAAATGATAACAAGAGGACTGGAGGACATGGGTTGGATGAGTGGAGAAGGAAAATAAAATTTTAGGCAGTGAAAGATATGTAAACATTGAAAATCTGTAAGCCTATATAAATTTTAAAAAATGTATATTTTTTATTGTTACTATTAGTTATCGGTTGTGTTGTAATTATTGTTATTATTATTATTATTATTATTATTAGTATTATTATTATTATTATTATTATTATTATTATTATTATTATTATTATATTTAACTGTCCACCGCTGTGGTCTCGAGGTAGCATGCTGCCTTGTCACGCAGCGGGCCCGGGTTCGATCCCCGGTCGGGGAAGTTTTTGTGGGTGAGGTTTTTATCGGGTTTTTTCCTCACCTGTAAGACAAATGTCAGGAATACTTTAAGGCCCAAACGGTCCCCGAAATCATATGGCCATCGTCATCACCACCACCATCATTCACAGGTGTGGAAAGCAACGGGAAGATACCACACCTACAATTCCCTAGTAAAGCTGCAAGCATAGCATGAAAATATTATGATTGCAGTGAAGGACCTGCCTTCGGGCAGAATTACTATGGATGGATATTTTAGCTATCGAGGAACATACACTAATTGAATAAAAAAAATTAAAACGAAATTAAGGTAGGCCTACTAAATACAAAATGTATTTAATAACACACAATAAGACGAACTGTTCTTTTTTTAAGAAAGTGGAGTGGTAATATAATGTACGGTTAAAAACTATAACATAGTTACCTTGTAGGTCCGTCTCCTCAACTTAAGTTCTTTTAAAACTCTGTAGGCCTTTCGGGACTAGTCCCGTCATCAGCAGAATGCATTAGGTCCGTTCTTGTTGACCCTTGTTGAAGAACTTAAGTTGAGGAGACGGACCTACAAGGTAACTATATTATAGTTTTTAACCGTACATTATATTACTGTGAACTAATACCTCAACGGAAAATCACCATGAATTTTACTAGTATCGAAGTGGAGTGGTACCGCCAAGAGATCTTGTATAGGCTACATTGCTGCTGCTAAGCGATGATCTTGGAACTACCGTTCTGATAGTTCGGATGTTATAGTGATGGTATCTAGTCATGCGATACAGAAGAAAAAAATTAAATCGTGCCTCAAAGTGTTAGTACACATTACCTCAACATGGGACATCTCATCACTCCACATCATGCACTATCTCCACTTCCCGTATCTGGAATTTCCTACCGCAAGATATCAGGAACCGCCGGACGTTATAATCATTTAAAAGAATCTACAGTGTATTTATATTTACTTTAACTGTGGTTTTACTCTTATCTTGGAGCTTATCTACGTATAATTTTAACATTTTAATTGTGGTTCCTGTATAATGAAATGAAATAATAATAATAATAATAATAATAATAATAATAATAATAATAATAATAATAATAATAATAATAATAATAATAATAATAATAATAATTTTAGTATTAATATTAAATACTATTTGGAAGAAAATTATAAACATAATGAGAATGAAGTACAAGGAGGCTTCTGGTCTGAGAGGTCTAGAATTGATCACATATTTGTGGTAAAAGAATTGATTGAAAAGACTAACAACCAACAAGTTCATTCCACATTTGTGGATTTAGAAAAGGCATATGGCAAAAGTTGTGGGAAACATTAGCCGATATGGTCATAAACGATACAATTATTGAAGCAATAAAAAAGTGTATAAAAATGCAGTACCTAAAATTAAAATTGGAAAATATATATCAGAAGAAATTAAAGTAACAAATGGCCTTCGTCAAGATTGTAACATATCACCCACATTATTTAAGATATTTATACATAAAGCACTGTCCAACTGGAGCAAAAAAGTTCACGAATGGGAGTACCAATTGGAGATGGATCAACAGATACAATATATACACTGTTATTTGCTGAATAATATAAAGACATGGAGTTTATGTTCAGAAAATTATTGGACGAATACGATAACTGAGGTTTGAAAATAAATTTAGAAAAAAAAAAAACATTTTACATTAGAAGACGGGGTATATTAGAGGATGTGAATAATTTGAGTATCTGGGAGTAAAAGTAGATAAAGAGGATAAACAAGAAAGTGATATTAAGAACAGAATAAATAAAGGTAGAGAAATAACAACAACGATGGAGTCTTACGGAACAGATATGTAACCCGAAAAAATAAGTTACAAATATATAATTCAATAGTGAGAAGTACTATCAGATATGGAGCTGAAGTTTGGAAATTCAACAAAATCTTAGAACAAAAACTTTTGTCGTTGGAAATGGATTTCTTGAGGAGAACAGCAAGATGTGCAAAATACGAAATACTGTCAAGCGAAAAAAAAAATGAATACTAGATATTCAATAGTAGATTATATAAGATATAATCAGCTAAATTGGTATGGGCACGTACGACGAATGCAAGAAGAAAGGTTACCCACAAAAACATTGGAATGGTGTCCACCTGGAAGAAGAAGGAAAGGAAGACCTCGAAACTCGTGGATGCAAGATATAAGAACTGAAATGAGAAAAAGAGGACTGGAGGACATGGAATGGATTATTAGAGACGAGTGGAGAAGTAAAATAAAAATTAGGCACAGAAAGATGTGTAAACATTAGACATCTGTATATAAATAAATAAATAATAATAATAATAATAATAATAATAATAATAATAATAATAATTATTATTATTATTATTGTCCACCGCTGTGGTCTCGAGGTAGCGTGCTGCCTTGTCACGCAGCGGGCCCGGGTTCGATCCCCGGTCGGGGCAGTTTTTCTGGGTGAGGTATTTATTGGGGTTTTTCCTCACCTGTAAGACAAATGTCAGGAAAACGTTAATGCCCAAACGGTCCCCGAAATCATATGACCATCATCATCATCCTTATCATTATCATCATCATCATCCTTCACCGGTGTGGAAAGCAACGGGAAGCTACCACACCTACACAATTCCCTAGTAAAGCTGCAAGCATAGCATGAAAATGCTATGATTGCAGTGAAGGACCTGCGTTCGGCAGAATTACTATGGATGGATATTATTATTATTATTATTATTATTATTATTATTATTATTATTATTATTATCATTATTAAAGAAATTAGTTTTTAAACTCATTTTAATTTATTCAAGAAACCATATCAGTGAATATATTGATCGGATACATTGCAGAATTCCTCATAAGAAAGACATGAGGCAAGAGGGAGAACTTGGCTTTCATCCAAAATTGAATATCAAAAAGGAACATTAATTATTATTTACCAATGAAAGTGTAGTTATAATATAATTACAATAACGTAATTACATCTGCGTTAATAATAATTTCAACAGGCCGCCTTCTGTATGTTAATTACGTTAATTCTATTACAAAATCAATCAACCAATAATTTGTGAAAAACCTAAAAAACACGTTTGATTTTCGTTCTTGAACAGCTTCCAGAACTTTCTTTCAGTAAATGTAAATCACGTTCAAGTACTTGGCCCTCCCCTCGAAGTCTTGATCTTCCAAGTGGTGATTTGCATATCATCCCGGCAACTTTAAGAGACATTTCTTTGATCTTTTATAAAATATGTCTAGTGTTTAGAATACGCTGTGTTTGAAATTTCATCATAAGTATTGTTACATATCCTTTGTACAGTGTGTTCATCTCTTTCTAGTCATAAAAAAATTGGTGTCACTAACAGTATTCAGGGTGTATCAAAATTCTTCTTTTTCTTCTTCTTCTTCTTCCGAATGCAGTATTGGGTGATGATGCCCGTTCTGCGACTACAAAAACTGATCTTTCCATCGGTTGAAGGGTCTTCCGAGGTCTCTTTTGCCTTTAGGGTTGAGGTGGTAAATCATCTTTGCTAAACGGGATTTCTATTGGTTTATTATTTATTATTATTTTTACTCTCGAAAGTCCCTTTCCAGTGATTGCCATGGATTTGGTTTTATTTTCAGATATTTTCATGTTGTATTTTTCCAGGGTATTCTGCAATTTAAACACTGATCTCTGCAAATCATCTTCATTCTCCGCTAGAAGTACTTGATCATCTGCGACGATTATTGTTTGTATTTGATTTCCTCTACATATTTTTACTCCTGGGGGGTTTAGTTTTTTCCACTCGTGGACAATTTTATTTAGATATAGAATAAACAGTAATGGAGATAGTCCACATCCCTGTCTTAAACCTTGGTTAATTTCAAATGTATCTGTTATTTTCCCATGATCTAACTTTACTTTTATAAATGTGGTTTCATATAAACTTTTTATAGCATTTATTAGATTATTTGGGACTTGGTAGCTTTCCAATATTTTCCACATTATGTCCCGTTTGACTCTATCATAGGCCTTTTCAAAATCTAAATTAATATCACTAACTTAAGGGTAATAGAAGCAAAAAAAAGTTCCAGTAAACGTGGGTCCGCAAACAAATCATGTGCGAGATACATCATTGCGAATTTGTTATGACGTCCTGCGTTGTAACGTCATATCGAAACTAATTGCAGATACGACTGCAATAATGCAACCAGATGGAAGGACGACACTTTGAACACCTCTTTAAAAACAGGTACCAGTGTACGATATACTGTGTAACGTGTGAAGTAATAATTGTAGGTTAAAGCTATAAATGAACTTTTAGGCAACATAGTATGGCAATTAATGTCTGCCTTTCAAATTAATTTGTACTAATCAGGACGATGTTTCTTAATGAAGTCAGTGGCGGCTTGTAACCACACATTTGCAATTATCTCGCATTTTCATTTGCTGACCCATGTTTACTAGAACTTTTTTGCTTCTATTATCGTATACATTCAACAATTTCAGATTGTACTATTAATTGTGATACACCCTGTATATTCTCTTCAGCCCTCCCAATTATTCTGTTGGAAGTTTCCAGAGAATCCCTGTGCATATATAAGATTCCAAACCATTTCAATTATTAGTTATTTTTGTTGTTAAATGTTGACTTACACTGAAATAAAAATAAAATTTACCAAAATACTAGTATTTTGTTTCAAGATACATATATTGGATTCGCCTGGTGGTGTAACGGATATCACACTGAGGTACAGACTCAGAGATCCGGGTTCGAATCCCGTCCAGGCATTTATTTTTCTTATCATATCATATTAAGCTTGCATTGCTCAATGTTAAATATTTAATTATAACATCGATATAACGTCACTGCTATAAAGTAAAAATGTTCTCTTTAATTTGCTTACTTGTTATAGTCAGCTACTAGATGGCAGTGAAGACTGAGTTCTCGCGACATCTAGTAATAATGGAGAATATAATACATATATAAGAAAAATGAATGCTTGAATTGGATTCGCCTGGTGGTGTAATGGATATCACACTGAGGTACAGACTCAGAGATCCGGGTTCGAATCCCGTCCAGGTATTTATTTTTCTTAACATATATATATGGGGTGTATCCCCATATGTCCCGAGTAGGATCACGGGAGTTTCCTAGCGAAAGTTTCTTAACCATGCTAATTTAGTTACGCTTATTTACCCACAGATGACAAGAGTAACATGTGGTTAGCTCATCGCCTCAATACGACATTAAATAGGCAACTAAGGTATTATTTGGATTGAAGAAGGTCTGTTAAATTTTGCACAGATACATTTTTATTCAGACTTGCGGTTCTTTTACGAGCCTGAAAATCTTCAGTCTCAGGACCCACAATTTACAGCCCCTCCCGAACGATTTGCCCCCTGATTTTTCCATCCTAAAAATCCATCGATCCCTCCTGGGTTTGATCCCGCGACCCTCGGAACTAGAGGCAAGGAGGAGATCCATTAATAAAAGTAAAACATATTTTGAAGATGTATTAAAATTTGTCTCGGGAGAACGGATGATATTCATTCCATTAATAAACAAATTAGCCACCTCCCCTCCCTCCCTCTCTCTCTCTCTCTCTCTCTCTCTCTCTCTCTCTCTCTCTCCCCCTCTGCCTTAGTATAACTTCTCACTTTTAAAGTACTCTTACGTATCTCAACCCTTTATCGGTGCTACAAGATCATAATTTGTCGGGAAAATATATTTGTAACCTAGATGACATAACAATTTTTAGATTGCACGGGGAAACATGACGGTTCTCAAAATGAATTATTAACTCAATCCTGGAGTCCCTCGGAGAAAACGCCAATATTTAAGGAAAAACGCACCATTCACTCATACTAAACCAGATGGTATATATATAAGTGATTATGATTGCAACATAGTGATCAGAGATTGTTTTACCCTGACTTTCCCTGGCATGTATCGAAGATAAGAAAGAAACTTATCTAAGAAATCTTTCAGGGCCGGGAATCGAACCTAGGGTCGTTGCGTCCGAGAAACGATATTACCCGTTGACAAAATCTCTCAAAACTCAATAATATAGATATATAAAGACATCCAATTTATTCAAGTTAAATAATTTTTAAGTTACGCCTTCCTGATTATATTTTACTTTTAAAATTAAAAAAAAAGAAGTTCGCGAAGGATACAACAGACCATCGTTTCTCAACCTGTGGTTCGCGAAACCCCAGGGGGTTCGCAAAATATTTGAAGGGGTTCGCCAATACTTCTCCGTAATGGCGGGATTCGAGGTTAGGTCTATTATTGTTTCCTTCATTTCTGCAGGATTGTAATAATAATAATAATAATAATAATAATAACAATAATAATAATAATAACAATAATATTTTTTATTATTGATTTTGTACATCTCAATGATGGATAAATCATATTTGAAGAGAAAAATTATACGCTCAGACCGGGACTTGAACCCGGGACCCTTGGTTCTCTAGACCAAGTGCTCTACCAACTGAGCTACCTGAGCAAGTACCGATCTAAACGCAAATCTTTCCCTATATACATTGTAATTCCCATCCACCAAATGCTGTGAAGCCATGCTTCTATCTTCCAAATGGCGGCTCCTTTATTAAGAAGACATATTTGGGAATTATACATTACAGCCAGTACGGCTTTTTCCAAGTTTTTATTATTGATTTCGTACATCTCAATGATGGATAAATCATATTTGAAGAGAAAAATTATACGCTCAGACCGGGATTTGGTGGAAGGGAATTACAATGTATATAGGGAAAGATTTGCGTTTAGATCGGTACTTCCTCAGGTAGCTCAGTTGGTAGAGCACTTGGTCTAGAGAACCAAGGGTCCCGGGTTCGAGTCCCGGTCTGAGCGTATAATTTTTCTCTTCAAATAACAATAATAATTTTTCTTATTATTAACATCATTGTTATGCTAAAATTAAATTAACCCTATAATGTCCCTTGTTACATATGTGTAACATCGGGAATTTATCACATTATTTCCACAATAAATTAATATTTACCGCGAATGCCTGATTTACAGTTATGTAACAACGTTAGGAATGCATTTGATTTCGCTACAACTAGGCCTACACGTTGTGTAACTTTTAAGCCGTAACTAGAGTAACTTTAGGCTTTAACCGTTAGGGATTAAGTTAATTTAAGGTTATTAAACATTTTGCTTGGAATTCAATTTTATGCATCTCAACTCTATGCATATTTAAATGTCAGTGGTTCACCCAACTCAGATCGTTGTGGAAGGAGTTTGCGAGTCGAAAAAGGTTGGGAACCGCTGCCATAGACAACTAGTTTACAATTCCATCCATAGTGATTCTGCCCGAGGGCAGGTCTTTCACTGCAATCATAGCATTTTCATGCTATGCTTGCAGATTTACTAGGGAATTGTAAGTATGGTAGCTTCCCGTTGCTTTCCACATCGGTGAAGGATGGTGATGATAATGATAAGGATGATGATGATGGTGATGATGACCATATGATTTCGGGGACCGTTTGGGCCTAAAAGTTTTCCTGACATTTGTCTTACATGTAAGGAAAAACCCCAATAAAAAACCTCACCCAGAAAAACTGCCCCGATCTGGGATCGAACCCGGGCCCGCTGCTAACTCGAGACCTCAGCGGTGTACAGTTTATAATTGTTAGTTTCCATATCAATTTCGTAATTAACTTGACATAGTAACGAAACCCCAACATGCTTCATGGAGTTGAAGGAGTCCCATCTAGATAATTAAGTATCACTATTTACAGGTGAAACGAGGATTAAGGGGACCGAATGGTGAAAATGTTGAAAAAAAATCACAAAAAATGCATAACTCTGATTCTATAGGATCATCTCCATATACATTTTTTTATTGTAGGAGCAAAATTGAGTCCGTGACGAAAGAGTTTAAAAATCCTTGCACATATGGTCAAAATTATTACCCAAGTAATATAAGGTACGGTTAAAAACTATAAAATAGTTAACTTTTATAAGATTCATGATGTGTTCCCGTTGAGGTTTATTCAAAATTAATATAAAATTATAGAATATTCACCTGAAAGGTCCGTCTCCTCAACTTAATTATCATTTAACTGTACCGCTTTCGGGACTTGTCCCATCATCAGCAGGATTCAAAACTGGCGTTTCACTGAAGATCTGGTAGAGGGGGTTGCATGTATTGGGTTCGTTTTCGTTTATCAGGCTGTCGTTGTGGGCTGCTTTCATGATTTCCATCTCTTCGAGTACGTTTATCTTCGCTGGATTATTTTCTCTGTGCATTAGTGTTAGGGTTTTTTCAATATTTAACATGCGATGTCCTTCATGGATAACGTGTTTTGCATAGCTTGATCATTCACGCAGAAGGTAAATCAAGCAATGCAAAACACGTTATCCATGAAGGACATCGCATGTTAAATATTGAAAAAACCCTAACACTAATGCACAGAGAAAATAATCCAGCGAAGATAAACGTACTCGAAGAGATGGAAATCATGAAAGCAGCTCACAACGACAGCCTGATAAACGAAAACGAACCCAATACATGCAACCCCCTCTACCAGATCTTCAGTGAAACGCCAGTTTTGAATCCTGCCGATGATGGGACAAGTCCCGAAAGCGCTACAGTTAAATGATAATTAAGTTGAGGAGACGGACCTTTCAGGTGAATATTCTATAATTTTATATTAACTATAAAATAGTTACCTTGTAGGTCAGTCTCCTCAACTTAAGTTGTTTTAAAACTGTGTAGGCCTTTCGGGACTGGTCCCCTCATCATCAGCAGAATGCATTAGGTCCGCACTTGTTGAAGCACTGATTTGGTTGTGAGAATTTTGTACAGATGATTGTGTGGACTGGGTGTGTACCTAAACTTTAATATGCGTTTTTTTCCGTTTCCATTTTTTTTTTACATTTTCCAAAACTTCAAATGCTCCTTACGATGCAATTTTCATGCTATCAAAGTGACATTTTGTGGTTAGACTCACCAATATATGATAATTCAAATTTGCTATGCAGTTACTAGTCCAAGACACATGTGTTCTTTTAAATTGAGATGGGAAAAATAATTAGAGTGATAAAAAATGTTTTTTTCAAAAAATGAAAAATAAGCAGTTTGCTCACTTTATGATTTGTTTTGCATAGCAAATGTCTTTAGTGGAATCATAAAGACTCTTAATCTCAAATTTCATCAGAAAATATTTTAAAATGCATCGTAAGCAGCATTTTTTTTAGAAAATATTTAAAAAACTGGTTTTAAAAAATCATCATTCTGAAAATAGTCTCCTTATAAACACCTAATTTTACAGAAACGTTGCCATAAGCACGTACTGTACGTGATAAACATTTCTAAACTATCAGATGAATACTAAAAAAAAAATTGAAATTCACCATTCGGTCCCCTTAAGGAAGGGTAATTTGAGGTTCGTTAACGTATTCACTTCAAGTTTTAATGCTCAATGTATTTCCCCAGAAACCGGATTTAAATCACCGTAAATTGTATTGTCTATTTTCAGACATTCAAAACGAACAAAAGATAACGGTACATGATATCGCGATAAAGGTTAAGGCCAAAACACATTCCTCTACTATTCATAAATGTTAACAGAAGATTACCCTGCCAAGAGATGTACAAATTATTCCAAACATGTAACAGGCAGAGTTAAGCTAGTGTACCTTGTCTTCTGAGGCGAATGGGTTAAGGAGGTGTCCTTAAGCAGCTCAACCGTAGTTCACTAGCACGCATTTAGGCTTATATCTCCGATCATAATTAATTTTTTCTGTCTATTAATGTTAACCGTGTCAAGCAGACGGGAAGTCTTAATATTAACTACCAACTTTCATTATTGCCAAATAATTAACTAACTAACTAACTCACTGGCACTATCGAATCCGTAGGTTCATGGTAGCGCGGATATAAGCTCTCCAAAATATCCTATCCTGAGCTAACGTTTTCCAATCATCCCCTGTATAATCTACTTTCCTCAGATCATAGTTATTGTTATTCTCCCCACCTCATTCTTGGTCTAGTAACTGGACGTTTTCCCCCTGGTTTTCGTACAAGAAGATTCCACGTCCCTGTTTAATTTTCCATGCCTGCCACATGTTCTTATTATATCTGGCTTCCTATAAAGATCATGTACCTCACTGTTAGTTAGTCTTCCCCATTCACCGGTCTCTTCATCTTTCTTTGGTCCAATAATTTTCCTAAGACCTTTATTCACATTTACTCGTAATATTTTGCCTCCCTGAAAATAAGAGACCATGTTTCGCATCCATATAACTGGTAGAATAACAGTTTTATATATTTTTAGTTTAACGTTTATTGAAAGGAGTTGGGACGTCAAGAGTCTCTGCAATGCATAATAGCACGCATTTCCAGAACTGAACGTATGTTTAATTTATTTGTGCATCTCATTCCTATGTGTAATTATTGTTCCTAGGTATTTGAATTCAGCCATTTTTTTTTTAATTTCCCTGATGTGTTATGAACTGTCTATATCCATTATATAATGCATTTCGATGTGTGACCATATATTTAATTTTGTTTACGTCCAATTGCTAAATAATTATCTTATTGAATTCCAACAGAAAAGTCCTAACTACAATTTGCCGATCAATTACAACTTCATTATAAAAAGTTGCAAGAATTCTTCAAGAAAATTAGACTATTTCAGTTGTTAAGGTAATATAACTAGGGCTTCTTTTACAATTCAGAAATAATTACGTTTTGTACTTTTAGTAGATAATATTTGAGAAACGTCGGTTAGAATTTTAATATAAATATTTTGTGAGATGGAAAAACAGTTGGTAGAACTGTCACGGGCTACACCCACACAAGTAGCGGAATGTCAAAGTTTTGTTACTTCTGACAGTTGTAAAACTTGTGTTTGCTAGCGATAAACAGAACAGCTCTCCAATTTACTGCCAAAACGGCTCGCTTGTCTCGATAGAAGCCCATGCGAAACTAACACATAACGTACCTTAACATCCATTTTTACACGCTTTATATTAGCTTGACCTGTATCTATCTATCTATCTATGTAACGGAATCTTTCAACGCGATTTTCACCCACTTAGAAACATTGGATCGACTTGAAACTTTGTATACTTGTAGAGGACCCGTGGCAATACAATAATTTCATACTTATTTTCTAAAATCTTGGGCATAATCATCAGAAAACCAAAAAAAGTGTTTTTGTATCAATGTAACGGAATCTTTCAACGCGATTTTCACCCACTTAGAAACATTGGATCGACTTGAAAATTTGTATACGTGTAGAGGACCCGTGTCAATACAATAATTTCATATTTATTTTCTAAAATCCTGGCCATAATCATCAGAAAACCAAAAAAAAGTGTTTTTGTATCAATGTAACGGAATCTTTCAACGCGATTTTCATCCACTTAGAAACATTGGATCGACTTGAAATTTTGTATACTTGTAGAGGACCCGTGACAATACAATAATTTCATATTTATTTTCTAAAATCCTGGCCATAATTATCAGAAAACCAAAAAAAGTGTTTTTGTATCAATGTAACGGAATCTTTCAACGCGATTTTCACCCACTTAGAAACATTGGATCGACTTGAAAATGCGTATACGTGTAGAGGACCCGTTACAATACAATAATTTCATATTTATTTTCTAAAATCCTGGCCATAATCATCAGAAAATTTAAAAAAAGTGTTTTTGTATCAATGTAACGGAATCTTTCAACGCGATTTTCATCCACTTAAAAACATTGGATCGACTTGAAACTATGTATACTTGTAGAGGACCCGTGACAATACAATACTTTCATATTTATTTTCTAAAATCCTGGCCATAATCATCAGAAAACCAAAAAAAGTGTTTTTGTATCAATGTAACGGAATCTTTCAACGCGATTTTCACCCACTTAGAAACATTGGATCGACTTGAAAATTTGTATACGTGTAGAGGACCCGTGTCAATACAATAATTTCATATTTATTTTCTAAAATCCTGGCCATAATCATCAGAAAACCAAAAAAAAAGTGTTTTTGTATCAATGTAACGGAAATCTTTCAACGCGATTTTCATCCACTTAGAAACATTGGATCGACTTGAAATTTTGTATACTTGTAGAGGACCCGTGACAATACAATAATTTCATATTTATTTTCTAAAATCCTGGCCATAATTATCAGAAAACCAAAAAAAGTGTTTTTGTATCAATGTAACGGAATCTTTCAACGCGATTTTCACCCACTTAGAAACATTGGATCGACTTGAAAATTTGTATACGTGTAGAGGACCCGTGACAATACAATAATTTCATATTTTGTTTCTAAAATCCTGGCCAGAATCATCCGAAAATAAAAAAAAAACTGAAAACTAGTATAATAGGTTGCGGACTTGTCGAGTTTTTAGTCAATCGTTGTAAGAGCTCAGTTGGTAGAGCAGTGAACTCTTAATGGTACATAATTTCAGTAATCCATACGTCGCTGGTTCAAATCCGGCTGGGAGGGTTTTTTTTTATAGATGAGTATTACTTATAGCTCATACTACAATAGTATCGAATTTAAAGATATTTACATTTTTATCTTATTCTGTAAAATATTAAAACTAAAAAATAAAAAATAAATAAATAGTTTTAAAAAAACTAAAAGAACACGCTTTATTAGAAAACTAAAAAATGAAAAATGATTTTAATTTACAATACGCTTGGGATAAAATAAAGTGGTCAACAAAAAATCATCTCCAACACATATAGAATAAAATTAGAGTTATCAACAAAAAGAAAATAATTTTACCATCAAAAGCGTGGGGTGCTTTTTATGATTTTTACATTTTCTTCTTAGAGAGCTTACTTTTACCAATATCTGTTTATTATCAAATATATTAATTTATATAGAGCACCCCACGCTTTTGATGGTAAAATTATTTTCTTTTTGTTGATAACTCTAATTTTATTCTACATGTGTTGGAGATGATTTTTTGTTGTCCACTTTATTTCATCCCAAGCGTATTGGAAATTAAAATTATTTTTAATTTTTTAGTTTTCTAATAAAGCGTGTTCTTTTAGTTTTTTAAAACTATTATTTATTTAAGTTCCACTCAAATTGGTGTTTGCTAAGAAAATAATCATCATCACTGTTCATGTTTTATCATAGATCGTTTTAAATAAAGTGACATATTTTTGTCATGGCATCTGTTATGATCAATTGACTATTTACTGAGTTGTAATCTCTATGTATACTATAAATATACAGAGTGAAAATGGTGTAAGTGCGTTAATTCAAGGAAGTGCTAAATTATAATAAAATAAATACATATTTTCTCTGTCATTTTGTGATTAACCCCACGGTAAACGAAATAATTAAGACCAAACTTTCTGAAAATTGCAACAGCGCAAGTAAGATTCGCATGATTCTTGTGACGAGACATAAACAGCTGTTCTAGTATCAGACAGAGTAAGACCACCGCTTACTTACTATTCGACGTTGCAATATCTCTTGTTTTTATTTCAAAATGTTACAAATTTTCAATTAATTTGCTGACAACTATTTTATTGCAAAACTGCAAAGGAACAAATATTATGTTATTTGTCTTTAATTATTATAAGTAATGCCACGTGTGATTTCCAATTTATGTAGAGAATTTGGAAATCAAGAGTGGCATTTGTTAGGGCTATTTAACGAATAAAATTAAGCTGTTTACTCACAAATCATTATTTAAATATAGTTATTTTAAAATATTTATATTTTTAATGTAAACGGCAATTTTTGAAAACAAATGATAAATGAGTGTTACGATTGTTACGCTTCATTTGTTCATCACTGCAACCAGATAATATTATTTATTGCCAAAGGATCGCAATATTGTAAGAATGCACCCTAGTGGAGAAATTTATAACCAATATTATAGGTATTAAATAATTTATGATGTCCTATGATGTAAATATGTCAATTATATTTTTCTGGGAAATAATTCGTTTAAGAAAGTGCAAACAGTGGTTTCTTTTCTTTTTTTGTGGTATAATCAATTGCTACAAATGTTTTCATATTACCTCCCGCAATCACTATCAGCTGACATTCGTGCACTATATATACAATCTGGTAGCCGTATTTCTTAGAGAGTCAGTCACTGCAAAATAATGCTATGACCTATTCAGAATGTTCAAAAGGACGAGCTTTCTTTAATATGATAAACTTATTTGATAAATTCGAGGTGAAACACGACTGTGATTGGTTGTAATCAAAAATACATTGAAATGTGATTGATCTTTCAATCCCATTTGGGGCATGAGTTAAATAGTCTAAGTAAATACGCAAATATTTAACGAGTTAGGCTGCATTTAACGTTTACGAAAAACACAGTTTTTAAATAAATATATTTATTTGAAACCAAGATGTTACAGAAAACATTTTTATATTCCATCCAAAAATAGGTACTTAAAATATGCGTGCTAATATTACTTCCACCGAGTATAATAAACAAATAAAATATACCGAATGTCAAGACATCTGAACTCATGAACACGTCGGAAAATCCATATAGGCCTACTGGAGCTCTAAGAAGAAAATTTAAACTATCACGTGACTCATGTATTCTGTAATGATTGTGTTTTATTGTTGTAAGCCAGATGGCCATGCTGACTTATTATTATAATTTCTTATAAATTCAATTGGTGATAAAAAATATGTGCTTAATTATGTATTCGGGAAATGGCCATTTACTTCAAGGTTGAAAAAAAATCTCAAATTTAATCAGCCTAGAAATCAACACCGGATACTCAGCGTAACTATTATTATTTTTTTTTTTTGCAAATGCCCCAGGTTTGTCTTTTCGACATTCCTGGTTTCTCTCCTGGCATAGCGTATTTGTAACCCACTTCTGAGGTTGGGGCGCCTGAAAGGCGAGGTTACGTTGCCCCGATGATATGATTGGTGATGATGACGATAGTGGTGCGCCAGGAGAGTCCCTAATCCTAAACCTAATCTAAGATGAATATGAATGATGATGATTGCGATGGCCATATGGTTTCGGGGACCGTTTGGGCCTTAAAAGTTTTCCTGACATTTGTCTTACAGGTGAGGAAAAACCCCGATAAAAACCTCACCCAGAAAAACTGTCCCGACCGAGGATCGAACCCGGGCCCGCTGCGTGACAAGGCAGCACGCTACCTCGAGACCACAGCGGTGGACTTATTATTATTATTATTATTATTATTATTATTATTAATATATTGTTATTTATTATTATTATATTGTCCACCGCTGTGGTCTCGAGGTAGCGTGCTGCCTTGTCACGCAGCGGACCCGGGTTCGATCCCCGGTCGGGGCAGTTTTTCTGGGTGAGGTTTTTATCGGGGTTTTTCCTCACATGTAAGACAAATGTCAGGAAAACTATGGCCCAAACGGTCCCCGAAATCATATGGCCATCATCCTTATCATTATCATCCTTACCATTATCATCATCCTTCACCGGTGTGGAAAGCAACGGGAAGCTACCACACCTACACAATTCCTTAGTAAAGCTGCAAGCATAGCATGAAAATGCTATGATTGCAGTGAAGGACCTGCCTTCGGGCAGAATTACTATGGATGGATATTATTATTATTAATATTATTATTATTATTATTAACATATTATTATTTATTATTATTATATTGTCCACCGCTGTGGTCTCGAGGTAGCGTGCTGCCTTGTCACGCAGCGGACCGGGTTCGATCCCCGGTCGGGGCAGTTTTTCCGGGTAAGGTTTTTATCGGGGTTTTTCCTCACCTGTAAGACAAATGTCAGGAAAACTAATGCCCAAACGGTCCCCGAAATCATATGGCCATCATCCTTATCATTATCATCCTTACCATTATCATTATCATCATCATCCTTCACCGGTGTGGAAAGCAACGGGAAGCTACCACACCTACACAATTCCTTAGTAAAGCTGCAAGCATAGCATGAAAATTCTATGATTGCAGTGAAGGACCTGCCTTCGGGCAGAATTACTATGGATGGATGTTTATATTATTATATTATTATTATTATTATTATTATTAATATATTGTTATTTATTATTATATTGTCCACCGCTGTGGTCTCGAGGTAGCGTGCTGCCTTGTCACGCAGCGGACCCGGGTTCGATCCCCGGTCGGGGCAGTTTTTCTGGGTGAGGTTTTTATCGGGGTTTTTCCTCACCTGTAAGACAAATGTCAGGAAAACTAAGGCCCAAGCGGTCCCCGAAATCATATGGCCATCATCCTTATCATTATCATCATCATCCTTCACCGGTGTGGAAAGCAACGGGAAGCTACCACACCTACACAATTCCTTAGTAAAGCTGCAAGCATAGCATGAAAATGCTATGATTGCAGTGAAGGACCTGCCTTCGGGCAGAATTACTATGGATGGATGTTTATATTATTATTATAATTATTATAATGAACCTACGAGTTCGATAGTGCCGGTGAGTATTATTATTATTATTATTATTATTATTATTATTATTATTATTATTATTATTATTATTATTATTATTATTATTATTATTTTACTTAGTCCAGTCCAAGGAATGGGTATTCCAAGGGGCCCAGTACCGCCACCATCGCCCGTATAAATGTACCATTCATATTTACTGAAATAATTTATTTAGGAACTATATGCACAGTAAAAGCTCCTTATTCGCGGTGGATAGGTTCCGTAAATATGACGCAAATATAGAAACCGTGAATATGGAAGAGCCATGCATAAAAATGTTGAATGGAGTACTGTGGAGTAGGACCATATCAAACCACTCGAAGAAGAGGATTTTGAAGTCTGTTGTGGAAAGCATAATGACTTATGGTGCTGAGGGATTGACTTTGGTAGAGGGACAAAAAACTAAGATTTTGGCAGTGGAGATAGATGGAATAAGACGCAGTGCCAGGGTGTCCAGGTTGGAAAGAAGAAGAAATGAAGAAGTGAGGCAGATGATGGATATGGAGGAGACAGTGGTGGAAAGGATCGAAAGACGAGCTCTTCAGTGGTATGGCCATGTCAGGAGAATGGAGGATGATAGGTGGCCCAAACTCTTTTGGAATGGCCACCTTCTGGTAGAAGGAAACTGGGCAGGCCAAGAACAACTTGGAGAGGACAGAGTCATAGACCGAGGTCTGAAGGAGGATGAATGGCGTGATCGGCAAGAATGGCGAATGGGAATACAGGGTAACCGCTGAAAAGTGGAGAGGCCCTGAAAAGTAAAAAGTAAGAATATAGAATGGTAATTTGTATGGGTATATAAGGATATTGTTCCAAAGATCCAAAATAAAGTAAAAATTATCAAAATGAAATAAATTTAATGAGACATTCTAAACAATCTGTTATTAATTATTATTGTAAGGCTTGGGCAAGGGCTTAAAGTACTTAGTATTTTTTTCTGTTTTTCCGCCTTTAACAGGTCTATCAATTCAGATTGATACTCAGCTGTGAACTCAGCGAAAGAATTCCTTGTTTTACATTCAGATTTCTTCATGAATCGTAAGTTGATTCATTAACATTGAAATAGCTTGATATCGATGCAAACATATAAACACTCAAGCATTTATATTTTTACTTTAAGCGGCAACACTACTTTTTTCCGCTTCGGAACTAATTTTCTTTCCTTTTACTCAACATTGTAAATTGGGAACATAGCAGAAGAGACACGTGTTATTCAATCAAAATTATTGCAACAAATGACAAGATGAAACAGTAAAACACCGATCGTGGCGAGGGCTGAATTTATCAACGGACATAGCGGCATGTGAAATACGGTGGCGGCGGCTTTTTACAACGAACGCGAGGCTTAGTGTCAATAAAGTTTGTTTTACTTTGATATTTATTTGTCCATTTGGTTTGAATCGCTCTTTGTAAAAACCTATTTTGCACGTGCCTGCAGTAAAAAAAATAAAATTGCCGATGCGTTAACAAAGGATACTAATCCTTGTAATATACCGACTGGATCCGCGAATAAAGAAATTTTTAGACACGAATAGAGAAATTGTGTTGCAATTTTTTTTACCCGCGAATAAAGAAACCGTAAGCAAGGAGCTTTAACTGTATACGCTTGCTTAAGTAAAGTAAAGTGATCCCACAACAGGCCCGGAGGCCCTTGGGGTAGTAGGAGGTTAAGGCTCCCACTTTTTCTAGACAATCGGCACTTTATGTCAGCAGGGTTGTCAGCCGGGCTGTCAGCCCTGCGTGACGGCCGCCTTTACCCCCAGAACAAGCGTGTGGTACTCATTTCCGTTAGAGGCTGAGTCGACCCCAGGGCCATAGTGCCGCCAGAGGGTTTGGGTCAGTTTAAAAATCCTGACCCCAACGGGACTTGAACCCTCGACCCTCCGGCTTGTAGCTCAGTGCCTTAACCACTACGCTACGGCGTGCCTTAAAATAGTTTAATGAAGGATAGAAGACAAATCAATGAAATAACATACAAAAAATGAATAAAATATATTTAAAAGATACCCTAAATAAATAGTTAAACCTTAGAATGTACTGTGTTTTGAAAGCAAAGACCATTTAGTGTAATCTCCGAGAGTTATAAAAACTGTTATTTGTTGTAGGAGAGAAAATAAATGCCTTAAATATGGCCAATTAGACATGTATCCAGACAATAGAGGAAATAAAAACTTTTGATAAAAGAATCTTACGGCACGCGATTTCGAAAAGAAAACTTAGTGTATAAATTGGCAGTCAACAATATCCAATTCAAAATGATACAAGGGGAAATTCGTGTGATAACAGCTATAACAAACATCCAAAGGTGAAACAGAAATGTGGCGAAAAATAATTTTTATAAACGTTTTCCAAAACTTTATGGAAAATAATTCCGACATTTTAACGAAAAATATTCTAATATTAACTGCAGACTGGGGTATTTCGATGTCCCAGAATCTTGTGTTGTTCAGCAAATAATTTAATTTAAATAAACTGTTTACAGTTACTGGACGATTTTGTTAAATTTTCAATTCGCTGTAAATTGAACAGTTTTTTTAATGAATAATCAACTAGCTATTGAAAACGTGTTAAGTAATGTATTATTATTATTATTATTATTATTATTATACATGGGCAGCAAAAAATAGCCTATAAAGTAATGAATCATCTAAATAAACAAGAAAAAGATACAATACAGATCAATGCAATTGAGGAGAAACAATGGGAAGAACATTATAAAAAACTGTGGTATAATGAAAATAAAATAACTAAAGATAACATATATGAGCGTGAGATAGGAATAGATATGATAACAATGGAAGAATTAGAAGAAGTACTGAAAACAACAAAGAACAGAAAGGCAGCTGGAATAGACGGAATTAATATGGAATTAATAAAATATGGAGGAATTTTTTTAAAACTGAGATTATTACATTTTTTAAATTTATGTTGGAAACAAGCAACAATACCAGAAACCTGGACAACAGCAATAGTACAATCTATTTTTAAGAAAGGAGAACGTAAAGACTGCAACAACTACAGAGGAATAAACATTTTAACTGCAGGCTATAAAATATACTCAAGAATCTTAACATTTAGGTTAAAACAAATAACAGAGGTAATGTTAACAGAAGAACAAAATGGATTCAGACCAGGGCGTTCATGTATGGATAATATATTTACGATAAAATAATTTATAAACAAAAGAAGAAAATATAACATGGAAACACACATAGCTTTTATTGATTTTGTCAAGGCATTTAATAAAGTAGACAGAGGAAAACTCTGGACAATTTTAAAAGAAAAAGGAATTCCGAAACACTTAATAGCAGCTATAAAGAGTTTGTACTGGAACACAAATTTTGTTATAAAAACTAGAAATGAAGTAAGTAAAAATAAAATTCATACTAATCAAGGAGTTAAACAAGGATGCAGTATCTCTCCAGTTTTATTTAACCTATACATCAATGATATAATAAAAAAATGGAACGAAGAAACAAATAAAGGAATAAAATTAGATAAAACACACTACTTGAAAACATTATTATACGCTGATGACCAGGTAATAATAGCAAATACAGAAGACGAACTTCAGAGGAATATTTTTAAACTACATAATATATGTGAACAATATAATCTCAAAATATCCATAGAAAAAACTAAGGTAATGGCATTCCAAGGGAAAAATCAAATCAGATCCAAAATAGTAATAGGAAACAAAATCATAGAACAGGTGAACCATCTCAATTATCTAGGATGTGACATTTCATTTAATTATGATAATGATATAAATAATAAAATAGCAAAATTCCAGGGAATATGTGGTACGATAAAACGAACACTAAATAACAAAACAACAAGAGAGACCCAACTGAAATTTTATAAAATGTTGGCAGTACCGGTACTGCTCTATGGTTCAGAAGCCTGGATACATAAAAAACAAGACCTAAGTAGGATAACGGCGGCAGAAATGAAATTTTTGAGACCTGTTAAAAGGTGCACTAAGGAAGACAGAATCAAGAACACAGAAATAAGACAGGAACTTGAAATATTTGCAATAACTGATAAAATGGATACATATAGACAAAAGTGGAAGCAACACATAGACAGAATGAATGAAGATAGATATCCAAAACAAATAACAAAATACAAACCTAAAGGCACCCGAGATGTGGGCAGACCTAGAAAGAGATGGGCTGAAGTCGGAACGGGTCAACAGACCTAATCCATGAATGAAGATGATGATGATTATTATTATTATATTATCCATGTGGGCTAATAACACTGGTCAACGTGATTTTTGTCTAATGAGTACCAATAGTTGCACTTAATGCTATTTTTAATCGTGTTTTCAAATATGTATTCGGAATTTCTCCATCATCCATAGTTGTTTTTTAATTTCAATTTCAATTAATGGATTTAAATAATTATTTTTAATAAACTTTTTTCAACCATTTGTCCATTGTAAAATAAAAACCAAATGAGCTAACTCAAATGATTTCAGCTATGGAAAAGAGATATCAAGACAAATTGAATCCTAATATGCTGGCCGATTATTGTTGGACCATCAAGAGGGATGCTCCACAGGCGAAATATAGCAGAAAATCGTCATTTCTTACTTTCTAGGTGAGTCCGAATGTTCGAATATTGTGTAGTTTCGAATGTGGAAAATATTAAAGTGTTTGAAATTATAAATGCCTGTCTCTCGTAAACTTTGCATGATGGAGAAAAACCGATATCATATTTGATTCAGGAGAAAGAATACTATCAGAATCACATATTTTTCTTTCTGAGACAAGAAAAGTTTATTTATTGTTGCTGAGTGTAATCACATCATTTGACCACAGTTCATGTGGTACCGGGTTAGATTGCCGGCTAGACCAAAACCATTTGTTTAAGGATAGTCACCCATGGTCTGAATTTAGCTTAACTTCAGGTTTAAGGACTCTCCTGGTGCTTAATTTTCATTCATCACCTATCATATATCATCGCGGTAACTTAACTCCGTCTTTTGTGAGCTCCAACTTAAGAAGCGGTTTACAATTCCGCCATGTCAAGAGAGGATACCAGAAATGTCATAAAGATAATAGTAAAACATTAATTTGATCATTATGATTATTAAGATTATTAAGATTAAGATTATTCAGATTAAGATTATTAAGATTAAGATTATTAAGATTAAGATTATTAAGATTAAGATTATTAAGATTAAGATTATTAAGATTAAGATTATTAAGATTAAGATTATTAAGATTAAGATTATTAAGATTAAGATTATTAAGATTAAGATTATTAAGATTAAGATTATTATTACGATTATTATTATTATTTTAGCATTAATTATATTATTATTTTTATCATCATTTTCATCATTTGAAAAATAAAATAATAAAAATAAATATTGGAATATATTTTTTTCCAAGACGTAACAATGGGGGGAAAATGTGCGTGTGAAGTAAAATGGATTTTTGTCCTTTCATAGTCTTCTCTTATTTACTGAATCGTTACGTTAAATTCTTCATGCGCATGCGCTTAGTGCATTTAAAGTCAGGAAATGGATTTATGACTCACGCAAAGGAAACCAAGAAGCAAACCATTCTTTTCTTTTCTTTCTAATAAAAGCTCCTTATTCATTATAAACTACTTTTAAATCCAACATATAATTAAATTAAAAATATAAACTGCATTTGTGAAAACATAAAAAAGTGTTTATTTTAACGTCAATTAATTAGTTATATAGGTGATGGAACCGGCAGGTCAAATGTCGTATTCGCTAAGATCCTCCACACATATTCATTTCCATAAGATCCACCCGAATGTCATATCCAAGGGTTTCCACATATTTTTTAAAATAATTTTTATTGTTCATAATGTATTACATAAATATATAAGAATGAATATACAGGGTGAAAATTATTTAAACCGACTAACTCTGGGAGGTTATAGGGGACACCAAAACAAATATTATTCCCTAATGTCATATTTTCCTATGAGGATTATTTAAACCGATAGAGGGCGTATTACGCTCTTTAGTTGTCATGACTGCAACTGCTGTTGATGGTAGGAATTGTTTTGTCCACCAGTGTAGTAGTGAATTGTATCTGTTTACTAATGGAGCGATGCACCTGGAGTGAGTACACTGATGTGGTTGGTGCGTACTACGTAGCGCACCACAACGGACGAGCTGCACAGCGGGTTTATCAGAAGTAATATCACGAGTGATTTCAAAATTATCGATAAATTCACGACTCACTTTGTGAGTCGCGAATTTATCGATAATTTGGAAATCAAGAGTGGCATTTGTTAGTACTATTTAACGAATAAAATTAAGCTGTTTACTCACAAATCATTATTTAACTATAGTTATTTTAAAATATTTATATATTTAATGTACACGGCGATGTTTGAAAACAAATAAGAAACGATAGGTACGCTTCTACTGCTTCTTTTGTTTATCACTGCAACCAGATCATACTATTTATTGTCAAAGGAACGCAATATTGTAAGAATGCTCTCTAGTGGAGAAAAAATGAAACATCAAAATGTATATTAATTCATTTCTGATGTCGTATGATGTAAATATGACAATTATATTTTGCTGGATTGTTACCTGGGTAAAAACACATTTAAGAAAGTGAAAACACTGGTTTCTTTTTTTGGTGGTATAAACAATTGCAACAAATGTTTTTATATTAACTCCCGCATGCGGCATGTGTTGACATTCATGCACTATATATACAATCTGGTAGCCGTATTTCTCATGGGCTCAGTCACTGCAAAATAATGGTCAGACCTGTTCAGAATATTAATAAATATGAAATTATTGTAGTGTCACGGGTTCTATACAAGTATACAAAGTTTCAAGTCATTCCAATGTCTCTAAGTGGGTGAAAATCGTGTTCAAAGATTCCGTTAGATAAATACAAAGACACTTTTTTTTGATTTTCTGATGATTCTGGCCAGTATTTTAGAAAATGAATATGAAATTATTGTATTGTCACGGGTCCTTTATAAGTATACTAAATTTCAAGTCGATCCAATTATTTTAAGTGGGTGAAAAACGCGTTGAAATATTCAGTTACATAGATAGATAGATAGATAGATAGATAGATAGATAGATAGATAGATAGATAGATAGATAGATAGATAGATAGATAGATAGATAGATAGATAGATAGATAGATAGATAGGGTCAAGCAAATATAGAGCGTGTAAAAAGGAGGAGCTTTCTTTAATATGGTAGTTATAACACTGATAAATATTTCGTGAAACACGACTCTGATTGGTTGTAAAACAGAAATCATTGAAACGTGATTGGCCATTGAGTCCCACTTAGGGCATGAGTTAAATAGTCAACAACAATATCCTAATCGCCGTATCCCGCATCGTACGACGTTTACTGCTGTGTACCAACGTCTGCATGAGACCGGGTCATTTAGCAGATCACCTGGACAGGGACGCCGTCGCACCGTAAGAACGCTGCGATTTGACAAGCATGTGGAACGAGATCCTTCAATCTGCACTCGTGCAATTGCGCGTAACATGGGGACGAATGTAAGAAACGTCCTTCATGAGCAATTCTTACATCCATTTCACTTACAGCGTGTCCACAACCTGGAACCAGTCGATTATGCACCCAGAGCACAGTTTTTGCAGTGGTACCTGGAAGTGTCAAATGCATCGTACATTTCCATCCTCTGTGTTGTTTACAGATGAAGCAACGTTCGGGCGTGATGGAGTCTTCAACATGCACAATGCGCATGTTTGGAGTGAGGATAACCCACATGCCACAGTTACTCACGCACATCAAGTGCGGTTTTTCGTTAATGTGTGGCCGGTATTGTTGGGGAGTGTTTAATTGGGACATATCTCCTACCTAGGTCATTAAATGGCAGACACTATTACAATTTTCTCGCCAGAGCATTGCCAGAATTGCTGGAAGACGTCCCGCTCCCTACAAGACAACGCATGTGGTTCCAACATGACGGGGCGCCGGCACATTTCAGTCGTCGTGTGCGTCGATTCTTGAACCAATGGTTTCCTGAAAAGTGGATTGACAGAGGTAGTCCTGTAGCATGGCCTGCTCGACCCCCAGATATGACCCCTCTGGATTTTTTTTGTGTGGGGACAGATGCGCAAACTTGTTTACAGAACTCCTGTTCGATCAGAAGAGGATCTAGTTGCCCGGATAGTAGCAGCAGCAGGAGCAATTAACGATACTCCTGGAGTATTTGCCCGTGTTAGACAGAACATGATCCGCCGGTGTAACCTTTGTTTACATGTCAATGAAGGTATTTTTTGAACCTCTACTGTAATTTAAGTAATTGCGTTGTGTTAATGTGCTGACTCTTGGTAATAAAAAATGCAAAAGTGTTTGTTGATTTAATTAATTTGCCGCCAGAGAAATCTTCCTATACCGGTTTAAATAATCCTCATAGGAAAAAATTACATTAGGGAAAAATATTTGTTTTCGTGTCCCCTACAACCTCCTAGAGTGTGTCGGTTTAAATAATTTTCACCATGTATAATGCCGAGGAATACGAAAAATGGGGATTAAATAAATATTTGGCAAAACGAAGTATATGGCAATAGGAGATAAATCAATAGATACGATTTTAGAAGATTGACATGAAAGAAATTTAGACATGATGAATATGTATATTTAGGAACAAAAAAATTAGTGCAGATGGAAGTGATGATACTGAAATTAATTAGAGGATAAATAAGGGCAAATCTGCAATATCAATATTAAATGGTATTTTATGGGATCAGAATATAATTTCTAAAACAAAAACAAATAAGTTTAATACAATAATAAGAATTACAATGTCATATAGTGCAAAAAAAAAATTGGAATTAAAATCTGAAACAATAAGTAATCCGTGTGGAGTTGCCAGTCTCCCATCGGACGCCTCCCCAGGTGGAGGATAGGGGAATGCTCACCAGATGTGGCGGGTACTGAGGAAATAAAATACCCAGGGCGGACCAAAACTAGCGCTGCTGCCTTGCAATAAGATACTGGACTATCAAAGGCTAGAGGAAGAAAACCTTGAACAAAAATTACCCGTCCCCCAGGTTGGGGGTTGATGCATCGGACCAGCTCCTCGTTAATCATAAAAAGAAAAAAAAAAATGCTAAAAAACCAAACAACATGCCTCGGAAAAACATTCTAAAAATGGATGTTTTAAAAAGATCAGCTGGAAATTCTAGAATGGATAGAATACGAAATAAAGAAATAAGGGAAATTATGGGTGTACAAGAGGAGCCGGACATCATAGAAAATAAAAGATTGCAGTGGTATGGTCATGTCAAACGAATGCCAGAGCAAAGATTGCCAAAAATTGTTATGGAATGGATCCCAATGGAAAGGAGGAAGAGAGGAAGACCGAAGAAAACTTGGATAGAAGGGGTACAAGCAGCTATGAATATCAGAGGAATGGAGGAAGATCATTGGATGGATAGAGAGGAATGGCGTTTGGTTTCCGGAAGACGGCGGCAGCTGCCATGATACCGGATGATGAACAATAAGTAAATTAAATTCTCCAGAAATGAAATTTTGGAGGCGTTCAACTGGAATTTGCAGAAGAGATAAAATAAGAAACAGTCTAATTAAACAAAATATGAATGTTCAAACTTCAGTTGTGGGTTTCATAAAAAAACAAGCAATTAAAATGGTATGGTCATGTCAAAAGAATGACAGAAGACGTATTCCCAAAAAAATAATACTATAACGGGTTTCACTTGGTAGAAGAAGAAGACGGCCAAAACTAACGTGGATTCATGGTGTTTTGGGCAGTTTGAGGGGGAAAATGACCGGACGATGGAGACTGGAATGACAAAGAGATGTGGGGGAGAAATACAGTAGATTAATTGGGAACAGGAAGATGCTGTGAAACCTACCTAATAAATAAAACCATAATACTGAACAAGTTGGTTAGAGCGGTGATGTTTGACACCTATATTTGGAAGGTCCCACATTCAAATCCCGATTTATACCAACCTGACAGATAATTTGTTCCTGGTTACACTGATGTATCAAGTCAAATGTTGGTTTGGGATTTTATCGCCAGGCCAAATCGTCATATACGTCACTAATAGTATCTTTAAAAAAATTAAAAATGTATGTCATATAACTTTAGAAATTAAAGCGTCTATACAAAATAAGAATGAAAAAAATTAAAATTAATTCATTGCATATTTGGAATTTAACATTAAAATGTAATAGTACATAGTCCACCAGCCCCATATCTTGTTAACTTTTTTTTTTTCGTTTTATCAGTCGCGGCGATTTAGTGGTTATGTTCGTGCCTTTAGCCCCGAGAGTTGCGGATTCGAACCCGACCACGGTCAATACATTTTTTAGGATAAAAAATCTAAGGGACAAATCCTCCAGGAGGGACCTAAAGTCGTATACCCCGAGTCCGAATATTTTCGGGGGTGATAAAAGAACCTCAAGCCTAAATTAGTGCCTCTGAGCAAAATTCAACCGGCCTTCCCATCAAGCAATACCTTAGTTGCCTAGTAAATATCTGTCTCATTGAGGCGATGTGCTGACCACATGTCACTCATTGGCATCTGTATGGAAATAAGAGTAACTAATTTAGGCAATAAACTTCCGTCATGTCTCCAGGGGTCGTACCGGTCTATACAAGAACATACTGTACGTATTATTTTATTCTTATTTATATACTTTCTTTAAATGTTACAGTAAGGTCATATGGAGACTACGATGTTATAGATGCATACAGCTGACTGTGTCTTTCTATTGTCTTGTTAGTCAAGTGTTTTTTGAAGAAGACACTGATTTAATTGTAATGATATTACAAAATAGCAATTCTTTTTAACGTGTCTTGGTAAAGGATATCCAAACCCGAGTTTGACTTGCGATTGACGATAAGAAAAAGTCAGTTAATTGGAAATTGAGACTTCCTGAATACGAGTTTCAAACACTACCGCTTGAGCGGCTAGCACTACGTTCAGACCCCTTTTATCTCTGAGATAGTTTCCTGTAGCTTTTTATAGCAGACTGGGTAACTTCTGTAGGCCAATTCCGACTAATAGGCCAAGAGAAATAATCACAGTTCCTCTGGACGAAATTCATCATTATGATGACTATTTAACTCATGCCCCAAATGGGAGTCAATGACCAATCACGTTTCAATGATTTCTGTTTTACAACCAATCAGACTCGTGTTTCACGAAATATTTATCAGTGTTATAATTACCATATTAAAGAAAGCTCCTCCTTTTTAATATTCTGAACAGGTCTGAACATTATTTTGCAGTGACTGAGCCTGTGAGAAATACGGCTACCAGATTGTATATATAGTGCACGAATGTCAACACATGCCGCATGCGGGAGTTAATATAAAAACATTTGTAGCAATTAATTATACCACCAAAAAAAAGAAACCACTGTTTGCACTTTCTTAAATGTATTTTTCCCAGGTAACAATCCAGAAAAATATAATTGCCATATTTACATCATACGACATCAGAAATGAATTAATATACAGTTTGATGTGTTTCATTTTTTCTCCACTAGAGAGCATTCTTACAATATTGCGTTTCTTTGGCAATAAATAGTATGATCTGGTTGCAGTGATAAACAAAAGAAGCAGATGAAGCGTACCTATCGCTTCTCATTTGTTTTCAAACATCGCCGTTTACATTAAATATATAATTTTTTAAAATAACTATAGTTAAATAATGATTTGTGAGTAAACAGCTTAATTTTATTCGTTAAATAGTCCTAACAAATGCCACTCTTGATTTCCAAATTCTCCAGATAAATTCACTCCTCACTTCGTGAGTCGTGAATTTATCGATAATTTGGAAATCACTCGTGGCATTACTTATGATATCACTCATAATTGGCGCCATTTCAACTTATTTCTACTCAAAATAAAATGAAATTCCATATATGGAATTTCGTTTTATATATATGAAGATATCACAATAAAATAACAAATAAACATTTATAATGTAATTGCCATAAGTAATGCCACGAGTGATTTCCAATTTATCTGGAGGATTTGGAAATCAACAGTGGCATTTGTTAGGACTATTTAACGAATCAAATTAAGCTGTTTACTCACAAATAATTATTTAAATATAGTTATTTAAAAATATTTAATGCAAACGGCGATGTTTGAAAACAAATGAGAAATGTTTGGTTATGTTTCATTTGTTCATCACTGCAACTTGATCATACTATTTATTGCCAAATAGGATCGCAATATTGTAAGAATGTACCCTAATGGAGAAAAAATGAAACACATCAAAGTGTATATTATAACCAACATTACAGATTATTAGGCCTAATTCATTTTTTCGGAAGGAATCTGTTCATTATTTGCTACATTCAAAGTATTTGTTAGAGAGTTAGTCACTGCAAAATAATGCTCTGACCTGTTCAGAATATTAAAATGGAGGAAATTTCTTTATTTTTTGATAATTATCGAGGTGAAATAAGACTGTGATTGGTTGTAAAATTCATTGAAACGTGATTGGTCATTGACTGTCATTTAGGGCATGAGTTAAATAGTCAAAAACACAACATAATGTTGCATGAGTTAGATGAAAGTACATAGAAACTGTGAAAACAACACAATTAAGATGGTTGAGATAAAGGATGACAGAAAAGAATTATCAAAAATATAGAGTATGAAGATTTATGAATAGAATCCGACAGGAAGAAGGAAGAGGGAAACCCAAAACTAACATGGACACAAGGAGTAATAAGAATCACGGAAGAAAGAGGCTTGTAGGAAGGGACGTCCAAGAATAGAGAGGGACATGGGTCGGCCATACAATATTGAAATGGGTGTCAAAGATATTTTAAAACCTGAGAATAAATTATATAGCCTTATACTGTACAAGTCCACCGCTGTGGTCTCGAGGTAGCGTGCTGCCTTGTCACGCAGCGGGCCCGGGTTCGATCCCCGGTCGGGACAGTTTTTCTGGGTGAGGTTTTTATCGGGGTTTTCCTCACCTCTAAGACAAATTTCAGGAAAACTTTAAGGCCCAAACGGTCCGCGAAATCATATGGCCATCAGCATCATCCTTCACCGGTGTGTAGAAAGCAACGGGAAGCTACCACACCTACAATTCCCTAGTAAAGCTGCAAACATAGCATGAAAATGCTATGATTGCAGTGAAGGACATGCCTTCTGGTAGAATTACTATGGATGGATACTGTGCAAGTCGACCGCTGTGGTATCGAGGTAGCGTGCTGCCTTGTCACGCAGCGGGCCCGGGTTCGATCCCCGGTCGGGACAGTTTTTCTGGGTGAGGTTTTTATCGGGGTTTTCCTCACCTCTAAGACAAATTTCAGGAAAACTTTAAGATCCAGACGGTCCCCGAAATCATATAGCCATCGCAATCATTCATATTCATCTTAGATTAAGCTTAGAATTATGGAGTCATAAACTGTCTGCTAATATTTTTTTTTTGTATTTGGATCATTACGATAATTCATTTATAACACACCTCAAACAAATAACGAGAAGAAATCCAAAAGACGAAAGTGTCGCAACAGAGAACATAAATCGGGTTTGCTGCACAAGGAACATTACGTCACACATGCGCTCGTATATACATCGTGTCCAAGTGTCAAGAAATTGCATTGTACATTATAAAAATCACATTATTTTAATATTTTAAATAAATACAGAGTACAGCATGAGTTAGTTAACCGAAAATGCAAATATATTATTTGCAGTAGCTTACAACATCTATAAAAAACAGCTACCGAAACTGTTCAAAATGACCTCCATTGTTGTTCAAGCATATATGACATCGTTTTAACACTGATTTGAAAATTTTATCAAACAATTTCAGGGGCACGCCTAGCGTAGTGGTTAAGTCAGTGCGTTACAAACCGGAAGGTCGAGGGTTCAAGTCCCGGTGGGGCCAGGAATTTTAAACTGACCCGAACCTTTTGGTGGCATCATGGACTTGGGGACGACTCAACCTCCAACTGAAATAAGTAACATACGCTTGTTCTCAGAGTAAATGCGGCCGTGAGGCAGGGCTGACAATCCGGCTGACATCAAGTGCCGATTGTCTACAAAAATTGGGAGCCTTAATCTCCTACTACCCCGAGGGTCTCCTATGGCCTGTAGGGGGATCACTTCACCTTTTTATCAAACAATTACCCATTATTAGCTAAAGTGTCATCAAATTCCTGTTCAACTAAATCCCGTGAATGTTACAGGTTTAGTGGTTTTGTACTGACTATTTAACTCATGTCGCAAATGGAAGTCAATGACCAATCACGTTTCAATGAATTCTGTTTTACATCAATGACAGTCGTGTTTCACCTCGCTCTTTATCGATTTCTCTTTATCAGCTCCTGCTTTTGTGATAAAGAAAGCTCCTCCTTTTTTAATATTCTGAACAGGTTAGACCATTATTTTTCTCCAACAAATACATTGAATATAGCAAATAATGAATAGATTCAGTGATTTTACTGGGTTGTTTATTCAAAATATAAATGATTAACCTATAATGTTGATTATAATAGTTTGATGTGTTTCATTATTTCTCCACTAGAGTGCATTCTTACGATATTGAGATCCTATCTGGCAATAAATAATATGATCGAGTTGCAGTGAATATACATAACCTCACATCTCTAATTTGTTTTCAAACATCGCCGTTTACATTAACTATATAAATATTTTAAAACACCAGTAACTATAGTTAAACAATGATTTGTGAGTAAACAGCTTAATTTTATTCGTTAAATAGTCTTTAAAAAAAGGGCACTCTTGATTTCCAAATTCTCTAGATAAATTCACTCCTCACTTCGTGAGTCGTGAATTTATCGATAATTTGGAAATCACTCGTGGCATTACTTATGAAAACTTTGTCCTTCAAAATTCTCCACATTGAAAAATCACATGGCGTGAGGTCTGATGTTCTATGTGGCCAATCGATTTTACCACGACTTCCAATCCACATTTCAAAATAATAATAAGTAACTTGAAGCCGTTTATAGACATGATACTGGGGAATATGTATTCCCTAGTTAGCAAATTACCTCAAGCACTTGTGTTTGAGATTATATTTTGAAGGTCCCGTATTCAAACCCCACTTTCAACCAATCTGATTTTTGTTTTCCTTGCAATCATGTGCAGTGGTTAACTGACTTATGCTCCACCCTGTATTACTACATATTTACGTTTAATCCTCTCAAAGATGATTTTTTGCACAATAGTGCGTTCTATCGTACTTATAGCAATGACGATCATGATTGTCCTAAATTTCGGGGTTGCCAACCTATAAATAACTAAATAACTATACTGTAATATTACAAATTACCTACCTAGTGCGGTAAGTAAAACCACTGCCCTTTATGTATACTACGCAGAACGTATGAGTATATACAAAAATATATCCAAAAGGTAGCGTTAAAATACATTATACGAAACACATCACTGTATTTTAAATGAAGTGAACTTTATTTGAAACAATATAAAACAATAAATTCGTACTTATCGCCATTTTATCCCTGATTGGTGTCACCACCTGCTGCAGTCTCAAATTATTTTCTGCATCTACCGTATAAACACTGGCCAGACTGTTTACGTTAGTCAGTTGTTTACAACGAACGCAAATATTTCCAACAAAGATGTTATTATTTTACTATTATCTATTATTTTGAAAACACCATCGCGCAAAAACTAACGTACAACGCACGTTTGTGAAGTGTTTTACAGAATCTCGGAAATTAAAAATCTCGGTTTTTAATCATGTCCTCGCTTCCGTAAAAACCACTTTCCAACATTGCATTGCAATGTACTAGTGTGGTAAGGAATAACATTGTGCATTAATTTATGTTAAGGGAAACATTACATTCTTCCTATATTCATTTAGGAGAATTTGCTTGAGGCGAAGCACGTGATTCATGTCCGGCAGTAGAAGGGGGTGAGCGTGTAGAACGCTCTGAAACCCAGTTATATAAAATGCGAGGGAAAATGTACCTGTCTGTGTATGAACGTAATAATATGGACGAAATAAATGCAGTCTTATTTTAAAACAATTTAATTCAATTATTAAGTAAAATAATTAAATAATTTTATGGGTCGAGAAGACAGTATACCCATATAAAGTGTTTGTGACTAGTTTTTAACTATCATGAAAAAATACTTATATGAAAGCATACATAATTTCAAATTCGTTGCTTTATTTACACATTATGTGAGTCCACCGCTGTGGTCTCGAGGTAGCGTGCTGCCTGTCATGCAGCGGGCCCGGGTTCGATCCCCGGCCGGGACAGTTTCCTAGGTGAGGTTTTTATCGGGGTTTTTCCTCACCTGTGAGACAAATGTCAGGATACTTTAAGGCCCAAACGGTCTCCGAACATCATATGACCATCGCAATCATCATCATTCATATTCATCTTAGATTAAGTATAAGATTAAGGACTCTTGGGCTCCAGTGAAAAGACAGAAGGAGACGGCGGAGATGAGGTTCCTAAGACAAGTAAAAGGATGTACAAGACTTGATAGAATAAGAAATGAGGATATAAGAGAAGAATTGAAAGTACAGCCTTTATTGGATAAAGTCACGAATTACAGACAGAAATGGATTGATCACATGGATGGAATGAGTAAGGAGAGATTGTTAGCAAGAAATTATCAAGCAAGAGGAAGGCGTGATGTTGGAAGACCTAGAAGACGTTGGGCTGATGCATTATGAAGTCGGAACGGGCAATTGCCTAATCCCTGGAGTGATGATGATGATGATGAAGGACTCTCCTGGCGCATCACTATCATCATCACCCATCATATCATCGGGTAACGTAACCCCTCCTTCCTGGCGCCCCAACCTCAGAAGTGGGTTACAATTACACCAATGTCAGGAGAGAACACCCGAAATGTCCAAAAAAAAGGACAATCTGGGGCATTAAAAAAATGTAACGCCTATTTAGGGGTTATAGTGCACCTTGGTTATGATCACTAGGATTTGTGTTTCTATTTACAACTGGGGGCATAACAGGGGTTGTTCTTGCTAATTGATCAATTGATGTCGTTCTTCACGATACCTACCTACTATGCAGTAGCACATTTCCACCGCGTCCTTTCAATAGGAGCGGTGTTTGCAATTATGGCTGGATTTATTCAATGATACCCATTATTTACAGGGCATTCCGTTAATTAAAATAATAAGTGTCAAAACAGGTTACATATTAGCAAATAAAATAATTTACAAACGGAATGAGTTGTCCCAGACGGATTCATATTCAGGATATCCTAGATCCTTCAAACTGACTGGAATTATTTCATAGTTTTCCTTAGTAAAGACAAATACTGTGTCATAATCTCATTATTACGATTAATTAAAAAAATAGGCATAATTATTAACACCTTTGTATTACGTGAAGACTTGCATGGAAGCTTCTTGTAGGAAAGCCAGAGGGAAAACGCCCAGTAGGTAGACCAAGAATGAGGTGGGAGAATAACATTAACTATGATTTGAGGGAAGTAGATTATACAAGGAATGATTGGAAAAGATTAGCTCAGGATAGGGATGTATGGAGAGCTTATGTCCGCGCGGCCATGAACCTACGGGTTCGATAGTGCCAGTGAGTAAGTAAGTAAGTAAGTAAGTTTGTATTAAGTGATAATTAAAAAAATAATAAAATCAGCGAATCTGTAACAAAGACTATCATTTGCACACAACAGATATATTGGATATAGTAAAACTACGATTCCAACTATGATTCCAGACACTAACTCCATAGCACGACAACTCTACAAGGTCCTTGGCCTACCAGCCGGCTGCTGGCCTCACATCTGCATGTGTTAATCATCGAGGTAGATGATCATCCTGCCAGTGTATGGGTGACATGTGGTCAGCATTTTAAAACCCGTAATTGATGGAACTACGTCCTCAAACCCAGGACAACAACCAACTGGCACTTCATCGAGGTTTTCCTTAGTCATCAAGGCAAATATTGGATTTAAATTTCATTAACACAAAATAAAACTTTATTAGTTTAATAGAGAATTATGGAACCCGTAAAAATGTTTTACCTTATTATAAATAAAATAGGTAAATGTAACATAATCATTAATAATAATTAATACCATTATAATTAAATCATTACCAGTAAAATAATAATTAATCAAAATAAAAATACACAATTTATATAAAAAATATTTGAGACGCGACATGAATTAACATATTACAGCATCTATAAATAACAATTAAAAGAAACAATCACATTTTTACGTCACTCACCTACTATAAAAACACACTTGAGAACACTTGAATCACTCGACCAAAACAAAAACAGATCTAACTTCTAACTTCAATAAACAACACTTCATATCAACTTGTTCCATTGTTCACTTTTGTTTTTATAAAACTTCTTTCTGTAGAAAAGCAAATGTAACAAAAGACTTACGGAAAACTTTATTGTTTTTCTTCACCGCGCGCGCGCGAAATTAAAGAAAAAAATAGATGACTACCGACCGGCGCGAGAATGTGACAGACACTGACGATGTTGCCTACTCGCTAGGAGAACTGCCATCAAACTACAGTAGCGCCTTTAGTTCGTAAATCCCGCACCGGTAATTACATACTTCTCATTGCAAAGGTTTTAAGAGAGCAATTATTATACTTTATTTCCCACAATGTAATGCTCCACTTATTCAAATCCTTCTTCTCAGGATGAACTTTAAAGCAACTTCAGATGATAATGATAATATGTTTGTTTTTATTTAATTTTTTTTACAGATTTAGTGCTTCTCTCTTCCCAGTTTCTATCCACACATCTATCCTTTTCAGAAATTTGGTTTTCATTGCTTCATCCATTAATATTCATTTCTCCAATCTCTGTTCGACCTTCTTCTTTTCTTTGCAGTAGATTACTTTTGAAACTTTCACATGCATTTATTTTCGTTTGTTTGGATTACCTATTTTTACGTCCACTTTTTCTTTTTAATTACCGAGTTTTTTTAATTACCTCTCCGTGAAATAATAATAATAATAATAATAATAATAATATGGGGCACGCCGTAGCGTAGTGGTTAAGGCACTGAGCTACAAGCCGGAGGGTCGAGGGTTCAAGTCCTGTTGGGGTCAGGATTTTTAAACTGACCCAAACCCTCTGGCGGCACTATGGCCCTGGGGTCGACTCAGCCTCTAACGGAAATGAGTACCAGACGCTTGTTCTGGGGGTAAAGGCGGCCGTCACGCAGGGCTGACAACCCGGCTGACGTAAAGTGCCGATTGTCTAGAAAAAGTGGGAGCCTTAACCTCCTACTACCCTCCCAAGGGCCTCCGGGTCTGTTGTGGGATCACTTTACTTACTTACTTACTTTACTTAATAATAATAATAATAACTTTAAAGACAAAGTAGAAAAGCAAGATAACAGCTTCTAGTAAAATCATTGGTATCATTTATTTTATGTACAGAAACTGTCGGATAAAGGCCATCTTTAGTAGTTATGAAAAACAATTCTGAAGACATGAAAGTGTAACCAGCATCAGAGTATACGAAGAGTATAGGGAAATAAGCATATAAGTCGCCTTTTCCTTTAAAACTAAGAAATTAATTTTAAGTTGTACAATATCCATACTTCCTTACTTGCATGCCAAACTTTGGAGGTAAATAAACTCATTTCTAAGCTGTATTTTACTGTTTCACACTTCTAAATGCTTGATGATTCCCAGGAAAATTAGGTAACACATTTAAATTCAGTTTAAAAAAAAAGACTTACTTGGTTCTTTCCCTGTACCCTCATGTAAGATCGTATCATAACAATTTGTGAATACATCTAGAGAGCAACAACTCCAGCCGAAATCGTACAGTTATGACATACAGTTCAACAGAAAAAAGATCAGTTTGTAGTCTAAACAAATATGGTGAGGCAATTCACAGCGAGAACAACTTATGTTCTAATAAATAATAATAATAATAATAATAATAATAATAATAGTTCGGAATCCCTAAAAAGTTAGACTTATACGAATGTGTCTAAATGGCTCAAAGAGTAGGGTGCGTGTAGGCAAACAGTTTTCAGACACTTTTCAAATCCAGAATGGGTTGAAGCAAGGAGATGCACTATCTCCTCTACTATTTAATTTTGTACTAGAGCATGCCATTAAATCTTTAGAGAATGAGGAAGGCTTACAAATGAATGGTATTAATAACCTGTTAGTTTATGCTGATGATGTAGTACTACTGGCCGATAGCGAGGAGATACTAAAGGCCAACACGCACACACTATTGAGTAATACTAAGAAATAAGGACTGGAAGTAAATATCAATAAAACTAAATATATGGTCACACGTAAAATTCAGTATATAATGGAAATGGACAGCTAATAACAAATGAGGGAAATTTTGAGGAAGTGGCTGAATTCAAATACCTAGGAACGATAATCACAAATAGGAATGAGATGCACGAAGAAATTAAACATAGCCTCAGTTCTGGAAATGCATACTATTATGCATTGCAGAGACTTTTGATGTCTCAACTCCTTTCAAAAACGTTAAGCTGAAAATATATAAAACTATTATTCTACCAGTTATATTATATGGGTGCGAAACATGGACTCTTACTTTAAGGGAGGAAAGGAGATTACGAGCATTTGAGAATAAAGTTCTTAGGAAAATTTTTGGACCAAAGAGAGATGAACAGACAGGTGAATGGAGAAGACTACATAACAATGAACTACATGGTCTTTATAGGAAACCAGATATAATAAGAACAGTTAAGTCTCGTAGACTGCGATGGGCAGGACATGTTGCACGTATGGGGAATAAAAGACGTGCCTGGAAACGTCTTGTAGGAAAGCCAGAAGGAAAACGCCTAGTTGGTAGACCAAGAATGAAGTGGGAGAACAACATTAACTATGATTTGAGGGAAGTAGATTATACAGGGAATGATTGGAAAGCATTAGCTCAGGATAGGGATGTATGGAGAGCTTATGTCCGCGCGGCCATGAACCTATGGGTTTGATAGTGCCAGTGAGTAAGTAAAAGTAATAATAATAATAATAATAATAATAATACAATTATTATTATTTATGTGTTTTATTTAACAGGTTTATATATATATATATATATATATATATGGTTAGGGCATGTTTTAAGAATGGAAGTTGAGCGATGGCCGAAGCAACTATATGAATAGCATCCGAACAGAAAGAAGAAAAGAGGGAGACCAAAGTTAACATGGAAGGAAAACATGAAGACAGTAATGCAAGCTAGAGGGTTAAGCATCGAAGATGCCCTAGACCGTAGGCTTTGGATGTTTGGCACGGGAAGACGGCAGCAGCTGTAAAAACCCGAATATATATATATACAGGGTGTAACATAACTCAACGGCAAAATTTCAGGAATGAGTTCCCCATATGGAGAGAATTAAAAAAAGTGTATTACAACATGGGTACGGAAATTGATAATTACAGAGTTGTTCCAACTTTTATGAATGTTCGTACATGGCGACAAAAATGCAAGGGACTTGTTGGAGCGCTCTGTTATATCAGATGAAATGTTCAATGTGACCTCCTTGTGCCTCAATACAGACATATTATTCATTTGTGTACACCACAGCAGCCTACAATGACCAGAAAACAGACTGTCAATAACTACTGTAAACCCTAATAACCTAACATTCATAAAAGTCCGAATAACTCTGTAATTATCAATTTCCGGACCCATGTTGTAATACACTTTTTTATTCTCTCCATATGAGGAACTCATTCCTCAAATTTTTCCGTCAAGTTACGTTACATCCTGTATATACTGTACATGCACACACAAAACATCTTTCTGTTCCTAATACTAGGTTTTGATTCTATTCCTCCATTCATCTCTATTCTTCTAGTCACCATCCTGCAGTTCCCTGTCCTTAAGTAATTCCTTCTATCCATGTCTTCTTAGGTCTGCCTCTTCTTTTCCTCCGATTTGGAATCCCCTCCTAATTGGGCAATCAATCTTCATTCATCCTCTTCAGTTGTCCAAACGAATGTAACTGTTATTTCCCACAAATTGTATAATTGTTTCGTTAGAGTTCATTTTTTCTAGCATTATACTCTTTCTGGTCCTTTCTAATTTACAGCATCCTGCAGATATTTTAAAATTAATTATAATAATATATTAACTAACATTAAGAATCTTAAAATCCGAACCTATATCTGAAGTATCAGTCGTTCGTAACTAACACAATAATAGTTTTTTTTAATTCAATGCCACTAGTTTTTCATTTTTTAAATCTCTGGTATTCTCTCCTGGCATTGGCATATTGTAACCCTCTTGTAAGGTTGGGGTACCTGGAAGGCGGAATTGCACTGCCCCAATGATATGATGCGCCAGGAGAAGCCTTAATCCTAAACTTCATCTAATGATGATGATAATGATGGTCAGATGATGTTCGGGGAACGTTTTGGCCTTAAAGTATCCTCACTTTTGTCTTACAGGCGAGAAAAACCTCGAAAAAATCTCACCCAAGCAACTTGTCCCGACCAGGGATCGAACCCGGGCCCACTGCATGACAAGGCAGCACGTTACCCCGTGACCACAGAGGTGGTCAAAACAACAATAGTAATAACTTAATAACTTTCCATGAATTTTAAAAGTAACAATAAATTATCATTATGTGTATTTTGTTTGTTCAATGCCCCAGGTTGTCATTCCGACATTTCTGGTGTTCTCTCCTGGCATTGCCTTAATTGTAACCCACTTCTGAAGTTGGGGCGCCTGGAAGGCGGAATTACGTTACTCCGATGATATGATGTCTGATAAATGATAATGAAGCACCAGGAGAGTTCTTAACCTAAACTTAACATAAATTCAAGACTATGGGCAACCATAGGAATGATTCCCTTTAAGGAAAATTCTAATGTTTTGACCGGGAATCGAACCCGGGACCTCATGAACAGTAGTCAGGACTCCTGACCACTAGCCCATGAGGCTGCTCATTTTTTGTGTAAGTTTATAAAACGTGTAGTCCAATAATGACATATGTTGCGGTTACAAGAACAAAACAGCTCATGGGAACAGCAGAAATGAATACTCTAAGAGCCACAGTAAACAAAACAAGACTTGAACCAGGATGTGAGGGAGGAATGCAATATCATAAATGTTGAGACATTTATTACAAGGAAAAGGGAATGGAATGTCCACGTGGACAGAGCTGACGATATGAGGCTTATTAAAGCACCGAAGAATCTACGTCCTAGAGGAAAAAGAGAACGGGCAGATCCCCCAAAAGATGGAATGAGATGTAATCATTAGGGAAATGATTTTGAGGTGCGGCACCTTTCCAAAAAAATAAAGCTGTTTTCATACCATTAGTTCAATATATGTATTTGGGGGGATAAAATGAAGCAAAATGAACACAATCTATTGTACATTTTTTGCAACTTTTCGTGAGATTACTACATGTCACCCCTTTTTTATGTTTCAGCACCTTTTCCTCCACTCTTCTCTCTGTTTTTAAGAGATTGGACAAAAAAGTGTATATTTATCTTCTTGAATAGCTTTTTAAAATATCAATCAGAAGGCAACAATACTAAATAAATAAATCCATTCATAGTAATTCTGCCCGAAGGTAGGTCCTTCACTGCAATCACAAGCATTTTCATGCTATGCTTGCAGCTTTACTAGGGAATTGTAGGTGTGGTAGCTTCCCGTTGCTTTCCACACCGGTGAAGGATGATGATGATGATAATGATAAGGATGATGATGGTGATGATGGCCATATGATTTCGGGGACCGTTTGGGCCTTAAAGTTTTTCTGACAAATGTCTTACGAGTGAGGAAAAACCCCGATAAAAACCTCACCCAGAAAAACTGCCCCGACCGGGGATCGAACCCGGGCCCGCTGCGTGACAAGGCAGCACGCTACCTCGAGACCACAGCGGTGGACACCAAATAAATATTAAAATGCAATTTATGTAATTTATATCCCAGAAACAATGGCCAATCTGCAGCTGGGTGGTCAAATTTAAATTTCAACAGTGCTGCTCCAATGGTTTAAAGTAAGTTCAGTTAGTACTGACAATAATTTAAGTTTTCTATCTACCGACTTCTTGTTGGCTGTTTTACTAGTCTGAACCACAACGTTTTTTATTAGTATTACAACTGGGTTTTCGCAACAATACCATGGCGAATGTTAAGAAGGATAAGTTGTACGCACTTGTAGAAGAATTCAAAACGCAATTTATCGAAACTGATGGCATCATTCTTCAATGTTCCATCTGCGAAATAAATATTGCTATAAACTAAAGAACTATCAGTTACCTCTTATGGACTCTACAAAGAAGAAGATTCTGGTGCAAAATTATATGTATGTTATATAAACTGAGTTCGTAACTGGTTTAAGCCTTAATTCAATTAATCGAGTTGGTGTTTGCTTGATGAAAATCCATATTCATTAATTAAATAAAAATAAAACTTAGTTTTATTTGATTTTCATATTTATTAAGATATAATTCAGTGACAGCTGTTTCGGTACACTGTACCTTCTTCAGACATGTTAATAAATTATGAATTGTGTTATTATAGTACATAACTGATCTAAGCAACAATACAACAATATTTTATTTTATTTTTTTAATTTAACAAAGCGATTCATTCAAATCAAGTTGAGAATTTAACAGTTTACTACTACTTTTCAATTTATTTATTCTACAGCCTCCAAAAGGTCCAACTTCCTATCCTTATCACAAACATAAGTTTGGACCTTTTGGTGGCTGTAGAAATAAATAAATTGAAAAGTAGTAATACACTGTTAAATTCTCAACTTGATTTGAATGAATCGCCTTTGATAAATTAAAAAATTTAAATAAATTATTGTTGTATCGTTGCTTAGATCAGTTGATATGTACTATAATAACACAATTCATAATTTGTTAACATGTCTGAAGAAGGTACAGTGTACCGAAACAGTTGTCACTGAATTATATCTTAATAAATATGAAAATAAAATAAAACTAAGTTTTATATTTATTTACTTAATTCAATTGTTTCAGCAGTACTTTTTTGCACGTTTTTTGTGTATATTTTCACAACCTTTTTTACCCCTTTTACGACCACAATTTGCACCTTAAAACCCTTTCCCTAGTAATCATCACTGACATCGAGTGTGTAAATAAAGAGGCATATGCCTGTAGAAAAGAACAAGTAATATGCTTAACCTCTACCATAGTTCAACATCTCCCTTTGAAGCTAATTTTACGTGATTCACGCCACCAGGACATTACAGGGGCACAACTTCACACCAATCACTCGTACATTCATGGCAAATGTTGTATTGACATTACGATGGAGGATGACGATGTCTTACTTGTAAGGAAAGATGCTTTGCACCCTGGAAACATGATCCTACCGGAGATCGAAACACGTCCCTCTGCATTCAAGGAACAATGTTATACCTCGATGTAACTTCTTCTCCTTCTTCTACTACAAGGTTTAGGCTATGCAGCCTGTTCCGGCGAAGTTAAAAGTGGAGTCCATCTTATACGTGGTCGGCCAACATCTCTTGTTCCTCTGGGATTATACAGGAAGGTTCTTTTTGGTATTCTTTCGTTGTTTATTCTCATTAAGTGTTCTGTCCATTTATTATTATTTTCGCTGATTTTATCTTCAATTTTATATATATTTAATTCTTCTCGTATAGTTTCATTCCTTATTCTACCCGCTCTTGTGCATCCTTTCACATTACGTAAAAACAGAATTTCCGCAGTCTGTATCCTGCTTTTATCCCTTGATTTCATTATCCAATTTTCACTTCCATACAACAACAAAAGAACCGCCATTGTTTTATATAATTTAAGTTTCGTATCTTTCCTTGTTTTCCGACCTATGGTTCTTTCTATGGTTCCACAAATAGCCTGAAATGTATTTACTTTATTTTCTATATCTTTATTTTCTCGATGTAACTTACATTTACGAATTTACTATCTAAGTAGAATGAACGATACATAAGCTACATAATAATTTATAAAATCGAACCCTTTAATTGGCAATGTATCCTATAAGATGTGATCAATTCGTTCGATTTATTTAGTATCATTAATGAAACAGACGAAAACGAACGAACAGTAATGACTAAAATGTGTGTCGAGTTACACAATAAACCAAATAATAAGAGTCATGCGTAATTTTGTTTTCAGTGCGGTCCGCCACATTTAAATAATTGATATGATAAATTAGTGTATCGCCAATTAAAGGGTTAATGAATGTCATTAAATGATTCAGTAGGATAATCTTTCAGTATGTATATGTATTGAGACACATCGTATAGCAACATTTGAATTTCCCGGGTGACAGCGAGAATAGCGATGTCGCATTGGTAGAAATAAATTCGTGAGTCGCTGATCCTCGAGTCGAAAGATCCGCGCAGATCATCGGTGCGTCTAGTCTCCCGTTCCGGAGATTTTTCTAAGCCTCTCCTTCCCCTCTCGGGAAATATCGTTGCCAGAAACTTCCATACTGGAAATTTCTCGATTAAAGGCCAAGAAGTTTTCGTATTCGGCGCATATAAACTATTGCCAGTGATAGGAGTAGTTCAGTTGTGAAGTGACAGCGATATAGTGACTGTTAGTAGTAGAAATTATGGCAAGTGGACTCGGCAGAGACTGTACAATAATTGTGTGTAAGATAAACTTTGAAAAAGAGAGATGAATTATTAGAGCACTTTGTTAGTGGAATGTCAGGAAGAGTTTATAGAATTAAGTAAAGTTATATGGAGTTTGTTGACATTGTGTTTTTTATTACGTCAAACTGACCCTAACACAACTAGTGGCAAAATATGTCGTTTGGTTTATAATAAGATATGACGAGGATGAAGAGAAACGCAGAAAAACTGTATATAAGTTAAATATAATAAAGTAAATGTTGTGAGAAATGAGTGCATTTATAAAATTTGATGTTTCATTTAGTTGGCATGTAATATTCAGCAATAATAGCCACACATTACAGCGGCTGATGCTGCCAACAGCATTATTTTTCACAGAAACTGTTTCCTATATACTGTGCTCATATCAGAAGGCGGCGCTCTCTTGATGAATTACATGTTATATAGATGGCAGTCCTATCTCTACATTTCAATGGTAAAACCACTTTTCTTTTAATGTAGAAAATAACTTATCTTTCTTTCAATGTTCTTTGTCTCGCTTATGGTGTTTTCGAATAAATGAGTTTCTACAAGATGTTTCAAATTAGTTGAACAAAAACAACAAATCTCAAAACAGTAGAAATCTAGGTATTTTCAGATAATGATGTTAAGGTAAAGTGACACCACTAAAAGCCATAGGTGACCCTTGCGACATTAGGATGTTAAGGATCACACCTTTTCTTCATGTCAGCTAGTTTGTCAGCCCTGCATAACGGCCGTCTTTACCCTCAGAAAAAGCATCTGATACTCATTTTCGTTAGAGGCTGACTCGACCCCAGGGCCATGGTGCCACCAGAAGTGTTGGGTGAGTTTAAAAATCTTATCCCCATCGGGACTCGAAATCTCGACCTTCCGGTTTGTAGCGTATTGTCTTGACCAACTATGCTACGGAGTGTCCCAATGATGGTGTTATTGGCAACACAATATAACAATAATAATAATAATAATAATAATAATAATAATATTAATAATATATTTTCTTCTTTTTTTTCTTCTACACTTCACGGGCTAGGCAAATTGTCTGTTGCCTGTTCCGCCTCACAGTTGTTCTGTCCATCTTTTCACTACCCTTCCTACATTCCTTGAACTTCTTAACTTGTAGTTAAATGCTAATTTTGGTAATCTTGTTATATTCATTATTTCTACATGTCTAAACCTTTTCCTCTATATTCTTTGATTTTATCATTCAATGAATATATATATATATATATATATATATATATATAATATATATATATATATATAAGCTCAGTTCCTATATCTTCATTCTTTATCTGATCCATTCTTGTGCAGCATTTTGTTCTTCTAAGGAAGTTCATTTCTACACTTTGTATTCTACTTTGTAATTTTTTGGTCATTACCCAAGTTTTCGCTCCCATAAATAATGTAATAATAACAATGATAATAAATAATAATAATAATAATTAATAATAATAATAATAATAATAATAATAATAATAATAATACGAATAAAGGGACATGAGATTTAAAAGCAAGAAGAATAAATAAATTACAATCGGTAGAAATGAACTTCTAGCGACGAAGGCAATGATTTCAAGGAGAGATAAATAATGTAATAAGAGAAGAGATGAAAGTGCAATGATCTCTAGTAAAAACTACCAAAACAACACAATTAAGATTATTTGCACATAAGAAAAGAATGATGGAAGATATTACCAAAGAAAATTTATGAACGTATCTGCCAGGAAGGAAGAAGAGAGGAAGACGAAAACTAACATGGGTTCAAGGAGCAGTCAAAACAATGGAAGGAAAAACATGGAGGACGCGGAATGGAAAAATAGAGAGGAATGGAGACTGGCTATAAGGTCTTGAAATGGGGATAGGAATATTTCAAGGACATTGTAAAACCTGAGAATATAACAATAATAATAATAATAACAATAATAATAACAATAAGAATAACAACAATAATAATAATAATGACTATTTAACTCATGCCCCAAATGGGAGTCAATGACCAATCACGTTTTAATGATTTCTGTTTTACAACCAATCAGAGTCGTGTTTCACGAAATATTTATCAATGTTATAATTACCATATTAAAGAAAGCTCTTCCTTTTTAATATTGCGTTCCTTTGGCAATAAATAGTATGATCTGGTTGCAGTGATAAACAAAAGAAGCAGATGAAGCGTACCTATCGTTTCTCATTTGTTTTCAAACATTACATATACATTAAATATATAAATATTTTAAAATAACTATAGTTAAATAATGATTTGTGAGTAAACAGCTTAATTTTATTCGTTAAATAGTCCTAACAAATGCCACTCTTGATTTCCAAATTCTCTAGATAATGATAAATAATGTGAGGACATTTATACTATACAGCAGGTTTCGTTCTACCGGAGGTATTTTCATTCCTCCGCAAGTTTAAATTAAAAATATATTTTTTCTATCAAATTCTTCTTGTATATACTTCTGATTCTATACTACCCCCCCCCATCCATTGCTCTCGTTGCTTTCGTTTTCTTCTTTTATCTTCCAGATTTCATTCTGCGATCATTTTCGAAATTATTCCTTCCCCAATCCTTTTTAACATCATCAAACCCTCTCAATGTTTATTCTTCAATTGCCTTCAAAATATTCTTATCGACTTTCATAATCTCTCTAAATCTTAAGTTTCTACTTCTTTCTCTTCTTGATTTCTTTACCGATCTGCGCCAGAAGCCAATTTCTGTGCGACAAGGGAACTGTGAACCATTGCATGCCGAAACATTCCTTAAAATTTCTCCCAGAGAAGAGTTGTGATGTACCTAAAGAATTCTGTGCAAAATCTTTGATTATAACAAAATCTTATTGAAAGACATTAACAATGAACGAGAAAAATTGCAATGTATTCATAACATTTGTATCAGATATATTTTTAATATTTGTAAATATGACTATACTTCTTCATACTTCGCGAACTATGCTGCCTCCTCTTCATGATCGTAGAAAAATGCATTCTCTTATTCTGACATCGAAAATTATATATACCTCTACACCAAGCTACTTATCCTCTCGCTTCCGTCCTATCCTCCAATCACAATTTGAGTACTACACGATCGCATCATAACCTTCTACTTCAGTTCCCATAACACACAACCTCCGAACCTCCCAACATTCTAATTCCTATACTGTACCTAATGCTAGACTCTGGGAATTCCTTAACACAAGAAATCAGGGACTCCCGGACGTTAGCTTCCTTTATAACAAATTTAATCTCTCGTTTTGTAAATGGTCTTTCGGTGGTTTCTGATGTTTGCTTCCCTAATAATACTCACTTGATTCATAATAACTTTAGTTTTAATTTATATAATATTTTACTTATATTTGTACATGTTATGATCTTGTGTAAATATTTTCTGTATTTCTTTCGCTGATTAAGTGGAAGAAAGGCCTTATGTCCTTAACCCTTACAGATTAAATAAATTATTATTATTATTACTTACTTACTTACTCACTGGCACTATCGAACCCGTAGGTTCATGACCGCACGGACATAAGCTCTCCATACATCCCTATCCTGAGCTAATGCTTTCCAATCATTCCCTGTATAATATACTTCCCTCAAATCATAGTTAATGTTATTCTCCCACCTCATTCTTGGTTTACCAACTGGGCGTTTTCCCTCTGGCTTTCCTACAAGAAGCTTCCATGCAAGTCTCCCATTCCCCATACGTGCAAACTGTCCTGCCCATCGCAGTCTACGAGACTTAACTGTTATTATATCTGGCTTCCTATAAAGACCATGTAGTTCATTGTTATGTAGTCTTCTCCATTCACCTGTCTGTTCATCTCTCTTTGGTCCAAAAATTTTCCTAAGTACTTTATTCTCAAATACTTTTAATCTCCTTTCCTCCCTTAAAGTAAGAGTCCATGTTTCGCACCCATATAATATAACTGGTAGAATAATAGTTTTAAATATTATTATTATTATTATTATTATTATTATTATTATTACTATTAAATAATCAATTTCCTTGAAATTAATATTCAAACCCTCATTTCTCATATTCATAGTGTCATAAAATAAAGCATATTCTGTATCTTAAGTTATAACATGATCATTGGCAAACAGTGGTAAAATAAATACTGTGGATTTGTTGATATTTTATAACATAATAATAATAATAATAATAATAATAGTTTGTATTATTTTTTATTACAATATTCCACAATACAGTGTTTCTCCTTCAACCCAAAATGACCCTTAATGGTTAAGACCTAAAGTTACTCTAGTTACGACTTTAAAATTACACAACGTGTAGGCCTAGTTGTAGCGAAATCATAATGCATTCCTAACGTTGTTACATAATTGTTAATCAGGCATTCGCTGTAAATATTAATTTATTGTGGATATAATGTGATAATTTCTCTATCTTACACACATGTAACATAATATGTTACATGTGTGTAAGATATGGGACATTATAGCGTTAATATTTTTAAAATATTAATAATAATAATTATTATTATTGTTATTATTATTATGCCAATATTATTGGAATTTCGAAGGGTTGAAAATTAAATTGTTAACATCATAGAGGAAATTAAAACACTAAACCAATTGTGCGACGAATGCAAGAAGGAGAAAAACATTGGAATGGTGTCCACCAGGAAGAAGAAAAGGAAGACTTCGAAACTCGTGGATGCAAGAAATAAGAACTGGAATGAGAACAAGAGGGCATGGAGTGGATGGATAGAGACGAGTGGAGAAGGAAAATAAAACTTTACGCATAGAAAGATGTGTAAATATTAAAAATATGTATATAAATACAAAAAATTATGACAAAACCGCAGAAATGAAGGAAACAATAATAGGCCTATCCTCTAAACCCGGCATTACGGAAAAGTTTTGGCAAACACCTTGAAATATTTTGCGAACCTCCTAGGGGTTCAGTAGGTTCGCGAAACACAGGTTGGAAACGATGTTCTACGCATACAGCGATTTATAAATGCTTCCAGTATTTGTTGCATTTTATTATTAAATAACCGGGTTTATTTTTGTATAGTAATTCAGATTTAACATTTCTTGTGAATATTTTTAATGTAGCTAGTGTTTCTTGAAATACTTTTCTGTTCCTAGATATTTCTCGGGACCATGAAGGCAATATCTGATTTATTTATACTCTGAGCTACATCATTTAGAGTACCTTTCATTTAACAAACAACATTTTATTTAAGTGATTCCTCTTTTTAGATTATCAGGGTCGAGATTCAAATTTTAGTGTTAATAGAGAACGAATTTTTATGCACCAGAATTTAAATTAAAAATGATACAATAAGTAATAAGGCTAGGCTCGTGGTCTTGTAGTCAGAACTTCTGACTTTAGTTCATGAGGTCTCGGGTTCGATTCCTGGTCAGACAAGAGGAATTTCCTTTAAAGGAAATTATTCAATGATTAGGAATTTAAGTTAAGTTTAGGTTTAAGGACTCTCCTGTTACTTCATTACCAAAATCACATATCATGTCATAATAGTAACGTAACTCCGCCTTCCAAAAGTCCTAACCTCACAATTGGATTATAATTCCACCAATGCCAGGAAATAATGCCAAAAATGACGTACATGAGGGCATATAACAGAAATTTAGAAAATTCAAAATATGCTAACCACCTATTCCAATTTAATCATTGTTTCGATCCAAATTTTGAAATTTTACATGTTTGTGATAAGGGTAAGAAGTTAGATCTTTTGGAGGCTGTAAAATTAATACAATTAAAAGTAGTAAAAAACTGTTAAATTCTCAACTTGATTTGAATGAATCACCTTTGTTAAATTAAAAAATAAATAAATAAATATTGTTGTATTGTTGCTTACATCAGTTGGAACACAATTCATAATTTGTTAACATGTCTGAAGAAGGTACAGTGTACCGAAACACCTGTCACTGAATTATATAATAAATATGAAAATCAAATAAAACTACGTTTTATTTTTATTTAATTAATCAATAAAACGTGGTAGTATTGGACAAAAAAGTGTGTAATAAAACTAGTTTATTGAATCAATTGAAAATAAATTGTTTACAGTTTTATAGATACTAGTATTCGCCAAGTGATCGAAATTCGACCATAATCATTATTGTATTCACCTGTCTATTCGTCTGTCGGCCAAAAAATAATGATAACACAAAAGCTTGTCAACAGCTATTAAAAAAATTCGGTAGACAAACAGAGGACAAAAAGGAACTGAATTGTTTCGACTTTACCTATTTATATATAGATAACTTAAAAACCGATAGATTTAGGGAAAGCTTATGACTCAATTCCGAGGAACAAATTATGGGAAGTATTGGAGAAATACAATATTGACAGAAACCTAATAGAAATTATTAAACAAACCTATAAAGATAACTGAATTAGAAGCAATAATGTGATTAGTTTCGACCTAATTTTTGGTATTAATTTACCCTAATTCTATTTTGGTTGAAACCAAAATAGAGGTATATTACTGTTAATAATATAATTGAATATAATTCCAACCAAGGAAATATGGGGTCAGATGAAAGCTGCTAACTTATCATCTTAGTGGTTTAATTCCATTTATATTTCCTCCGCTTATGTTAAAATGGGAAATATAATGTCTAATCCTATAAACACCTCAAAGGGATTGAAACAAGGGTGCAGTCTATCACCAATTTTATTTAATATTTATGTAGAATTTATATTAACGAAATGGAAACAAAGCTGCAAAGGTATGGGGATCCCAATAGGCAATAGATTTTTGCTGACATTACAATTTGCCGATGATCAACTGGTTTTAGCGCAAGACAATTTTGATATGGAATTCATGATAAAAAGGTTGAAAAGCACATATGAATCATGGGGTCTCACAGTAAATTTACAAAAAAACAGAATATCTGGCAATAAATAGCAATGAAAGAGAAAACTTAGTATTGGAAGATGGAATCCAAATAAAGCAAGTGAAACAAACTAAATATTTGGGAATGATTATGGATAACATCGAAGGTATAGGCAAAGAGAACATAAAACATAGAATTGAATTGAGTAGCAAATAATATCATCATTAAATTCCATATGGTGGGATAAGCATATTTGGAAAGACACAAAAAATATATTGGTAAAACATTGGTGGAATCTGTTGCAATGTACGGAAGTGAGGTATGGACAATCAATAAGTACTACAAGAATAGACTAATAGCTCTAGAAATGGATTATTTACGAAGAAGTGCCAGAAAGTCTAAATTAGAACGTGTCACAAATAAGGAAATTAGAAACAAAATGGAAGCAGAAGAAAGCATAATTGAAAGAATTGAGGAAAAGGAATTAAAGTGGTTAGGACATGTTTTAAGAATGGAAGATGAGCGATGGCCGAAGCAACTATATGAATGGCATCCTAACAGAAAGAAGAAAAGAGGAAGACCAAGGTTAACATGGAAGGAAAACATGAAGACAGTAATGCAAGCTAGAGGGCTAAGCATCGAAGATGCCCAAGACCGCAGGCTTTGGAGGATTGGCACGGGAAGACGGCAGCAGCTGTAAAAACCCGAAGATAGATAGATAGATAGATAACTTAAAAAACTTCTTAGTGTTTTCTGTAGGATCTAACAACATTAACTAGATATTATGTGTCACATTTGCATCAGGAAACAATTATTACGTATTTATGAAAAATTGTAGCATCTCACCTCATATCCTTCTTATTAGACCGGTTTCGGGAGCTATTTAGGTTCCATCCTCAGTACTTTCACGAAGGTTGTCATGTCATCTTGATGTCAACATATTATGTTCTATTTACATAAACATTATACTAATCTATTAATAATTAAATTAATGTTTTTATTACCTCACCTCATATCTTTTTTCTTCTATACTGCAGTTTCGGAGCTTATCTCCATCGTCAGTAGCCTCTGGTCGACCGGTGTTATGTCGTTTCTTGGCGGTTTCCTTCTTACTTCTGTCGGTGGACCGATAACCTCTGGATTAGGTCAAAATTTGCGGGAGTTTCAAAATTCATGAGTTTTTCTATAAAACAAAAAAGAAAAACTCATGAATTTTGAAACTCCCGCAAATTTTGACCTAATCCAGAGGTTCATCGGTCCACCGACAGAAGTAAGAAGGAAACCGCCAAGAAACGACATAACACCGGTCGACCAGAGGCTACTGACGATGGAGATAAGCTCCGAAACTGCAGTATAGAAGAAAAAAGATATGAGGTGAGGTAATAAAAAACATTAATTTAATTATTAAAATTAAACCTCATAGTGTTCTTTCCCTGTGAAAGTTAAATACTAATCTATGTTGAAATCTTAACTTTTAGTGCATAAACACCTTCTCTATTTATAAAGATTTGACAAATGTTGCTAAGAGGTCTCTTATTTCAGGCTTAATGTTTTTAAATGTTGTGTCTGTACGTTCTGTGCTTCTATTTGTTTATTCAACGTTAACAAAATTCCTGATAAAATTCCGTTGAGGTAACAAAACTAAAATTATAATATAAAATTATAAAATTGTTAGCTTACAGGTCCGTCTCCTCAACTTAGTAAAGTATTAATTATCTGTAGGCCTTTCGGGACTAGTCCCATCATCAGGAGAAGGATCAGGAGTTATGTCTGTATTTACTGGCCCTGAATTATTACTACATTCAGTGTCAGTAAATACAGACCTAAATTATGCTTTCTGCTGATGATGAGTCTAGTGCCGAAAGGCCTACAGAGAATTAATACTTTACAAAGGTAAGGAGACGGACCTTATATTATAGTTTTAACTATTTGTTTATGGTGAAACGTAAAGAAAGTAATACGGGTAAAGCAAAAAGGGAAACACAAAATAAATGAAAACAGGAAAAACAGAGTAAGTTTACAAAAAAAAGTGAAATAAAAAACAACCAAATTATCGAAAAATATATATACATTCAAGAGTTCACAATAATTATATTGAAAAATTGTTTAAAATTTCTGTGTGTATCTACATTGAATTCTCTGTAACATTTGAAACTCCCTAGAGAACAGAATATTGCTTCCTACCCCAACTTGAAACAACGCTCCCTCCTAAATTTATAGGATGTATTGTTTTATACCAGGCTTGTGTTTAAGCGAGGCAAACATTATGTTACGATATATTAGAGGGTGGTTATAAGGGATGAGTGTTTGTTTTGTTTAAAAACTCAACTGTGATTACTCCCTGAAGTAAAATTTATAAAATAATTTATTGGATATCGAATGTAAGGGTTGTATGATTAAAACTTGTTATTAGGGGAGATATTTTCAATACATTGCTCAACTCTGTGTGGCTACAACTGATATAAAGTTATTCGTACTCGCTTCTTGCAAATATCACATTGCCCTGGGCTCATTTACTTTTTGACATCAACATTTTTTATTTCAAAATTAAGCAACAGTGAGCTATGTGATATTTATGGTACACTAGACATATAAAGAAATCATATTTGAAGAGAAAAATTATACGCTCAGACCAGGACTTGAACCCGGGACCCTTGGTTCTCTAGACCAAGTGCTCTACCAACTGAGCTACCTGAGCAAGTACCGATCTAAACGCAAATCTTTCTCTATATACATTGTAATTCCCGTCCATGCTATGAAGCCATGCTTCTATCTTGCAAATAGCGGCTCCTTTATTAAGAAGACATATTTGGGAATTATACATTACAGCCAGTACTGCTTTTTCCATGTTTTATTATTGATTTCGTACATCTCAATGATGGATAAATCATATTTGAAGAGAAAAATTATACGCTCAGACCAGGACTTGGTAGAGCACTTGGTCTAGAGAACCAAGGGTCTCGGGTTCAAGTCCTGGTCTGAGCGTATAATTTTTCTCTTCAAATATGATTTATCCATCATTGAGATGTACGAAATCAATAATAAAATAATAAGAAATGTTATGTCTGTTAGACTGCGGTGGCCTAGGCATGTGGCATGAATGGGAAAAGAAAGACGAACATGGAAAACTTGTAGAAAAACCAACGGAAAAACACCCAATACATCGGCAAAGAGTGAGATGTAAGAATAATCTTAAACATGATTTGAGGGAAATAAGAACAGTTAAGTCTCGTAGACTGCAATGGGCAGGGCATGAGACATGATTCGGAAATAAGACGGGGATGGAAACTTCTTGGAGAAAAACCAGTGGGAAAGCGTCCCGTAGCTGGGTAAAGAATGGAGCATAAGAATAATGTTAAACATCTATTGTCGATTTGGTTATTGTTACATTTTACGCTTATATTGTTACTATTGTTTCAATACAAGCTCGTTGGAAGTAAGAATTTCAATAATGAAGAGTATTCTTTGCCCACCTCCCGTTGTGTTACGCGAGATGTTTGAAACATTGTATGAATGGACACTCACTAAATGATAAGCTCTCTAAGTTAGATCTCGGTATATGTTCTATATATTGTGTCTGTCCTGACGGGTGGTCCTGGCGTACAACTAACTTTAGATCCATGCAGCATATCTCTCTAGTGATGGTCTTCATTTTTCGGAGTCCATCCTCCCTACCTACGCGTCACTTGCCCAGAGAAATGGAAAACGATCGTTCTATAGAACCTCACAAGTATCGAAACCACGACACTCGTATTCCGAAGTATCCCTAAGAACCAAGACCTACATATAATCAAGTGAAAGGCAACTTTTTTTGGAGGTAGAGTCGGTAAGGGGCTGGAAATAACGACTTTCACTTGTCTTGCCATTACTTACTTACTCACTGGCACTATCGAACCCGTAGGTTCATGGCCGCATGGACATAAGCTCTCCATACATCCCTATCCTGAGCTAATGCTTTTCAATCATTCCCTGTATAATCTACTTCCCTCAAATCATAGTTAATGTTATTCTTCCACCTCATTCTTGGTCTACCAACTGGGCGTTTTCCCTCTGGCTTTCCTACAAGAAGCTTCCATGCAAGTCTTTCATTCCCCATACGTGCAACATGTCCTGCCCATCGCAGTCTACGAGACTTAACTGTTCTTATTATATCTGGCTTCCTATAAAGACCATGTAGTTCATTGTTATGAAGTCTTCTCCATTCACCTGTCTGTTCATCTCTCTTTGGTCCAAAAATTTTCCTAAGTACTTTATTCTCAAATACTTGTAATCTCCTTTCCTCCCTTAAAGTAAGAGTCCATGTTTCGCACCCATATAATATAACTGGTAGAATAATAGTTTTATATATTTTTCAGTTTAACATTTTTTGAAAGGAGTTGGGACATCAAGAGTCTCTGCAATGCATAATAGCATGCATTTCCAGAATTGAGCCTATGTTTAATTTCTTTGTGCATCTCATTCCTATTTGTGATCATTGTTCCTAGGTATTTGAATTCAGCCACTTCCTCAAAATTTCCCTCATTTGTCATTAGCTGTCCATTTCCATTATATAATGAATTTCTACGTGTGACCATACATTTTGTTTTATTGATATTTACTTCCACTTGTCTTGCCATTAGGTAAGAATATCTATATTTTATCATTTATATCCTTATTAACTAAATATAAAAATGAAAATTAGAAAATTCATCGAACCCAAGCTTGTTTATATCGAGACAACAATGTTATCAATAGACTTATACAAAGCAGTTATCTGTTATTTTGTAGTTTTAGAAAGTATAGGCTATGTATTTCACAATTCATATATCCTAATTGTTAAATTATTCACGGTGGAACAATAAACATAGAATTATGATTTAACATTTAGCCATTTTGTGATATTGTAAAGCCTTTACAAAAGGCGCTTACCTGGTTAGCTGGTCGATCCAAAATACAGCATTCCGTTTCAACCTTATTTCACGTTGCTACTGCCTTCATCGACGAAACAAATAAACAATAAACACTCAAAAATAATATAAAACACTATATGCGATGATAAAATGTATATTTCAGCATAAAAATCCCGAAATTCCCGATATATAAATACGATAAACACGAAAGGACGCCATTCGGTGGGAACGCACACGGTCAACTAGCTGATCACGTGATCAAGGTAGTACGGGAAGATAAGAGAACAAGCTAGAGTCAAATCATAGTTCCTCTATGCTAGAGTTCTGTTTACGTTGTGCTCAGTAACTGCTTGCAGAGTCCACATCTCAATGCACGTGTTTTATAAACTACAGTTAGTGCAGAAAGTATTGGTATACTTAAAAATAACACAGACAGAAATAAATTATTCCATTTATTCACTACATACAAAAACAAAAGTATACACCTTTAAATTGAACTCCATGAAGTTAAATACACGCAGTTTGCTCTGTTTTAACATGACAATTAACGAGAAAAAAAATTGTACATGAACAAAAATTAACCAACAAAATTATTGGTACAGTCTCGTATTACGACTGTTTTGAGTCTTTACTTTTTTACACGCTTTATATTAGCTTGACCTGTATCTATCTATCTATGTAACGGAATCTTTCAACGCGATGTTCACCCACTTAAAATCATTGGATGGACTTGAAACTTTGTATACTTGTAGAGAACCCGTGACAATACAATAATTTCGTATTTATTTTCTAAAATCCTGGCTATAATCATCAGAAAATCAAAAAAAGTGTTTTTGTATCAATGTACCGAAATCTTTCAACGCGATTTTCACCCACTTAAAATCATTGGATCGACTTGAAACTTTGTATACTTATAGAGGACCCGTGACAATACAATCATTTCATATTTATTTTCTAAAATCCTGGCCATAATCATCAGAAAATCAAAAACAAAAGTGTTTTTGTATCAATGTAACGGAATTTTTCAACGCGATTTTCACCCACATAGAAACATTAGATCGACTTGAAACTTTGTATACGTGTAGAGGGCCCGTGACAATACAATAATTTCATATTGTGTTTCTAAAATCCTGGCCAGAATCATCCGAAAATCAAGAAACTGAAAACTGGTATAATAGGTTGCGGACTTGTCGAGTTTTTGGTCAATCGTTGTAAGAGCTCAGTTGGTAGAGCAGTGAACTCTTAATGGTATACAATTTCAGTAATCCGTACGTCGCTGGTTCAAATCCGGCTGGGAGGGTTTTTTTTATAGAAGAGTGTTACTTTTAGCTCATACTACAATAGTATCGAATTTAAAGATATTTACATTTTTATCTTATTCTGTAAAATATTAAAACTAAAAAATAATTAATAGTTTTAAAAAACTAAAAGAACACGCTTTATTAGAAAACTAAAAAATGAAAAATAATATTAATTTCCAATACGCTTGGGATAAAATAAAGTGCCCAACAAAAAAATCATCTCCAACACATGTAGAATAAAATTAGAGTTATCAACAAAAAGAAAATAATTTTACTATCAAAAGCGTGGGGTGCTTTTTATGATTTTTATATTTTCTTCTAAGAGAGCTTACTTTTACCAATATCTGTTTATTATCAAATATATTAATTGGTATAGAGCACCCCACACTTTTTTATGGTAATTTTTTTTTCTTTTTGTTGATAACTCTAATTTTATTCTATATGTGTTGGAGATGATTTTTTTGTTGACCACTTTATTTTATCCCAAGCGTATTGGAAATTAAAATTATTTTCCATTATTAGTTTTCTAATAAAGCGTGTTCTTTTAGTTTTTAAAACTATTGTTTATTAGGTAAATACTTGGTTGGGAGCTGCTTTGATTCCAAGATGGCTTGAGGACGACGTAGCATCGACCCGACTAAATTTGAAGTCACTGAAGAAGGTACATTTCTCTATGCTTCTTCCAAAGCGTTTATCAAGTGGTGTTTGTTGGAAACCTGCCTTGAAGGAATTTTCCTTTTCAGATGTTCCCATAAATTCTCAATGGGGTTTATGTCCGGATATCAGGGAGGCGTTTCCATGTACTTCCGTGTGTTATACAAAATCCATAAACGCGTATTGAAACCGATGTGTTTGGGATCATTATCTTGTATGAATACAAAACCTCGTTTAATCCACATTTCCTCTGCAGAGGTAAGAAGATTGGTCATCAGTATGTTCGTGTACTGTTTGTGATCCATCACACCATCGATAAAATTCAAGGTCCCGACTTCCCGACTCCAGAGGTACTAATGTATTCCCACACTAATAAAGAACCGTCACTATGTTTCACAGTGGGTTGGAGATTTGGAAAAACTGCACTTAAACTAGTGTGAAATATTTTCAAAGTCCTACAGAACAACAGTGCGCATGCGCCAGAGTTTATAGAGGCAGCGATAATCCACAATCGAACCACATATCGATTGTCATCCTCGATTACTATCCGTCACTATGACATTTAAATGACAAATATTTGCAATAAATCCCCAAATCTATGTTAAAAATAAATTAATAATATTCAAATTACCAAACGTTTGTTAAAAATGGGTGTACACTTATTTTTCATTCCCTAACGCTGATCCAACCAGCGAAAACCCAAAACAGCGATAGAAAAATCATAGACTAAGTAATATAATCTGTGGAGAATATAGCAGTTAGCATCACAATATTGTCTAACAGTGTCATAATGTTGTGATTTGCATATTTAAATAAAAACTTCAAAATTGTCTAATAATGTTATAGAATTGTTTAAAAAAGTTTAAAACATTTAATAATGTTAGTAAATACAGAAGAAGAGCCATAGTTTACAAGAATATAACTGAAAAATCAAGCGCTAGTAGAAGTGCAGTTGAGCCTGAGATTTTACTTTTGTAGCTCTGTATTTTAATTCCTCGAGACTTTTCTTCTCCCATATTCATTTTAGGCTAGTCAGTATAAATTACTTTTTTTTACAAAATTCTTTGGGGCTTTTTATGTGTGTTTTAGCGATGTTCAAATATTTCTTTGAGTTTTCTTCACTTACTAAGCATTTTCTGCGGGCTGTTTTCCCATGCAGTTCGCTTGACCATATACTGGAATGAACATTTCTAGCAGAAATACAAATATTAAAGTCATTCTTGATACTAGCTACTAATTCAGGGGCACTACTTTTAGGTTTTTGCTTTACGTTTCTCATTAATGATTTTTCATAAGTAATGCCACGAGTGATTTCCAAATTATCGATAAATTCACGACTCACGAAGTGAGGAGTGAATTATTCTAGAGAATTTGGAAATCAAGAGTGGCATTTGTTAGGACTATTTAACGAATAAAATTAAGCTGTTTACTCACAAATCATTATTTAACTATAGTTATTTTAAAATATTTATATATTTAATGTAAACGGCGATGTTTGAAAACAAGTGAGAAACGATAGGTGCGCTTCATCTGCTTCTTTTATCACTGCAACCAGATCATACTATTTATTGCCAAAGGAACGCAATATTGTAAGAATGCTCTCTAGTGGAGAAAAAATTAAACACATCAAACTGTATATTAATTCATTTCTGATGTCGTATGATGTAAATATGACAATTATATTTTTCTGGATTGTTACCTGGGAAAAAATACATTTAAGAAAGTGCAAACAGTGGTTTCTTTTTTTGGTGGTATAATCAATTGCTACAAATGTTTTCATATTAACTCCCGCATGCGGCATGTGTTGACATTCATGCACTATATATACAATCTGGTAGCCGTATTTCTCACGGGCTCAGTCACTGCAAAATAATAGTCAGACCTGTTCAGAATATTAAAAAAGGAGGAGCTTTCTTTAATATGGTAATTATAACACTGATAAATATTTAGTGAAACACGACTCTGATTGGTTGTAAAACAGAAATCATTGAAACGTGATTGGTCATTGACTCCCATTTGGGGCATGAGTTAAATAGTCAACATTAACATACAGTTTTCTAGGACGTCCTGATGTGTGGCTATTTCAAAAGATTTTCGTTCGCCAACTCTATCAATTATTCCACTAATTCAATTTAGCGACTTACACTAATTATGCAAACAAATAATTAATTCCCTTTCTTCTATACTCTAGTATTTCTACATTTGTGCCCCATTGCAGCTTAATCTGCGCCAGAACACACACAACTACACGGCAAAGTACTCAAGGCTACAGTGAATAACAACACTACCAGACCCACCCCACTCGACTTCATGTGAACATTCTGTTGACCAAAACTTAACATTGTATCAATACTTTTTGTTGGTTAATTTATGTTGTTGATGTACAAATTAATTTTTTACTCGTTAATTGACATGTTAAAACAGAAGAAACTGCGTGTATTTAACTTCATAGAGTTGAATTTAAAGGTGTATATTTTTGTTTTTGTATGTAGTGAAGAAATAATGGAATAATTTATTTCTGTGTTATTTTTTTAACAATACCAATTCTTTCTGCACTAACTGTATATGTGAAATACATTTCTCCAGAACAGAATAAATACCGGTGCGCGTAAAATGAATTTTAAACTGTGTTTATATCTGTTATTTACGACTTGTTTAGCCGTCTCGTAATAAACTTGAACCCGACATTTCAGTGCTGTAGAGCACGTTCCAGTCCTGTCATGATCAGTCGTTTATATTAAAAGAGAGGAAAGATAGATTAGTTGTATTATAATAAAGCATTAATGATTATAGTTATCTTACGAGTGGTATGCTTAAAGAAAGTTGAAATTGTCTATAAACAAGGGCCCAGCTACAGACTCTGCATATTAGAAGCTTGTATGAGACAAGCTAGGTTTGTATTTAATAAAAGTACGGTTTCACGTAATAAGATAGATAATAGTCCACGCACATCCCAGCGTGACGGCCGACTTTTACCCTCAGAAAAAACGTCTGGTACTCATTTCCGTTAGACCCGTGTTTCTTGTCTCGGATTATATACATGGAAGTATTTGAAGTTTTGTTCAAGATCAGGTGCACAATTTAAAGAATAGAAATTGTATACACAATTTACCTATTCTGTAGATTGAACATTTCATAAATGAAATTCCGAATCTCGTTGGAAGACTAAAAGAAGCTTCCCTATTTATAACTTCGAAGGTTATTAGTTTAATTTAAATTTAAAATGTTGGTTATGTTACAAGAAACACCATGAAAAATTCTATGGTGCGCGGTGCAATAGGCTTGGTCAAGAAACTAAACTCTTCAGGACAAGCAAAATAAACTTCGAGGTGATCTCTAAAAAAACTATGTTCAACTAAATATTCTGTAATCAGATGTTAAATATAAAATTGGTACCTGGTAAGTCAGTCGTCCTCAACTAAATTGTTAAACTTCATCAGGTAGTTCCAATATGGAGGCCTTTCAAAAACAATGTTTCATCTTCTGCATTTTAACTGGTACTGATGTTACGCCGTAGCGTAGTGGTTAAGGCACTGAGCTACAAGCCGGAGGGTCGAGGGTTCAAGTCCCGGTGGGGTCAGGATTTTTAAACTGACCAAAACCTTCTGGCGGCACTATGGTCCTGGGGTCGACTCAGCTTCTAACGGAAATGAGTACTAGGCGCTTGTTCTGGGGTAAAGGCGGCCGTCACGCAGGGCTGACAACCCGGCTGACATCAAGTGCCGATTGTCTAGAAAAAGTGGGAGCCTTAACCTCCTACTACCCCAAGGGCCTCCGGGCCTGTTGTGGGATCACTTTACTTTACTTTACTGATGTTGCATAAATTATACAACGGGTTTAGGTCTGCGGGTGTATTCTCATTGAAGTAGGTCCGTATTCATATGCTTGTTTTTTTTTTTTAGAATTTATATATCTTCAAGGATGCTGATCCTGTTGTTATAAACTCGCTGATATAGTAATATCTATTCTATCAACTGATGACCTATTTCTTTCGAGAATGTGTTTTGGGCAAAACTTGATAGTTCTTCGTTAGTAATAACATTTTTTAAAAATTGAGTTGCAATTTCTTAATTGTTTTGCCTATGTAGATCTTTTGTCAATCATTAGGCACTTTACTTTATCAACGCATTTATTATAATGAATTTTGAAAGTTTTGATTAAATATTCTGTGTTTCAGAATAAGTTTTTGTTATATTCCTCTTCTGCTTCGTCGTCTTCTACGTTTCTTCCCCCCCCACTTAATAGTTTTGCGCGTCGTCAGTTTCCATTTATCTCTATCGATTCCAATCTCCCCCCGGTACTTGCCAAATTCCGATCATCCATTATAGTTCTGACGTAGGTTTTCCATTTTCCATCTTGGTCTGTGGGGCTGCCTGGTTTAATTGCTTCGCAGGGGGTGACCATTGGTATTAATTTGTTGGCCATCTTTCATTTTCCATTCTATTGTACATGGCCATACCATTTACAATGTGTTTGATTTTCATGGTCCTACTGTAACAACAGAGGTGGTGACATTCATTTATCTCCAAAGGAATTCATTTCTTATTTTATCCTGTCGCTAAATCAACAGAATATCTAGACGACCATACTTCGTTAGAGAACGCCTTGAATTTTATTTTGCTTTTCTCTTAAAATTACGGGTTTTTTTACGTACTTAAGAAGCCGATTATACCGCGCACCATAGAAGTTTGGATCCAAAGTGTAAGATATACCAGCACACCATATCAAGGGAATATTTATAAATTCAGAGTTTAATAATGTTAATAAGAAACTATGTTAGGTTAATGATTTTAGTTTTTAAAATTTTAAAGAAAAGTATGATGAAATCATAAGCTGTCACAATAACATTACTTTTTTTTTTGGTCGAATGCCATCAGGTTGCCTTCTATAACATTTCTGGCATTCTCCCCTGGCTATGGCGGAATTTTAATATATTTGTTAGGTTGAGGCACCTGGAAGGTGGAGTTACATTACCTGATGCGTGATAAATAAGCATCATGTAGTGGTTAACATAAATTCCGTTTAAGAAAAAATCCTATGGTTTGACGGGGAATCGAATGTGGGACCTCCTGAACTGTAGTCAGGAACTCTTAACTACTAGCGCATGAGACTGGTCACCATAACTTGTTTTTTGTTTAATGCCACCCTGTTTGTCATTCGACATTTCAGGTATTCTCTCCTGGCATTGGCGTACTGTAACCCACTTCTGAGGTTGGGGCGCCTGGAAGGCGGGGTTACGCTGCCCCAATGATATGATAGGTGATGATGACGGGTAATGATGCGCCAGGAGAGGCCTTAAACCTAAACGTATTCTCCATCCATCCATCCATAGTAATTCTGCCCGAAGGCAGGTCCTTCACTGCAATCATAGCATTTTCATGCTATGCTTGCAGCTTTACTAGGGAATTGTGTAGGTGTGGTAGCTTCCCGTTGCTTTCCACACCGGTGAAGGATGATGATGATAATGATAATGGTAACGATGATAATGATAAGTTTGATGGCCATATGATTTCGGGGACCGTTTGGGCCTTAAAGTTTTCCTGACATTTGTCTTACAGGTGAGGAAAAACCCCGATAAAAGCCTCACCCAGAAAAACTGTCCCGACCGGGGATCGAACCCGGACCCGCTGCGTGACAAGGCAGCACGCTACCTCGAGACCACAGCGGTGGACCGTCATAATAACATTATACATTCGATCATCTCCAATAAAGGAACCCGGTTGGTATCAAACCCAGACTCGCAAAACAGGAAGCAGATATGTTACCGCCTGAGCTAGCGGGGCGGATAAGAGTAATAAAATAGCCCTAAAAAATAATTTCTTTAATTTTTTTTTTCAAACTTGTGTTTTGAATCCATAAAAAAATAACACATGTCTCAAATTTGAGTTATGTAGTGGATGGGACAGGTGATGACACCTCCTTGTTAGCGCGCGCCTGAACTCTGAACCGCCGAAAGTGTAATTAACTACATCACGAAAGACAGAGCAGACAGCATAAGGAAAGGGACAACAATAATTCAAACTTGCGTAACAATGGGAGAAGAAGCGAACGCCGCAATATGGCACTGCGGTGTGTTCCCCACAACCCCCTCAAAACCCCAAGATGTTCTGACGTTGTGCCTCAACACGCAAATCGTACACAACCTGCCTAAAAATATTACTTCACTAACCCGACTCCGTCCTCTATGTTATCAAATTATGGAATCTCTTTTATTATTATTATTATTATTATTATTATTATCAGTAGTAGTAGTAGTAGTAGTAGTAGTAGTAGTAGTAGTAGTAGTAGTAGTAGTATAAACACAATGCCCTATTATTAGTATATTCCTAACTTATATATCATAAGTAATGCCACGAGTGATTTCCAAATTATCGATAAATTCACGACTCACGAAGTGAGGAGTGAATTTATGTAGAGAATTTGGAAATCAAGAGTGGCATTTGTTAGGACTATTTAACGAATAAAATTAAGCTGTTTACTCACAAATCATTATCTCCTATAGTTATTTTAAAATATTTATATATTATAAAGTAAACGGCGATGTTTGAAAACAAATGAGAAACGATAGGTACGCTTCATCTGCTTCTTTTGTTTATAACTGCAACTAGATCATACTATTTATTGCCAAAGGAACGCAATATTGTAAGAATGCTCTCTAGTGGAGAAAAAATGAAACACTTCAAACTGTATATTAATTCATTTCTGATGTATGATGTAAATATGACAATTATATTTTTCTAGATTGTTACCTGGGAAAAAATACATTTAAGAACGTGCAAACAGTGGTTTCTTTTTTTGGTGGTATAATCAATTGCTACAAATGTTTTTATATTAACTCCCGCATGCGGCATGTGTTGACATTCATGCACTATATATACAATCTGGTAGCCGTATTTCTCTCAGGCTCAGTCACTGCAAAATAATGGTCAGACCTGTTCAGAATATTAAAAAAGGAGGAACCTTCTTTAATATGGTAATTATAACATTGATAAATATTTCGTGAAACACGACTCTGATTGGTTGTAAAACAGAAATCATTGAAACGTGATTGGCCATTGAGTCCCATTTGGGGCATGAGTTAAATAGCCATTGTTATTAAAATTATAATTTTGATTTTCACTACCAACCTGAGGAAGTTGACTCTGAATAGAAAGTCATATATGATCCAATAGTTGACTATTACAAAGACTATTTAACTCATGCCCCAAATGGGAGTCAATGACCAATCACGTTTCAATGATTTCTGTTTTACAACCAACCAGAGTCGTGTTTCACCAAATATTTATCAGTGTTATAATTACCATATTAAAGACAGCTCCTCCTTACAATATTGCGTTCCTTTGGCAATAAATAGTATGATCTGGTTGCAGTGATAAACAAAAGAAGCAGTAGAAGCGTACCTATCGTTTCTCATTTGTTTTCAAACATCGCCGTTTACATTAAATATATAAATATTTTAAAATAACTATAGTTAAATAATGATTTGTGAGTAAACGGCTTAATTTTATTCGTTAAATAGTCCTAACAAATGCCACTCTTGATTTCCAAATTCTCTAGATAAATTCACTCCTCACTTCGTGAGTCGTGAATTTATCGATAATTTGGAAATCACTCGTGGCATTACTTATGACTATTTAACTCATGCCTCAAATGGCAGTCAATGACCAATCACATTTCAATGAATTTTGATTTACAACCAATCATAGTCTTTTTCACCTCGATTTTATCACTTTCATTTTATCAAGTGGCTCCCGGATTGTATATATAGTACACGAATGTAATCAGATTCTGCTTGTGAGATATACTAAAAAAACATTCGTACCAATTGATTATACCACAAAAAAAAGAAACCACTGTTTGCACGTAGTTAAACTTATAATTTCCCAGGAATTAACGTTGCAGAAAAACATAATTGACATATTTACATCATAGGACATCAGAAATTAATTAATAACCTGTAATGTTGTGTTTCATTTTTTCTCTACTAGGGTGCATTCTTACAATATTGCGATTCTATTTGGCAATAAATAATATGATCTGGTTGCAGTGATGAACAAATGAAACATAATTTTTTTTATTTGTTTTCAAACTTCGCCGTTTACATTACATATATAAATATTTTAAAATAACTATAGTTAAATAATGATTTGTGAGTAAACAGCTTAATTTTATTCATTAAATAGACCTAACAAATGCTACTTATTTCCAAATTCTCTAGATAAATTCACTCCTCACTTCGTGAGTCGTGAATAATTTGGAAATCACTCGTGGCGTTACTTATGACAAATATTGCGCTGCATTGGCATCTTTTAAAAGAAATCTAAATTTATATTTGCTCTAAACTCGACTTCATTATTATCCAGTGTAAGATATATTTATTAATTGGTGTTTCCCGTATAATGTATCATATTTATATTTATTATTATTACTATTATTATTATTATTATTATTATTATAATCGTATCATTATTGTTATTACCCTATAAAATGTTGTTTGTACATGACATTTACATTGCTACATTTATTGTATCTTTAACTGTTTATAATTAGTATAGTGTATATCTATATTTGTCGAATATTTATTTGTATTTGTGCTGGTTGAGTGCAAGAGAGGGCCTTATGGCCTTAACTCTGCCAGAATAAATAAAGTATTATTATTATTATTATTATTATTATTATTATTATTATTATTATTATTATTATTATTATTGTTATCAATTAGATAGTATAACTGTCACAGATTTATGATAGGGGCAAGAGGTACTGTACCAGAATTCTTAACTATATTTTGGAATTTCTTAGATTTGGACAGGGTGTATCTTCCGAAAATTGCCATCGCTGTCATTAGAGGATCAATTCCAATTTTAAGAAACCATCTTTTCAAAATGTCTCCTTTATAGAATATACTTAAATTACAATTTGAAACTTTTTAATGTATTTCTTCTTCTTCTTCTTCTTCCTTCCAAGTATTAGGCCAAGGCCTGTTACGATCCTATAGAAAATTTTCCCTCCAGCGTTTCATAGGACGGCCCAGTGATCTTCGTCCTCTTGGTATATAATTATAAACAGCTTTGGGGATCCGATTTGAACTCATTCTTTCAAGATGGTGTTTTCCAATTTAGTTGGTACTGTTTAATATATTCCAAAATTGGCGTAGTCTTCAATTCTTTTAAGATATCGGTGTTCCTTTTCCGATCCCATCTGGTGTAACCCGCTGTTCTGCGCATGAATCTCATTTCACAAGCCGTTATTCTGCTTTCATGTTGTTTTTTTAGTGTCCATGCTTCACTACCATAGGTCAACACTGGTCTAGCCAAAGTGTTATATAAACGTAATCTGGTGTTTTTTTGTACAAGGGATGGTTTCATAACTTGATTAATAATTCCTAAACTTTTATTATAACTAGTAACTTTTTCAGGGATATCCTTTTCATCCCAGATAGAGAGATAATATCCAAGATATTTAAATTGATTAGATCTCTCTAAAATTTTATTCTGGAGACAGATTTTACTTTGTATGGGGTCCTTCCCATGAAATGCCATAATTTTAGTTTTGTTAATTGATATTTCCATATTAAATTTGGCACCTATTTTTTGTAAATTATAAATTGATCGTTGCAAATTATTTTCGGAAAGTGCCAGGAGAGCTAAATCGTCTGCAAAAAGAATAGCATTGAGTTTGAGGTTCCTATTGATGGGTATATATCCTCGTTGTGTTTTCCTCCATTCATTTATTAATTTATTCATGTATATAATGAAAAGCACCGGTGAGAGTCCACATCCCTGTCTTACTCCAGTGTTGATCTTTTTCCAAGAAGATAATTTGACATCTTGTTTAACAGAGATTGCATTATCTTTATAGATGTTGAAGATATTAGTAATATATTGTTGTGGAACGTTATCATCAGCTAAAATTTGTAGTAATATATTTCTGTCTACTTTGTCAAAAGCCTTTATGAAGTCAACGAAGGCGATATGAGTTTCTATATTGAATTCCTTGTGCTTTTCTAATAGTAGTTTTAGAGTAAAGAATCCATCTGTACAAGATCTACCCTTTCTGAATCCATTCTGCTCTTCTCCAATTATATTTTCATAAATTTTCCATGTATTTACAAAATGTATTTAATCAATTTCGAAAATTAATTGTCTGTATCACTTTGTCCTTGTCAATAATTGCTTTCATAATGTTTTAGTACTAGCGGTCCCCAACATTTGTCGACTCGCGAACCCCTTCAGTTGGATGAACCACTGACTTTTAAATTTACATACAGTACACATGCATAAAATGTAATTTCAAGCAAAAAAAAACTTAAATAATCTTAAATTCCTCTAGTTACGACTTAAAAGTTACACGACATGTAGGCCTAGTTGCAATAATAAATACATGTTTTCATAAGTAATGCCACGAGTGATTTCCAATTAATCTAGAGAATTTGGAAATCAAGAGTGGCATTTGTTAGGACTATTTAACGAATAAAATTAAGTTGTTTACTCACACATCATTATTTAACTATAGTTATTTAAGTATATTTATATATTTAATGTAAATGGCGATGTTTGAAAACAAATGAGAAACGATAGGTACGCTTCATCTGCTTCTTTTGTTTATCACTGCAACCAGATCATACTATTTATTGCCAAAGGAACGCAATATTGTAAGAATGCTCTCTAGTGGAGAAAAAATGAAACACATCAAACTGTATATTAATTCATTTCTGATGTCGTATGATGTAAATATGACAATTATATTTTTCTGGATTGTTACCTGGGAAAAAATACATTTAAGAAAGTGCAAACAGTGGTTTCTTTTTTTGGTGGTATAATCAATTGCTACAAATGTTTTTATATTAACTCCTGCAAGCGCTGTGTTTTGACATTCATGCACTATATATACAATCTGGTAGCCGTATTTCTCGCAGGCTCAATCACTGCAAAATAATGGTCAGACCTGTTCAGAATATTAAAAAGGAGGAGCTTTCTTTAATATGGTAATTATAACACTGATAAATATTTCGTGAAACACGACTGTGATTGGTTGTAAAACAGAAATCATTGAAACGTGATTGGCCATTGACTCCCATTAGGGGCATGAGTTAAATAGTCATTCTAATTACTCACCTCTTCCTTGGAAATCAGTGACAAGGTTGCACCTGCTGTCAGGAACCACAGAAATCAAATAAAGTCTCAAATCACTTTCGGCACAAAGTCTGTTTCAGTATTTGTTTCTTAAATACGCACGTCAAGAAAACGGCTTTTCGCACAAATAGGCGTACACATATATAAGAAGGGGCTTTATAGGGACTATTTAACTCATGCCCCAAATGGGAGTCAATGACCAATCACGATTCAATGATTTTTTATTTACAACCAATCACAGTAGTGTTTCGCCTAGAATTTACCAACTAAAGTTTATCATAATAAAGAAAGCACCTCCTTTTTAACGTTCTGAATAGGTCATAGGATTATTTTGCAGTGACTGACTCTCTAAGAAGTACGGCTACCAGATTGTATATATAGTGCATGAATGTCAACAAGTAGCGCATACGAGAGATAATATAAAACATTTGTAACAATTGATTTTACCAGAAAAACACTATTTGCACTTTCTTAAACGAATTATTTTCCAGGAAATGACGCAGAAAAATATAATTGACAAATTTACATCATAGGACATCAGAAATGAATTAATACCTATAACGTTGGTTATAAATTTCTCCACTAGAGTGCATTCTAACAACATTGCGATATTTTGGCAATAAATAATATTACGATCTAGTTGCAGAGTTCGAATAAAAGAAGCAAATGAAGCGTACCAATCGTTCTCATTTGTTTTCAAACATCGCCGTTTACATTAAATATATAAATATTTTAAAATAACTATAGTTAAATAATGATTTGTGAGTATACAGCTTAATTTTATTCGTTAAATAGTCCTAACAAATGCTTATTATTATTATATTATTATTATTATTATTATTATTATTATTATTATTATTATTATTATTATGACAATGCCGCAGTAACCTCGAAACCCGCCATTACGGAAAAGTTTTGTAGAACCCATTGAAACATTTTCCCTAACCACAGGTTGGGAAACGATACTCTGGTTAGACTACATCAAGGGAACGATCAAACAATGCTTAATTTAAAACTGATAAATAAGTAGTGAACGAACATACAGTTACATAAAGAAAATCTCTCTTTAACGAAAATATTGTTGTCCTATTTATTACGTTTTAGCGAGATAGTGCGTTTATAGCGACAATTATTGAAAGTTGAACTTCCTACATTTCGGGGTTGCAACCCTGTAATATTACATTTACACCCACGTGCGGGAAGTAAAACTACTGCCCTCTATGTATACTACGTACAATGTATATACAGAAACTATCCAAAAGTTAATATACATTATACGAAACAAATCACTGAATTTTAAATGAACTCAACTTTATTTCAAACAATATAAAACAATAAATACATACTTGCGGCCAAGTTATCAATAATTGTTCTCAAGGCCTCCTGTTGTTTCAACTAATAAACATTGCCCACACTGTTAACGCAAATATTTCCAATAAAGATGCTATTATTTGACTATTATTTATTATTTTGAAAACACCATCGCGCAAAAAATAATGTACAACGCACGTTTGTGAAGTATTTTTACAGAATCTCGGAAATTAAAAACCAAGCGATACTCGGTTTTTAAACATGTTTCCTCTATTCTGTAAAAATCACTTCCCAACCTTGCATCGTAATATACTATAGCATTCGGCTTTGCAAACGTTCTGCTTTTGTTGTTGTTTAAGCCAACAATAGACAAGAAAACTATTTAATTAAATTGTTTTGTGATAATGCTTTCTTTTAGCACCAGATTGTCTTTCATGACATTTATGGCTTTCTCCCCAGGCATTGGCGCAATTGTAATCCATTTCTGAAGATGGGGCACCTGGAAGGCGGAGTCACGTTACCACGATGATATGATGGCTGATAAATGATAATGAGATGCCAGGAGAGTCCTTAACCTAAACATAACCTACATTCCAGATTACGGTCATTCACAAGAAAACCCTTTAAGGAAAAATGCCTATGCTCTGACGGGGAATCGAACCCGGGACCTCATGAACAATAGTCATAAACACTGTCCACCAGCCCATGAAGCTGGTAGGGATCCTGAACTAATCAATACTTCAATAATCTACGTTAATAAGATTTTTGTATATTTCAATCATAAAAAGTACAAAGTTGAATTATTACATATTAATGATATTTCTCAAAGTCGAAATTGAAAAAGCGCTGTACTTGTCTCACTATGCAGACCGTCGTTCTCCTCTGTCCCTCTTTTTTCACCAATCAACGTTAGTACAGGCATCACTTGAAGAGGAACTCTATAGTCATCAAAATCACTTAATAACTAATAACGATACTGTTGTAAGTGAACGTTCCCCTAGGTTAGAAGTAAATCATGTGAGTACCGGTGAATCCCAGTAAGAGATGACGTCATATAATTTCTAACATATGAATAGTACGATGGTTTTTTTTGGTTAGCTGCCGAGTCATAGGTTTCGTTTACAATTGGTGAATTTTTTGCTGAAGTCCCAGAGTGGAATCGGCCCTTCGTCTCTTGTTATTGGATAGCATTTTGAGAATGTGCGTTAATTCTAAATAATATTTTATATTAAGCTATATTTTATTTTGTAATATTGAACTTATTCTTTAAGTAAATTTGAGGGGCGTAGAATATCACCTGCTTCGTTAGACTCTCTGATGCACATAAATTGGATACGCGATGCCATCAGCACATTGTCCTATATATCCCCCCTCATCAAACTCCTTGTTATTTCGAAATTTTTTACAGTTTCTCTTGCTAAAACATGAAATTCTCTTCCACCCTGGGTCAGAGACACCAACCTTCAAAAACCAAACTGATAATACAATTTAACAGAAACATCTCACTAATAATATTTTTTTTGACAATCAATAATAATTTGTTTTTCCTTTATTCAATAAAAATAGCATTAATATTTACCAATAGTTTTACCTAATGTCTCGTACATGGGGTGCTCTTTATCAATTAATATATTTGATAATAAACAGATATTGGTAAACGTAAAGTCTCTAAGAAGAAAATGTAAAAACCACTAAAAGCACCACACGCTTTTGATGGTAAAATTATTTTTTTGTAGATAACTCTAGTTTTATTCTAAATGTGTTGGAGATGATTTTTTTTTTATTGACCACTTTAATTTTATCCCAAGCGTGTTGGAAATTGACATTATTTTTCATTTTTAGTTCGGTTTTCTAATAAACCGTCTTGTTTTTGTTTTTTAAACTATTATTTATTTTTTTAATTTTTAGTTTAATTGATTGTCATAACTGGAATCCCATGAAAATGTAATTGCTTACGATATTTTTAGTGTGTAGGCACGAATATAACTATATATACTTTTTAAATTATTATTATCTAACATTATTATACTATTTTTGAATATTTTAATATAGATAAATAGTTACAGTTAATCGTGTCCTTCTCATATTTTTTGGATAAATTGCAATGTGGTAAGTTTACAAAATTGTCATTAATATTTTACAGAATAAGATAAAAATGTAAATATATTTAAATTCGATACTATTGTAGTATGAGCTAAAAGTATCAACTGAGGTACCAGAGGATATAATATTAATTTCTTACAACGATTGACTGAAATGTCGATAAGTCCGCAACCTATTATACCGGTCTTTATTTTTTTGATGTCCTGATGATCCAGGCAAGATCTTAGAAACAAATAATGAAATTATTGTGTTTTCATTGGTCCTTTATAATAATGCAAAGTTTTAAGTCGATCCAATGTTTTTAAGTGGGTGAAAATGGTCTTGAAAGATTCTGTTACATAGATAGACAGATACAGGTCAAGCTCATATAAAACATGTAATAAAACGGAAAGAATGACCGTTATAGGCATATATATAGCTAACTTACTGTCACTGTGGAACCAGGTTTATGGCCGGCGTACATAAGGACTCTATACATCCCTATCCTGACTCAATGTTTTCCCCTGTTTATATTTCCTTCCTAAATTACGGTTGATACTATGCCCCCACCTCATTCTTAACCCTAACTACTGTGCGCCTTTCCCCTGCACCTATTTAATTCCCCATTCGTACCACATGCCCTTATTGTACCTGGTTTCCTATAAAGATCACGTAGGTCAATATCAATACATTTATATTTGAGAAATTGGGAAGGTAGCAGTACCTGTAATACACTGTACCATCCAGAGTTATGCTTTGTTTTCTGCATCTCATTCCTTTATATCCATTTTTTTAAATTCCGCCACTTCTTAAGACGTTCCCTGCCCATTCCGATTTAATAATATACTTCTACATATTACCATATATTAAGTTTCCTCTCCGAGGAAGGAGATCTGTGGGAAGACCACCCAAAATATGGCAAGAGACCGTAACGGGCCACCAGGCCTAATACATGGGAAGAAGATGATGGTGATGAAGTTATATTAATCTTTAATATATATATATATATATATCATCATCATGAACAAATTCGTTTTAGGCCATGTGGCCTGTACGGTAAACCTAGCGAAGATGGTCTTGCTCTTTCCACCGATGTTTTGGTCTTCCTTGGTCCCTATGTCTAGTTGGGGTATATTGGAATGCCAATTTTGGAAGTATATTTCTTGCCATTCTCCTCAGTTGATTTTTCCATTCTTGTTGGTATCTTTGTATATCTTCATTTGAACTTGTTACTCCAAGTTTTCCTCTGATAATAGTGTTCCTTTGGTGATCCAGTCCTAACAATGATCGTAAGAAGCGCATTTGGCTTACTTGAAGTTTATGAGAGTTTCTTTTATTTAAAATCCAAATTTCACTTCCGTATTTTAGGGCAGCTTTTGATGTGATGTTCGAGGGTTCGTCGATATATATATTAAAAGGCACATACCTACAGTAACAGATATGCACGACCAAATGGTGATTTTTGTTACATCGAAGACACTCAACGCGGTAGAAAAAAAATGATCCAGCGTCTAAAACAGCTGAAATAAAAGAAAAACATAGGTTTGGATAATTGCTATGTGTCGCCTATGCATGGGCAATTGAAAGAAGGAGCAGAAAAGGAAGATTAACAAGAACCTGGAAGAACAACATTCAGAATTCAATGAGGAAATTTGGTGAAACTTATGAAGACACAGAGGACATAGATCCATGCAGAACTTTAATTTAGGCAAATTTGAAAAATGTTTGTTGCATCTGATAGTCTCTCAGTCCTTGTAATTTATATATTTTGTAAAATTCTTGCTAAGTATTAAGATTGGTTGGAGAAAACCCTCAATGATAAGGAAAATTCTCCAAATGAATAATTTCTATGCCTTTTTTATTACTTACTTACTCACTGGCACTATCGAACCCGTAGGTTCATGGCCGCACGGACATAAGCTCTCCATTAATCCCTATCCTGCGCTAATGCTTTCCAATCGTTCCCTGTATAATCTACTTCCCTCAAATCATAGTTAATGTTGTTCTCCCACCTCATTCTTGGTCTACCAACTGGGCGTTTTCCCTCTGGCTTCCCTACAAGAAGCTTCCATGCACGTCTTTCATTCCCCATACGTGCAACATGTCCTGCCCATCGCAGTCTACCTGCGCTAATGCTTTCCAATCGTTCCCTGTATAATCTACTTCCCTCAAATCATAGTTAATATTGTTCTCCCACCTCATTCTTCGTCTACCAACTGGGCGTTTTCCCTCTGGCTTCCCTACAAGAAGCTTCCATGCACGTCTTTCATTCTCCATACGTGCAACATGTCCTGCCCATCGCAGTCTACGAGACGTAACTGTTCTTATTATATCTGGCTTCCTATACATACCATGTAGTTCATTGTTATGTAGTCTTCTCCATTCAGCTGTCTGTTCATCTCTCTTTGGTCCAAATATTTTCCTAAGTACTTTATTCTCAAATACTTGTAATCTCCTTTCCTCCCTTAAAGTAAGAGTCCATGTTTCGCAGCCATATAATATAACTGGTAGAATAATAGTTTTATATATTTTCAGTTTAACGTTTTTTTAAAGGAGTTGGGACATCAAGAGTCTCTGCAATGCATAATAGCATGCATTTCCAGAATTGAGCCTATGTTTAATTTCTTTGTGCATCTCATTCCTATTTGTGATTATTGTTCCTAGATATTTGAATTCAGCCACTTCCTCAAAATTTCCCTCATTTGTCATTTGCTGTCCATTTCCATTTTTTTATTATCATTTTTATTTAAGGCCTGATGAAGATTATATGGACGACATGAGAAGAAGTATGAATGATCTGGGACTTACAGGTGAGGATGTTCAGGACCGCTATATATGCAGAAGAGAAATTTCTTAAGAGTGACAAAAACCATTGTATTGTGGACAAATTCAAAAATAAAAAAAATATATTTAGCGACCCTCTTTAACATGTGTTTGTTAACGTCACAAATCAAATCTAGCTTTGAAAAAGCTGACAAATTCCGCTTAGATGTCACTTATTTAAAGATCGAGGTTGTTGTATGTGCCTTGCGCAACTTCACTTTACTTCCGAAAGAAGAAGAGCTTAAAAGTTTTACGCCAGTAGAAATACAGTAAAACTTATAGTAATATAATGTACGGTTAAAAACTATAATATAGTTACCTTGTAGGTCCGTCTCCTCAACTTAAGTTCTTTTAAAACTCTGTAGGCCTTTCGGGACTAGTCCCATCATCAGCAGAATGCATTAGGTCCGTTCTTGTTGACCCTTGTTGAAGCACTGACTTGGTTGTGAGAATTTTGTACAGAGGATTGTGTGGATTAGGTGTGTATTCATTGAGAATTAGGTTGTTGTTGATTTCTCTTAGGATTGCGATTTCCTCCAGTATATTTATTCTCGTTGGAATGTTTACTCTATGTACTATTGTGAGGGTGTTATCGATGTTATGCATATGGTGTACAGCTTGAATTACATGTTTTGCGTAACTTGATTTTCCTCCATTGTAAATGAAATCTCTGAAATCTTCCTTGAATCTAATGTTGAAGCTTATGTTAGTTTTCCCAATGTAGAATTTATTGCAGTCTGTACATGTTAATTTGTAGGAGACGGACCTACAAGGTAACTATATTATAGTTTTTAACCGTACATTATATTACTATGAACTAATACCTCAACGGAAAATCACCATGAATTTTACTAGTATCGACAGTAAAACTTGCTCAAAGCGGAATCGCATGGGACCATTTTTGTCCACATTAGACAACATTTCGTATTATAAAAAACTAAAACTTATTAAAAATTTTAGATGATAGAGCACCTTATATGTCTTTTTGCGTATCGGATTAATTGTAGTTCCGCTGCCGTTGAAATGTGAAGTATAGTCTGTATGAGCGACTTCGCCGGTAACGCGCGAAAAAACAGTCCCGTATCGTCAGCGTTAAAAATATCTCTTTGGCGCGTATCCTGAAATTAAAGTATGCAGTTTCTCTTTCCGCTCACTAACTACGTTTATGTCCACATCCTTTGATTCCCCGCAAATTTCATTCCTCACTACATTGTGTCGTCTTTTAAAACTGTCCACAACCAACCTGAAGATTAATTGAAATCGTTATTTCCTTAGGGAAATAACAAGGGCTAAGAACTTGACTTTGGAGCATTGGTCCGGAAATTTGGAGTTTATCTTCAATCACTTTCACTTTTCGTTTAATGACAATGATACATACATTTTCGCCACCTTCTTCTTCTACTACTACAAGGTTTAGGCTATGCAGCCTGTTCCGGCGAAATTAAAGTGGAGTCCATCTTCTACGTGGTCGGCCAACATCTCTTCTTCCTCTGGGATTATAATTTTCACTTCCATACAACAACAAAGGAACAGCCACCTGGGGAGGCGCCCGATGGGGGATCAGCAACCCACCTTTATTTCGTAAATTCAGAATGCTACCTGCGAAAGATCGGTCTCAGAACTTAAACAAATTTAAGATTTTACAGTGCAGTCGTTATTTCTAAGACAAGTATCTGTATTTCGCATAACGGGTGTGCAGTGAGACCGAAATAAAATTTCAGGTACAGGTAGAATTTATACTTCACCTGGCGGCAGGAATCATTCCTTAAAACGTTTTGGCATAACGAAAATTCAATAAAACTGAAACTAATTTATTGCTCTGTCGTTCCATTTTATAAACATTTTTTCATGAATTGTGTAGAAATATCCTCGCGTTTTCGTGTTGGAAAGATTCCGTTTTATGCAAAATAAATACACGTAAAATTACTATTATTTCGCCGGGACCAATACATTTCTTCCCATTGGACAGATTTCCGCATTATTCACATTCCGGATTAAACAAGGTTTACTGTATATTGATTCCAATTGGGTTTGAACCTGTGAACCTTGGTACCTGAATAAGTAGAGTGACCTTTAAAACGACATTATAGATAGAACTGTGAATGGGTTAGACACAGTTTTACGTGCTCTGTTGTAAAACATGGTAACTGACAAATTCTTGAAAATTGAGTTGTAGCTTGTAAACTGTGATATGTGATCTTCTGAAGCATTTGGTACACGTAGTTTTTACAATCGTCAATAGACTGCAGAAGTATTGTCATAAGTAATGCCACGTGTGATTTCCAATTTATCTAGAGATTTGGAAATCAAGAGTAGCATTTGTTAGGACTATTTAACGAATAAAATTAAGCTGTTTACTCACAAATCATTATTTAACTATAGTTATTTTAAAATATGTATATATGTAATGTAAAGGGCGATGTTTGAAAACAAATGAGAAACGATTGGTACGCTTCATTTCCTTCCTTTGTTCATCACTGCAACCAGAACATAAAAATTATTTATTACCAAAGGATCGCAATACTGTAAGAATGCTCCCTAGTGGAGGAAATGTATAACCAACGTTATAGGTTTCTGATGCCCTATGATGTAAATATGTTAGTTATATTTTTCTGCAGCGTCATTTCCTGGAAATAATTCGTTCAAGAAAGTTCAAGCAGTGTTTTTAATTTTTTGTGGTATAATCAATTGTTACAAATGTTTTTATATTATATATCGCATGCGCTTTCTGCTGACATTCATGCACTATATATACAATCTGGTAGCCGTATTTCTTACTGAGTCAGTCACTGCAAAATAATGCTGTGGCCTATTCGGAATGTTAAAAAGGAGGTGCTTTCTTTATTGTGATAAACTTTAGTTGGTAAATTTTAGGCAAAACACGACTGTGATTGGTTGTAAATAAAAAATCATTGAAATGTGATTGGTCATTGACTCCCATTTGGGGTATGAGTTAAATAGTCATGGTAAATAAAACTACATGCACCAATTGCTTCAGGGAGGTCACATATTACAGCTTACATATTACAACTGACTTTTCAAGAATTTGTCAGTTACCATGTTTTACAGCCGAGCCCTTCATTTAAATTAATATCATACATTTCTTAAAAACTTGCCTACAAGTTGGGTTCTGTTGGATATCAATTCTGAACAGTTGGTAGTGGGTAAAATTTCTCACCTGACTTGTGTCAGCGATATCACCCGGTTTACCAAACTTTCTCCGTCACCCTCATTCATTCTAATATTTTAAAATTCCTATGGGGTGACTCTCCAGGGACGTCACCTCACCTCCCCATACACGCGATATAATTCCCCTACAAATAATATTGAAAGCAACCTCCTCAGATATTTTATAAAGGGAAAAGTTCTCAGCTTGCACTTCGTATATGAAGTCCATTGTTTGTAGGATGATCTATGTATATGAAAGGCGTATAAAAATGAGCAAACATTTCATGTATGGATTTAAAATATACAGAATGACTTTCAGGTGATTTTAACTAAACTAAAAACAGAACATACTTTTCAAATGTTTTAGCACCCTCTGCCTTCCAGTTCATGATCTAACCAGTAGGCCTATGTTTTATTTAAATATTAGCTGTTATCAAAGAAATCTTACCAGTGCTACACTTATAATAATAATAATAATAATAATAATAATAATAATAATAATAATAATAATAATAATAATATTTTTATTATTCCGGCTTTTACAATGAATATAAATTTTTCCGGTACCCATGTTCACAGTTAACTACACATTTGTTTCAACACATTTTTCCATTCTTGTCTGTTCATCCATATATCTCCTTCTATTTCCCATTCCCTCTTAGTTTCATTGATTCCCTGAATCCACGTAATATTTGGTCTACGCTTCTTTTTCCTTCCCTGTGGTACCCAAACCATGATTATCTTAGGTAGTCTTCCTTCTTCCATCCTTCTAATGTGTCCGTACCAATTTAATTGTTTCTTCTTTATAAAATCTAATATTGAAGATTGTACCTGCATTTTTTCTTTTATATATGAATTTCTGATTTTATCCTTCCTGGATATTCTTGCAGCACGTCTCCAGTAGTCCATTTCAGTGGCGAGTAATTTTTTTTTCATTTGTGCATTTAAAGCCCACACATCAGCTCCATAGGTAATAATGCTTCTGATTATTGTATTAAAATAGTTTTTTTTTGTTCCTTTGAAGATATGTTTGTCCCATACTATTCCATTTAGGGCAGATATAGCATACTTTCCTATATTGATCCTGTTTCTTATCTCTGTTTCTTGTTTTCCCATCTTTAGTAATATTTAATTCCCAAATACTTATATTCTTCAGTGTATTTAATTGTCCCTAAATTTTCTTCTAGTATTAAATCTTGAGGAAGATCCCCTATTGTCATATATCTAGATTTATCCATATTGATCTTTAAAACCCCATAAACTATATTCTTGTATTAATTTTCTAGTGAGGTATTCTATATCTTCAAATTCTTGAGCCAATATCAATTGGTCATCTGCAAACTAATAACAATAATAATAATAATAATAATAATAATAATAATAATAATAATAATAATAATAATAATAATAATAATAATAATAATAATAATAATAATAATAATATTTTATCTTTCAATAATAATATTATTTTTATTATTATCCTTATTATTATTATTATTATTATTATTATTATTATTATTATTATTATTATTATTATTATTATTATTATTAGTAGTAGTAGTAGTAGTAGTAGTAGTAGTAGTAGTTAGTAGTCTAATGCCCATTAGCTTGGATGTGTTCCATTTGCTTTCTTGCTTCCCAATAGAGTTAGAGTCTTGCCAGAGTTCTTGTAGGTGACATCTTCAGAGCCTCACAGCTAGCAAAATGATCTTTGTTCATTGTGTAGTGTAATTGTCTTGGTACAGGATACAATTTGGAGAGTTGAAGATTCCAATTTTATGGAGGTATGCTGCCAGGTAGTCATGGCCTGTTAACAGTCTGAATGTTGCTACTGCTTCGTGTCTTGGTTGTTCAGGTATTAAGTGTTTATTCTGCGAGATAGCTGCCCATGGTTTCTCGTTACTTTGTGATTTGAAGTGCTCCATCAGTTCTTTCTGGAAGTTTCTTTTAATTATAATTTTGCAGAATGGTAGGGCAGGGATTGATTTGTTTTCTGTAAAATTTTGGTGCCCTTTTTTTTGCTAAAAGATCCACCAATTCATTTCCATGTACTCCGCAATGAGAGGGGATCCATTGGAGCTGGATAATTTTATTTTGTTTGGTCAATAATCTTATGATCTTTTTTATTTCCAACACTTTTCTGGAGATTGGAGAGTTATATGTTGTGTTATAAGCTTGTATAGCTGATGTTGAATCACTTAGTACAACTGCTCTCTGAAATGCATTTATTCTGTAGAGGAGTTGTGTTAGTGCTAACTCTATTGCCTGAATTTCTCCATCGAAGTGTGTGTAATTTTTCCCTACTGCAACATAGAAGCTAAACAGTTTTGAGTAAATTCCAGCTCCAGCTCCATCTTCTATTTCCATTCTGGATCCATCTGTATAGATATGTACCCATTGTGGTTCAGGATATAGACTGTGAATGGTTTCCAATGTGATTTGTTTTAGTTCATCTGGGGTCATTTCACTTTTTAAAACATGTTTGATTAAATTTGTGTTAAAGCAATATCTGTATCTTCCAGAGGTGATACTGGTAAAAGAAGTTTTTTTCTGGATTTTGATTTGGGTTATACTGTTTTTGTAGTTTGATTGCTTTCTGTAAAGCAATATCTGTATCTTCCAGAGGTGATACTGGTAAGAGAAGTTTTTCTGGATTTTGATTTGGGTTATACTGTTTTTGTAGTTTGATTGCTTTCTGTAAAGCAATATCTGTATCTTCCAGAGGTGATACTGGTAAGAGAAGTTTTTCTGGATTTTGATTTGGGTTATACTGTTTTTTTAGTTTGATTGCTTTCTGTAAAGCAATATCTGTATCTTCCAGAGGTGATACTGGTAAGAGAAGTTTTTCTGGATTTTGATTTGGGTTATACTGTTTTTTTAGTTTGATTGCTTTCTGTAAAGCAATATCTGTATCTTCCAGAGGTGATACTGGTAAGAGAAGTTTTTCTGGATTTTGATTTGGGTTATACTGTTTTTTTAGTTTGATTGCTTTCTGTAAAGCAATATCTGTATCTTCCAGAGGTGATACTGGTAAGAGAAGTTTTTCTGGATTTTGATTTGGGTTATACTGTTTTTTTTAGTTTGATTGCTTTCTGTAAAGCAATATCTGTATCTTCCAGAGGTGATACTGGTAAGAGAAGTTTTTCTGGATTTTGATTTGGGTTATACTGTTTTTTTAGTTTGATTGCTTTCTGTAAAGCAATATCTGTATCTTCCAGAGGTGATACTGGTAAGAGAAGTTTTTCTGGATTTTGATTTGGGTTATACTGTTTTTTTAGTTTGATTGCTTTCTGTAAAGCAATATCTGTATCTTCCAGAGGTGTATACTGGTAAGAGAAGTTTTTCTGGATTTTGATTTGGGTTATACTGTTTTTTTTAGTTTGATTGCTTTCTGTAAAGCAATATCTGTATCTTCCAGAGGTGATACTGGTAAGAGAAGTTTTTCTGGATTTTGATTTGGGTTATACTGTTTTTTTAGTTTGATTGCTTTCTGTAAAGCAATATCTGTATCTTCCAGAGGTGATACTGGTAAGAGAAATTTTTCTGGATTTTGATTTGGGTTATACTGTTTTTGTAGTTTGATTGCTTTCTGTATGAAGCCATATTGAGTTTTAAGGTTTCTCTTTCTGTCTTTATAGTTTATACAGTAGTTATCATGTGGGATTCTGGTTAATTTTTAATATGTTATTAAGGCCTGTTTGTGAATCTGATGGGCTATTGGATTATTTTCAGTATCTGCATTGCTGCTATGGGTGTAGATTTGGCTGCACCTGTTATCGGTCGTAAGGCATTATTCTGGGTTACTTCTAATTTGTTTAGGGTATTATTATTACAGGTGATCAAGGCTTCACTTCCGTATAGTAATATAGGTTTTATGCATGTCTTGTATGTATTATTTAATACGCACCTAGAACATCCCCATTTTTGTTATTGCTAATCTCTTATTATTATTGTTATTGTTATATTATTATTATTATTATTATTATTATTATTATTATTATTATATTATTATTATTATTATTATTGGATAAAGTTCCGCACCGTAGCCGAGTGGTTAAGGCAGGAATCCTGGGCGCAGATCTACGGGACTTGCGCTGGTTGGAATCTCCATGGGGGAAGAAATTTTCCTATGGAATTTCGGCCAATATGGGACCGGTCCCCACCCAGCATCGTGAGGCATTTGTGTAGCTACAATACGTAGCGGCTCCAGGTTGACAAAACCAGCTATAACGGCTGGGGGACTCGTCACGCTGACACATGTCATCCCTACACTGGCTGGATGATCATCTACCTCTGAAATTGACACATGTGGATGTGAAGCCAACAGCCGGCTGGTAGGCCAAGGGCCTTCTAGGCCTATCGCGCCTAATATATAATTATTGGATATAAGAGGAATGTGTGAAAAATAATTTTAACAAGAATCTATGCCAATTGGGTCAAGCGATAGCGTAGTTGGTCAAGACAATACACTAAAAATCGGAAGATCTTCGGTTCGAGTCCCAGTGGGGATCAGAATTTTTAAACTGGTTTTTACTTTCTGGCGACACCATTTCACACACAGAAGCGGTAGATACTAGAATTAATGATTTAGAATATAGGAGACGTAAGTTATTACCGGAAAGATTTCTAAATTCAAATCGGGAAAGATTGGCATGCTACGAGTTATTGGTAAATCCAGAAAATTGGATAAACCTCGGTAAATATCTGGACAAAACGCGGAAAATACAACACTCATTCATGAATAAATATATGTTATCAAAATGCAATACCATTAATTCTTAACAATTATATATAAATTAATTAGTGTATAATGCTATTGTGTTATTATTTAATTGTAATATTATTGTGTTTTCTTTATGTAATTGTAATGTTATTGATTTTTTTGTTGTTTATTTTTCTTTACACTAGTACCAATTATTACTTTATTGTAACGGACTGTCACAGCACGTACGGCTTACTGCCCCTGCGATCCATATTTGTAAATAATATTGTAAATATCTTACTTTTTGTCTAATAAAGTCCTACTACTACTACTACTAGTAGACTATCCATCCATAGTAATTCTGCCCGAAGGCAGGTCCTTCACTGCAATTCATAGCATTTTCATGCTATGCTTGCAGCTTTACTAGAGAATTGTGTAGGTGTGGTAGCTTCCCGTTGCTTTCCACACCGGTGAAGGATGATGATAATAATGGTAAGGATGATAACGATAAGGATGATGGCCATAATGATTTCGGGGACCGTTTTGGCCTTAAAGTTTTCCTGACATTTGCCTGACAGGTGAGGAAAAACCCCGATAAAAACCTCACCCAGAAAAAACTGCCCCGACAAGGCAACACGCTACCTCGAGACCACAGCGGTGGACAAGTAGACTATAATGACAGAAATATTACGAATAGAGAAGCATGCTTATGGATTGCAGCCAGTGTTAAGTGGGGTAGCAGAGACAGGATCTGCCTGAGATACTACTAACCTGTTTTCTGAGTTTAATCCTTATCCACTATTGTACACATTATTTAAGTCTTTTATAACTGTGCGACTGGCCTAGTCAGTCGACAACCGTGTATATCACAGACCTTTAATAAGGCCTTCATTTCATCTCATCCCTTGAGCTATCATTATACCAGACACGAAAAGAAGATTTACTGCTGCATTTATAACTCCTTACGAATTTCAATCTGAATGTTAGTACTTTAAATAGGAACAACAATTACAAATAAGAATGAGATGCACAAAGAAATTAAACATAGGCTCTTCTTCTTCTTCTTCTTCCTTTCATGTGATAGACCTAGTGGTCTGTTACGGTCTCAATCCAACGTTTGAAGGGTCTGCCCAAAGATCTCTTGCCTGGTGGCTGGTAATTTAAGATCTGACGTGGTATTCTTGTTCTGCTCATTCTTCGTACGTGAGATTTCCAGTTGTTTCTGTATTTTTGTACATATTCCATGACTGATTCTGTGTGTAATTCTTTGAGAATGTCAGAATTCCTTTTATGGTCTGTCCTTGAATAGCCCGCAGTACGTCTCATAAATTTCATTTCTGCCGCAGTTAGTCTTTGTTCATCTACACTGCTAATTGTCCAGGCCTCACTGCCGTAACATTATATGGGTCTAGCCAGTGTTTCATAAATTCTAGTTCGTGTGTGTTGCTGTACTGTGTTTGGCTTGAAAATATTATTTATAATTCCTGTTACTCTGTTAAATTTTATAATTTTAAACATAGGCTCAATTCTGGAAATGCGTGCTATTACTTCTCTTAAAAAACGTGAAATTGAGAATATATAAAACAGTTATTCTCCCAGTTATATTATATGGATGCGAAACATGGACTCTTACTTTAAAGGAGGATGCGAAATCACGAGCATTTGAGAATAAAGTTCTTAGATGTTTTTTTAACTCAAAGAGAAGTGAACAGACAGGTGAATGGAGAAGACTTCATAACTGTGAGCTACATGATATTTATAGGAAGCCAGATATAATAACATCAAGTCTCTTAGACTGTAATGCGAAGGACATGTGACACGAATGGGGAATGAAAGAGGGACAAGGAATCTCATAGGAAAACCAGAAGGGACACGCCCAATTGGTGGATCAAGAATGAGGTGGGAGAATAACATTAACCATGATTTGAGGGAAGCACATTTCACAGGGGATGATTGGAAAACATTAACTCAGGATAGGAGTGTGTGGAGAGATTATGTCCGCCCGGCCATGAACCTACGGGTTCGATAGTCGACTTAGTATTTTAAATGGAGAGGTCTCAAATTTTCCCTTCATACTACACCACTGAAAGCTAGTAACCTCACGTGATGAATTAATTACCCTTGTTTTCTAGTTCTATCAAAATAGGATTCCGAGTATTTTGCTTCATTGATCACTTCTCCATATATTGCCTATTATCTCAAGTCAAACGTTGCTAGAAAATATAGGCCTATTGCAGTATGGGAATGAAAAACCTTTCAAGGTTTTTTTTATTGGATACTACTTTTTTTGTCGTCCTGTGTTACCTATCAAGTGTCCTTCTAACATAACACATTTAATTACTGTCTTTTGTTTCCTAGTACCTATATTTAGACGGAGGTTAGGTTGTTAATTGGGTCGTTTAGAGCAGTGACACCCTATTCTTTCGATATACTGAATGATAATCGCGCCTGTTTTCAAAGAGGTCCGTGTCTCTCTCACATCTAGATAGGTTGGGAGTTTGATCTCCCCTCACTCCACAAACCCTTCACCCACGTGCTTACGTGTGATAAAGCTCTTCACCTCCCGTACGCTACAAGGTGCGTCACAATCTAACCTCACTTTTTTGCACAGCATAAAAAATGTTTTTCCTTGACCGATACTAAATACAGGTTTTTGTACTATAAAAGTAGGGAGAAAAATTCATTATTTTCTCCCGAGATAATCTATTCCATCAGCCACATATCCTTGTGAATCGGAAGCACAATCGACAACAATGCGGTATTGCACCAGAAATTCGTGTTTAAAATAAATTAATTAATATTTGGGAGTTAAAATAAATGAAAGTAAAAACAAATAAACTAACTCGCTGTCAATATGAAACCCATAGGTTCATGGCCGCGCGGACATAAGCTATCCATACATCCCTATCTTCAGCTGATGTTTTCCAATAATTCCCTGTACAATCTTACTTACTTACTCACTGGCACTATCGAACCCGTATGTTCATGACCGCGCGGACATAAGCTATCCATGCATCCCTATTCTGAGCTAATGCTTTCCAATCATTCCCTGTATAATCCACTTCTTTCAAATTATAGTTAATGTTATTCTCCCACCTCATTCTTGGTCTACCAACTGGGAGTTTTCCCTCTGGAGGTATTTATATGTGATCAGCGTGCAAACATTCCCTGTACAATCTACCTCCCTCAAATCATAGTTAATGTTATTTTCCCACTTCATTCTTAGATTAACTTGCTAACTTGGCGTTTTCTCTGTGGTTTTCCTACAAGAAGCTTCCATGCACTTCTTTCATTCCCTAACCGTGCCACATGTCCTGCCCATCGCATTCTACGAGATTTAACTGTTCTTATTATATCTGGCTTCCTATATAAATACCATATAATTCACTGTTAAGTAGTCTTCTCTATTCATCTGTCTGTTCATCTCTCTTTGGTCAAAAATGTTCCTAAGAAATTTATTCTCAAATACTCGTAATCTCATTTCCTGCCTTAAAGTAGCAGTCCATGTTTCGCATCCATATGAGAAAACAATGATTTTGAAATAACAAAAATAATAGTTAAAGGTCTATCTGCAATAGCAATGTTGATTGGAATTTTGTGGGATAAACAGATATTCAAATAAACTAAAACCCATATTTATAAATCAATAGTAAGAAGTTTAATGAGCCATGGAGCAAATTAAATGTCAAATTAAAGTTAAAGTTGCAATCTACAGAAATTAATTTTATAAGACCTGCACGATGCTCTAAATTAGACAGCATCAGAAACAGTAATATCCGAGAATAGATTTAACTTTTATGAAACAATTACACATAATTTGTGGGAAAAAAATACAATTGTTTGGACATGTGAAGAGGATGAATGAAGATAGATTCCCAGTTAGGAGTTTGGAGTGGATTCCAAATGGGAGGAAAGAATAAGGAAACCTAAGAAGACATGGATAGAGAGAATAATGAATTTGTACCGAAATCACGTTTTCGGTACGTGAAAACTACGTAACTACTACGTCATCGTGTCTTCCCTCTACAGTGATGTTATAGAACAGTGCCAAATTCCTGTCTTCGTTGTCCTCTCTCCTACGTACCCCCCCCCCGTTTCTTCTTTATGCGCTGAGTGTGACTGCGCATCTTCCCCTTGTTATCGAAAGCCTCAAATAAGGTGAGCAAATTAGTATCACGTTCATCATCAACTTTGGATCGTCGTGGTCAGGTCGACTGTAGCTCGAAGGAGCTGTTTGGTTCTCTTTAGTCCCATAATCCAGGGTAGGGCAACCAGAACTGTGAACCCTAGCCCTTGGCTGAACTGGATTTGCAACATAAATGCCTATAAACTTACACACATTGCTGCTGTTGCTGTAGGAAAAGAAAAAGACATCACAATGAAATACACCAAAGACCAACTAAAAATCTTTACCAAAGACAATTTTGTATTCGACCACGTTCAAAAAGTACTTAACGACCATGAAACACAGTTTCACACCCATATATACAGAAGAAGAGAACTCATGACTCAAAGAATTACACTCAAAGGACTTCCAACGATAAGAACATCAGGCGAAATCTATCAAGAACTAAACGACAAAAGTTATCCAATCCTCAACGTCACACAACTATATAAAACCAGCTTTCAAAACGGATCCAGAATCAAGACTGCAATTCCTGTTTGGATTCTAACTTTCTTACAACAATCAAACTTCATGCCAAAAATTGTTGAACTTACAGACATCTTCAATGTAAAAATCAAGCTTGAAACCTACAAAACACTAGCAGGAGGAATTCAATGCTATAACTGTCAAGGCTTCGGACATCTGGCAGAATGCTGCAAAAGAACACAGAAATGTGTTAAATGTGAAGGCAATCACAGAGTAAAAAATTGTAAAGAAACTGAACTAAAATGTACTAACTGCAATGAAGCTCATGCTGCGAGCTACAGACAATGCCCTGTCTACAAGAAATACTCCAACTCAAGACTGAAATATGCACCAAGGACCTCACAACATACTACAGAAATCTCACATCATAAACCAGAGCCAGAGAAACCAAAAATCAACACTTCAGCACCAAAATTGGACATTCCAACAACTCCTACTCCTACTCCCACTACTACAAATCCTGAAAACCTAGTTCATCAACTTCTATCCCTTATATCTAAAATCCTCTTAAATCCAGAACTCCTAAAAACCACTGTAATGCTACTTACAAACCTAACTTCAAGTCCTTAAATCAATCCAACAAACTACCTCAAGAACCTTTTAAGACCGAGAAGCTTATGCACGAAGAAAACAACAACATCTTCAAGAACACTACAAGAAACAGCTGGGAGAAGAGCATTTTCCTTAGCTAAAAATTCCAAGCACAGAAAACTTCAGGATAAGCACATAAAAGATTGGGTCAAGGCCTAAAATAGGCCGGTACCATATACGAACATCAATATTCCGCTCTGGGTGTATGTGTATGTGTGTATGAATATTATTATTATTATTATTATTATTATTATTATCATTATTATTATTATTGACTTTTTGAATTATTGATGAGCGAGTTTGTTAATTTATATTGTTTCATTTATATCTTTTCTTTCAATGGTCAAGAAGATAAATTTTTGTTATATTATTTGTATTTCAATTATCTCACTCATGATTCTCATTAAAAGTTGCCTCTTTTTAGTTAACTTATGTTTACTAATTGTGTAGCTAGACGTGTTTCGTATTGACATTTATTTTCTAAAGCTTTCTCAAGCCAAGCTAATCCCCTTTCTCCTTCTAGCTTCCACGATTATAATACTGTTTAGCATTCAGTACTATATGTTAAGTAATTTACAAAAGAAAGGTGGATTAATCTTTGCCTTCTATGGACCCGGGCAAAGGAATGTGCATATAGTTTCTCAAAACTTTCAAACTCAATGTAATTATAAAGGAAAGGTAGGATCGAGCGAGCGGCGAAAATTCAATGAAGGACAGGGGACTGCGGGATGGTGGTTGGAAGGACAGAGACGAATGGAGGAAGAGATTCAAAACTTAATATTGGGTACAGAAAGATGTTGTATATACATTTAAAAGCTGTTAAAAAAGGAATAAATAAATAAATAAATAAATAGATTCTATATTAAATTAATGTTGGGAAGTAAACATTATGAGGTATAATCATTAAACTTCATCGGAGAACATATTGTTTAAACAACTCACCTCATAGGATTCATGCTTCCATGATATCGCGATTTCAAACATAGTCATGTTCATCTTCAGCCGACACAGTCCGAGTTATGGCTGAAGATGAACATGACTATGTTTGAAATCGCGATATCATGGAAGCAAGAATCGTATGAGGTGAGTTGTTTAAACAATATGTTCTCCGATGAATTTTAATAAATAGATTCTAGTTTGTTAGGTGCATGATAGAATTCAGAAAAAAAAAAAGATTATTAGAACAGGTAAGCTGAGAGATGGAAATAGAGAATCGACGTAATGAAAAGCGGAGAATTTGTGAATATATATGGAGATCATTGTTTTTTCCACCTCAAGCTGTATCGCGATATTCAATCATCGTGATTGAGGGGACAGGACCGACATATTTTTCAAACAGGTTTTTGATTATTTCAGGGGCGAATTTCCCATGCTAGCTATAATTGCTTTTCAAGCTTATTACCTCAGAAATAGTCTATCAAATATTATTTTACCCGTTAATAATTGGGTCGTCATGCAATGAAAACCTACATACAACCTAAAAAACGTATACGGTATTTAAAAACATAACTTTGTAAAAACCTTAGATCACCTTAAAAATGTCATGTAAAAATGTTTGATTCAAACATTTCAACGAAACTAGAGTCACACCATTTATCAACCATAGGAGTAATAAAACACATAAACATTTCCTTTTACAATATTTGTTAGTCAGCCTCATGGGGTAGTGGTCAGTGTTTCTGACTACAGTTCATGAGGTGCTGGGTTCGATTCCCGGTCAGGTGGTTGCCCATGGTCTGGAATTTAGGTTAAGTTCGATACGAACTCTCCTAACGCTTCATTATCATGTATCACCCATCGTATCACCGGGGTAACGTAACTCCACCTTCCAGGTGCCCCAACCTAAGAAATTGTTTACAATTCCTCCAATGCCAGGGGAAAAAAGACAGAAATGTCATAAAAAACACAATGACATTGGACAAGAATAAATGCTAGTTTAATGTCCCATGTACCGTGATACAAATTTCAAACTTATGCCTCCCGATTCCTTTTTGTGAATGGTGTGAAAGTCGGGATATTCAGAACCACCTACGGCTATAATGGAGATGAACAATAACTTCTGTGAAATTATGATTTCGTTACAATAAATGAACAATTGAGCCCTAAGCAATGTTACAGGAGGACTATGAAGAGTTTGTTCTCTCTACAGCGCATTTCGAAGATAGTAAAAAAGAAAGGAGACAATCAATCTTAAAAGAAGATGGACTCGGCGCTCCAGTTACTTCTCTTACGGAAGAAAACATCAACGTTACTGCTGTTATATTGAAATAGGATCGACGAAGAACCTTAAGATCGCTTCTTAAGTCTTCATTCAAATTTCACTGGGTCCCACCCACACGTTGGTGACAGAAAATAAGCTCGATGCTGCACCGAGATAATGCGAGATGCATACCGCAAATGTTTTTGCTGAATATCTTGCAAAAATCAAAGTGAAATACATCCCTCGCCCACCTTATGGTATGAATTTAGCCCCTGTGACTTTATTTATTCCCTAACTTATGAAATACCTTTACGGGAGGCGTTTTACATCTTTAGAAGCAATAGTGAAGGCTACGGTGCCGGTTTTGAAAGACCTGTTAAATTGTTTTCAGTATGTCTTTGCAAATTGGCAGAAACGCTGGGACAAGAGTATTACATCGAAAACAGAATAAGTTGAGAAATACCATCAAAATTCCGAGGACGAATAAAATAATGTTCCCAAAAAACAAAGATAACACTTTATTGAACACCGCCTGGTATGACTTTTCTCCCCCCTAACAATTCGAATTTTTCATGCATCAAATTCTGAGATTGACCAGAGTACAGAGTTAATTTAATAATAATAATTTTGGATACTTTTAATTCAGTCTGAATGACCCCTAAGATAAGGTCCTCTTGCGTCCCGGATAAAAGTTTAACAAGATATTTACTAACTTTTGTGCTTAGGCCTAATATGTTTGCAGGGACCCAAATAATAAAAATTGCCGATTTAAAAAAAATGTTGAGGGACTTGTATGGGAGTCCTGAATTCAGAATCAATTATAGTTTTATTTTCACGTTCAATAAGTTCATAGGGGTCAAAATAACAAATTTTCAGGAAACAAATAAAACTTTTTTTAGGGGGCATTTCAGGGGGTTTTAAACCAAGGTATCGCATATGATTCCTTTGGTCACAACCAATTTTTTGTCCTTTAATTGACGCTGTCATCTAAAGACTGCAATTTTTAAGAAAGAAAAAAATAATTTCAAACTCTGAAGATGTATAGGCCTATATATATATATATATATATATATATATATATGCCTATATCATCGATCGCAGAGAGTTGGAGTTACCTCCAAAGCGAGAAAAAAATAAACACCAAAGGTGTGATATATGATACCTAAGGATAGCTAAGATATTTCTAGTTGAAACTTCTAAGAAGAGAAACAAAATTAAATTGTTAAATAAAAAACTCTTATACTCAGTGTTAATGTATGCCAGAGAAAGATAGGCACCATATTCAAATCATTAAGTAGATATCTCCGATTTGATGCAGGTTGACGTCTGCAATATGACGGTAAGACTCAATATGCCTCAGGATTATCATCTCTATCAATTCGCACAGATGTGTTGCAGTCTGGCATATCTCCTAGTGGGGTAATGGAACTTCATAAAGGGAGTGGGCTATGGAAAGAAGTGCAATTTTTTTTGTTGTAGTTAGAAATAAGATTTTGCTCAACCACATTTCTGGTAATTTTGAAGAATTAATTATTTTCCCACGTTGTGGCGATGTTTTGAAGCAGCTAACTCTCTAACCTCTCTTCATGCCCCATGTTGTAGTAACATTTTGAAGGATCAGTGTCCCAAAAAGAATTACTGGTTCAGGTTGGGTTTTATTTTCGGTAAAGCTGGAATCTCTTCTCAAGGTCGGAAGTTGGTACACTGGATAGGAAAACGCTTTAAAATCACTGAAAACTGTTTCTTATAGAAATGATAGTAAATTTATTTACTATTTAATTTCCCAGCAGATTAAGTAAATTTAAGTGGTATTATTCTTCACTGTCATTTAAAATATTTTTTTTTTCTTGTCTGAAGTAAATTACTGTTGTATTAAATATTACAATTTATCATGAGAACTCTTCTTGCTTCTATCTTTGTTGAAAGTTATATGAAGAATGCCTAATGTAATTCTTTCATAATTTTAAGGAACATTATTACATCACATGATAGTAATTTTAAATTCTATTGGTTAATAGCCCATTAAATACCAGGTTTAAATTTGATTTGTTAAATAAAAAGTTAATTGTTTTAACATCCAATCAGAGTTTAGTTTACTTTTATTTAAAAATATGAAGTTAAGCAGGTGTTCTTATTACAGTTATAACAGAAAGCTTTATTATTCTGACAACAATGACTTAAAACATTTTAAAAGCATTATTTAGAAAGACTGTTATGTAATACAATTTCTTTAATTGTTACCGAGACATTTTTATTCAACAATGTATAACAATGAATTATTTAGATGTTTTTCTTTATTTAAGTTATATTTAAATATTGAAAGAATTTTACAGTATAAATTATTAACTTAAACTTACATATTTATTATGATATTAAAGTCCTGCTTTCATTTTCATCAGGCGAAGAGAAACAAAATTAGTGGTTTATTTTCTGATCACACGAACGCCTTCTTCGTTTGACAGTTCTTATTTGACTATGAGATATGATAAATATGCGACGTTCAGGACTTACTTTCATGGACCAAACTTGATTAATGATGAAGTTTCCTTGATTTTCACATTACATTTTTGTGCATTTTTCTGCATGTTTCCGTCCAGGCAGCTAGGAGCTTCAAACTGTGTTAAAATAAAAACTCTTATACTCAGTGTTAATGTATGCCAGAGAAAGACAGGCACTGTCAAACAGTGCTATATACAGAGTGAAGTCTTTCTAGAACAAAATACTGAGAAAAATGTACGGTTCAATAACCGAACAGAGTCGCGGATAAGACACATTAACTCCATCGGATAAGACACATTAACTCCATAAATTATTTGCCTTCTGAAATTGTAACTTCAATTAAAGTTTTCTGGTCAACGCGTTTGCAAAGAATGGCTAAGTATAGCATACCTAGTAAAGTAATGGAGAGAAAATTTTAAACGAAAAGGAGTGTGCATCGACCAAAAGTGTCCTTTATATAGTTCAAAGAGAATTTGAATAAATTACAAATTAAAATATGGTGACTGAATGCCAGGTATAGAATTAGACCGAGAGATGAATCTGAGGGAACCGAGCTTCAAATTAAACTGTAACGCTGATTTTGATAATAATGAAAAGGCCTATGTTGTGTTAATTAGGCATAAAAATACAGTTTTCCTAAAGTTATCGGGTTAATTATGGCTAATTGTTATGAATCGTCAATAATTAATTATTCAGAATTTAGCCACACCTTCCTTTCATCACCGATAACAAAATCATGTCTTACCTCTAATGCCAGCATTCGCCACTCAATCTTATCATTGTGAACAGGGCTTTAAAAGTGTTTGCAGAAGGTAAGTGTTTCTAGAAAAGCGATTATTCATTGAGTAGCGATACGCAGGAGAGAGAGAAAAAAAGTGATGGAGTGAGGCACAAGAAGTGAGGAGAGAGTATTAGAGAGATGAAAATGCCGGCAGAGAAGATAGAGAGAAAAATAAGGATACAGATGTGGGTAGAGAGTACTTTTATTTAACCCTTAAATTCGTAATGTTTCCTTTTGGGTACATCTGTTGGTTTAATTAAATATTTTAAATAAATCAGAAGAAAACGAACAAAAAGAAACCAACTAAATGTGTTTCTAATTATATAATATACCTTATAATAACAGTTATACAAGATTCGGTTTTCAATGCGGTCCGCCTAATTTAAATAACCAACAGAAGAGATTTGTGTTGTGCCAATTTAAGGGTTAACGGCCCTCTATACCTAAGAGGTCATTAACGTCGTAATTGGCTTCTGGGCGTGAAAGTACCGACAAAAGTTTGCTAAGGGGGCTCTATTATAGGCTATATATTGTTTTAAGTGTCATAAATCTACTACACAGAATCCAGGACTCAACTTTCCTCTCGAATCCATGCCCCATGATTTTTACGCCTATAAAAAGTCTATGACTCTGCTTGGATTTGAACCCAGAATCACACTGCGTATGGTAACCATTAATCCACCGAGATCGACAACTAGCTACTGACATTTATTGCCTTTTTTTCAAAAGTCTATGACTCTGCTTGGATTTGAACCCAGAATCACACTGCGTATGGTAACCATTAATCCACCGAGATCGACAACTAGCTACTGACATTTATTGCCTTTTTTTCAAAAGAAACGAAATACATTTTATTAAACACAATGTGTACATTTAGAGTTTTCACCAGTCTTTTGTAATTTTGGTGAGAGGCTCAGTTCTGCTTTGGCATTTTTGTAATTTTGGTGAGAGGCTCAGTTCTGCTTTGGCATTTCATTAGGTGGTACCTGGAGCATGGCTCGTCGCAAAGCTTACATTTGCATTTACATTGCGCATGGGCCAGCTTGGCCATACGTGCATTATTTAGATCGATTAAGGAATACAATGTGAATAGAGAGGAAAAGAGAGGGGAAGCGTAGATGCGAAGACAGAATGAAAGAAGTCGTGATGAACAGGAAGCGATCTTGACTTCGTTTATTCCCTCTTTACTTCTATTTTCCTCTCCACTCTTATCTTATCTATTAACATTTCTTTCCTATGAGTACGCTGCGTTGGACTACAAAACGCGGATTTTATTAGTCGCCTCAGGGTCGTATTGGAGTCAAAATCCCTTTACCCGTCATGCCCTAAACCCAGTGCATCGTTACATGGTGGAATGTAAGATCTTCTTCAACCCACGGTATCATTGAATTCAATGTGGCAGCTAAGCAGTGACCTTGATCGGATCAACAAATTGACACGGACCATAGTGATTAGTCAGTGATGAACAGGAGTAGTGATGTGTCTACAGAAACAAAAACATTAACCAAAGCGGGAACTGGGGATCTCAAAAGTTAGACCAGGCAAATGTAACTTCACAACGAACGACAACAATTGTTCTACATTTTACCCAACTACATCTGCAATGGCATAACAGTCCAATATTGGACCTTAGCGTCTTTATTGTTAGGAATTACTAGACCAAGTTATTTAGCTACGCTTAATTTCCTAGAGATGCCATGAATGGAATGCATTGAACATACCGACCCAAATATTTATTTACTGATTAGCCTGGTGGAGTTAAGGCCACATGGCCTTCTCTTCCACTCAGCAGGACAACATATATTACATCAGAATATAACAATCATTATTAACTCTAATATTAAATATTATTACCCGTTCAAGGAGTAAGCGCAGTTGTTGACGGAGGGCGCTGCAGTCGTGTTTATGCAGGAATAGAACACGTGACACTGCTATCTCTGAGTACAAAGGGGAACGGGACGTGGGACGCTGACAGTGAACACTGCCTTAGATGACGTCACGTGTAGCAACAAAGAGAGCTTCGCAATTCTTCCGCCTGCAGAGAAATTTTGAACGACTAATACTAGATGAAGATTTGACCATTAAGATAATATCTATTATATTATGATCTATAATACAACCAGTTAATGATAGTTAAGATTAAGACTAAAACTAATAATAAAATGTATTCTATCAAGATAAATTAAATTATTGGTTGACCGTCCCTGTCTAATGTAGGGCCTATATAAAAAAATAAAAGAAAAATAATGAAATATAGAAAACTAATTTTACGGTTATACAATATTTAAACAAATGAAAATATTTGTTAATTGTAATATTATTTTCATAAATAATTAAATTTATTTACTCTTACTCACTGGCACTATCGAATCCATAGGTTCATGGCCGCGCGGACATAAGCTCTCCATACATCCCTATCCTGAGACAATGTTTTCCAATCATCCCCTGTATAATCTAGTTGTCTCAAATCATAGTTAATGTTATTCTCCCACCTCATTCTTGGTCTACCAACTGGGCGTTTTCCCTCTGGCTTTCCTACAAGAAGCTTCCATGCAAGTCTTTCATTGCCCATACGTGCAACATGTCCTGCCCATCGCAGTCTACGAGTAATTGTTAAAATAATTCTATCGGTGAGGTGTATAAGTTAGTTTGTTTTTAAATGATTCTTTAGTTTGTTTTTGAAGGATGTTATAGTTTGACAGTCTCTGACATAGGGCGGTAGGGAATTCCATGTTTTGGTAAGTGACACCGTAAGAGATAATGAACAATACACAGTGTGATGAGGAGGGATATAAAGGACAATGTGCTGATGGGATCGAGTGTCAAGATTATGTGTGTCGGATAGTCTGATGAAGCGGCGTGATAAATAATTAGGTGATGATGTGTGAGGTATTTTATAGAGAAGGGATAGGGAATTGACAGTCCTACGATCTCTTAGACGAAGCCACGATAATTGTTTCAGGGACGGTGTAACATGGTCAAATTTGTGAATACCACAAATAAAACGTCTGCAAGAATTATGAACACGTTGAGGTCTTTGAGTGAAAATAATATTTAAGTCTGTAAAAAGAGTCACAATAATCAAAATGCGGCATTGCAAGTTTTTCTATTAACATTTTCCTAAGAGCGAATGGCAGACAATTTCTTACACGATTTAATGAATGTATTATTGAGAAGACTGTTTTGCATGTATGGTTTATTTGTGTATTCCAATTTAAGTTGTTGTCAATAACACTCCTAGAATTTTTACTGTCTCACTATAAGGCAGTTGAACTCCAATAAGTGACACATGCGAGACTGTGTTTAGGTTAATTGTACATCTAGTAAGCAATTAAGGTATTACTAGGATGAAAAGAGTCAATACTTTTTACACAGAGGCCTTTTATTCAGGCTTGCGGATCTTTTACAAGCCTAAAAATCATTAGACTCGGGATACACGGCCCTAAGTTCCTCCTGGGGGACTTTCTCCTTGGATTGTTTCATTCTAAAAAAAGTCGATTGACCCTGCACGGGTTTGAATCCTCGACCCTCTGGACCAGAGGCAAGAAAAATAACCACTACTCCACCGAGTCCGACATTTTAACCCAACAGTACGTATAAATTAAATAATTTTAACTTTCATCATATGACTTCACCTCAACGGAATTTGATATGAATTTTACTGGTATTAAATTAAATAGGCCTACACATGAAGGTAGGAAAAGCAAAACATGAGAACTTAATCTACCGATTTTCCGCAAGAAAATTCAATTGTTTTTCGTTTAAGAAAATATAACAGAAAGAGAAATGAGCAGGCAGAAGAAAACAATAGAAAGTGATGGACAAAAAAGGATAAAGGAAGGAAGAGAGAGAGAGAGGAAAAGGGAGATAGGGTGAGAGAGAAGGATAATATACTGTAATGTAAAACATATTAGGTTGCTAAATTCAATGCAATTTACTGCTGCAGCAAAGTGAAGTGGTAAATATATAACAACCAATGCACACACCATATTTGCAGGATACAAGCTACATTGGGTGTTTTGTGAAGATATAATCTTGTCTATTTGTCATTTCCTATTACTGGTTACACAACATTACAGCCACAAACAGCATCATGAAAGTCTCCCTCATAAATTGCGCGCACAACACTACCTCTGCTTTCTTTCATAAACAATATGATAGAATTTTCATCAAGAATGAAAAACCCAAGAATTACTTTGGAACCTGTGAGCTGCGTTCTCAAATTATTCACTTTATAAATAGGCTAGTTATTCCATCCCTATCTCTATCTTACAGACATGTTTTCTTTAGAAAGTCGAACAGGCAGTATTCAACTGCATTTTTCCAATGTCTTTATGGAATTGAAAAATGTAAAATGTTTTGAATAATTTAACTATCTGCAAGGCCAGATTATCAAATAAGAGTATTTAGTTTATTTTGACAAAGTGTCCATTGTTTTGTTGTAGCCTATACTTCTTGCACGATCGTCATTACAGGAAACGGCCACCATGACTGAAATATGATTTCTCAGAATTCAGAGTTATTATTATTTTTATTCTACGAACGCTACTTAACGTCTAATATCATAAGCTTCGCAATTTAAATTTGAATGCCAAAGACCAGACAAATTTTGTTCAGAGAGCACTTATTTCGGACGTAAAGTATTTTTACGTGCCGTAAAACTATGAAACAGGATCCACGGCTTTAGTTCACTTCCTAAGAAACCCACGACTCAAATATTTTGCGTCCTGAAAAATTAATCGACCCCGGCCGGTTTTGATCCGGCAAACCTCGAAAACAGAGGCGAACATGGTAACCACTAGTCCACCAGACCGACGAATTTAGAGTTACCAATAATTAGCGCGTTGAAATGCAACAAATAACTGCTCTAGATTTGTAAGTGAATCCACTGTCTTATATGCATACATACATACGTGATACAGACATTAAGTTTTGAGACTGAGCGCATAGTGGCGCTGTGATGCACTATAGCGCATAGGTGGCGCCGTGGTATAGTACCTTGTCAGTTTGTCTCTCGTCCCGGCAAAAAACTGAAGAGTGAATGCACTGCAAGCAGAACTACGGTTTTCGTTGTGACGGTGATTTGAATGCGTTCGTCGGAACTCGAGATTTCACAGTTAGAACAACATCAAGATCTGTCAGAAATTAGGCAAGACCGCTGCTGAAACGTTTCAAATGATGCAGCAAGTTTACCGTAAGTACGCATTGAGTCGCAGTGTTGTGTTTAGGTGGCACCGACTGATTTTGCAAGGAAGACACAGTTTGGAAGATGATGTACGTGATTGTCTGTCTGTCATAAATACTTCGAACTAAACGCTTATCGAAGAAGTAGTAACGTTGATGCGTACTAACCGCTCCCAATCAGTAGACGATCTGGCAGCAGCGGTAGGGGTCAGCCATGGTACTACAAAATTCTGTCTCATTAACCGAACATGTCTCATGTTACCCAGCACAGTGTGCCACGAATCCTGTCTCAAGACCAACGTGATGACCGCATGACGATTTGTGTGACTCATCAGTGGTGCTGACGATGATCCGACGTTTCTCAACCGGATAAAAACTGGAGACGAAACATGGTGTTTCCTTTACGATCCGCAACGGAAACGACAATCCGCCATCTGGAAAACGCCATTATCACCATGACAGAAAAAAACCGCGACAAGACAGGTCAAAAGGCAAGGTTATGCTTGAAATGTTTTTTGATTAAGATGGAATCGTTCACATGGAATTCATCCCAGAAGTTGCAACTGTAAACAAAACCCGCTACAAAGAGATCCTTGGCAGTTTACGCGATTCAATTCGCCGTAAGCTACCTGAGATTTGGCGTACAAAGAATTGACTGTTGCTACACGACAACGCCCCAGCACATCGTTCTGGTCCTTGTCCTAGAGGTACTTGCAAGGCAACATGACGTTAACCAGTCGGTGTACTGGCTTCCTATAGTCTGGAAGTCTTCCTAGAAAGAAAGAGACTTTCTCCAAAGATGGAACTGTTTATTTTTGCGACAATTTCGCCATTACTTCAAGAGTTTGTTAGTCATGTTTAAGGAACTAAGAGTTAAGTATTGTTTTTGTGTGAGAGTATGTAGTTCAAATGTTCTCTTGTATGAAAGACCTAATTATTATTATTACTGTTAAAGGAGAAAGTTATTATAATTAATTATGTTAACCTTCATCATTGTTTTGATAAGTTTCATTTTAGCCGATATTTTGTTTATTTGACTTATATGACTATTTTCATTAAATTCCAGTTATTTTAGTTAATCCTTGTGATTAATTATTTATTGCAAGAATTAAGTATTTAGACTCCTGTAATCCCCTCTCTCAGGGTTTCGTTAAATACCTCGCTAAGTACAATAAAATATAAGTCAATGTATACTAGCAGTTGTTTACAAAATGAAGAAAGTCTGCGTAAATCTAGGGCCCAGCGCGCAGAACCTCTGTTAAGAAAAAATAATGTGTTTATCGGTTTTCTATGTTTATACATTTGTTTACCTTCAGCTATAATCGTATCTCTAATATTATTGAGCAAGAGTAAACTAAATTAAAGCCGATCAGTATACGGCGATAAAAAACATCTAAGACGGCACAAAACTATAGTCCACTTATTTCATTAGTCAGATCAAGGTCATTGATTAGTTGTCATGTTGAGCCAATTTAGTTCGTAATTTTTTAAGGGAGGAGAAAGATTACGAGTTTTTGAGAGTAAAGTTCGTAGGAAAAAATTTGGACCAAAGAGAAATGAACAGACAGGTAAATAGAGAAGACTGCTTAACAGCGGGCTACATGATATTTATAAGAAACCAGATATAGTAGAAAATTTAAATATCTTGGACCGCGACGGGCAGGACGTGTAGCACGAATGGGGAATGGAAGAGGAGCATGGAAGCATCTTGTAGGAAAATAATTGCCCAGTAGACCAAGAATGGGGTGATAGAAAAACATTACAGATGCTGCCGGAGAGATTTCTCAGGTCGGATCGAGGGAGAGAGGCGTGTTGGGATCTTTTAGGACGGATCGAGAGTGAATCAAAAACATGCAAATTTTTGGGTACAGTAAGAAAACTGAGATATAACAAAATTGTAGATTAAGGATATATGTATTAACAATAAGAAGAATCTCAATACGGTCTTTGTTTTCGATCTTTAATCATGTTATATAATAAGTAGGTCTGAGAAGTTGAATAGTCTGATAGTGCATTTAATGTCTGCAGGGACGGGGGGAGGGGGGTATGAGCGTGCGGTGTGTATATGTGTGGGGGTGTGTGGGTGTATGTGTGTGTGCTTTTTTTTCTAATTTGTTTTCTAGCATTTTTTTTTAATATTAATGTACGGAATGTGGATGAATGTAGATATGTATTATTTTGATTTAGTGCAGACATAGATTTTACTTATATGTAGCCTGTTATTGTTTTTTTGATACAGGTGTATTTGTAGGTATTTGTTTATAATATTAGTTTTTTTTTTTATTCATGGAAAAATAATGCACGTACGGCCAAGCAGGCCGTGCCGCAATGTAAATGCATATGTATTTTCTTTATTCTGAAAAAAAAGGCAATAAATTCCATTCTATAAAATTCTATTAATAAACCATGATATGAGGGAAGCAGATTATACAGGGGATGATTGGAAAACATTAGCTCAGGATAGGGATGTATTTCCGCGCGGGTTCGATCGTGCCGATATGTTAGTTGTGTGGTTGAGGTAAGATCTCGTGTTGCAGCATGCATCCCTGTGCTAAGTTTTAGAACATGAGGGAACAGAAGATATACTCTCTAATATGACCTTGATCTAACGAATATAGCGGTTAAAATTAAACAGCACCACTCCTCCTCCACCTAGTCCCGGGAATGACGAAATGTTTATATTGCTAAGGTAACGAGTTTACTTTGGACAAAGTTAGACATTAGAAAGATCAATAATGCATTTTGTTTAGATCAAATCGGTTAGTAATGGGGGCAACTGTGATTTGTACCACTATACAGTCTTTTGGTACATATCCAAGTATGAGACACGATATGATCTTTAAAACAATGACACTTATAACTGTTGTGGCAGTCGTCCTCAACAAATTAGATTTTTTTAAAGTTTTAAGAAATATAAAACAGTACCTGAGATGTCAGTCGTTCTCAGTAATCAGCAGTGTTGTTCTGTAGGAGGCCTTTCGATAACCCTAGTATCATCTTCTGCTTTCAGTTTGGTACCAAACTGTTGAGTTATCGAAAGGCATCCTACAAAACAACACTGCTGATTACTAGGATATCAGGTACTGTTTTATATTTCTTAAAACTTTAACACAGTGACCTCAACGGAGTTTCGTAATATATTTTAAAAAATCTTGAGAAATTAGACTTGTATAAAATATTCAGTTAGGCCTTTCGGAACCGGTTCCATTTTCAAAGCTGTTCTTTCGGTACTGCATGTGTTTAACGAATGTATTACATAGTCCAATAGGAATACAAATTAATAAGGAAATGTATATGAATATTTTAATGTGTGCAGGCGATCTGGTAACTACACAGAAGTCAGAGGATGATTTAAAAAGAGCCATTTACATGTTGAATCAATTAGGACTCTATTATAATCTCAAAGTCTCAACTTCAAAAACTAAAATTATGGCTTCTCAGGGCAAAGTGCTAGTCAGAGTAAAAATAGTAATCAATAATGAATTAATAGAACACATAGCACACTTTAACTATCTTGGTTCAGATATAACATATAGCTATGATTGGGATATACATAATAAATTAAACCGATATCAAATGATGTCTGGCACCATAAGAAGAACCCTCCGAAAGACTCGAAGTGAAACTCAGCTCAGGTTTTATAAAATTATGGCTGTTCCTGTTCTTTTATATGGATCTGAACTTGGGTACTTACAAAAAAGATATCTCACACATTCAAGCCACTGAAATTAAATTTTAAGATCTGTAAAATGATGTTCACGCATGGATAGATTACACAATGAATCAATAAGGAATGAACTGGAGATATTTTCAATAGTTGATAAACTAGAAGAGCACAAATACCAATGGAAAGAACATTTAGACAGAATGGACAATATAAGATTACCCAAAAAGATCAACACCTAGAAACCACATGCGAAAAGATCTTTGGGACGGCCAAGGAAACGATGGACTTGATACCGGAACAGGTCGCATTGACCTAATCCTGGAAAGGAAGAAGAAGAAGAAGATTGTATAGTGGTATCTAATCGGTAAACATAACCAGTACCCAATGAACAGCTTGAAAATGGAACCGGTTCCGAAAGACCTGGGTGTATATTTTATACAAATCTAATTTGTTTAGAACGACTGTCACAACAGGTAAACATTTTATTGTTTTAAATATTTAACAATAACCTCACCAGAGCAAAATGTTTCTTAAAAGTAACAATATGATCCACAGTAATAGTAATATGTTGAATCGCCTCTAAACAAGAGTAAAGTTGTTAAACAAAATAATGTGTGAGAGAATTGAACTCTTTATATAATATCGCTACTGCTGTTGGAATTTTTTTAAATCAGTACAGTAACAGGAGAGTATAAAATTGGCAGGCAGTGGAAGAATAGACAGTTTATTTTCTATTGTAAGCCTATGTTTTCCCTTTAGAGATTTAGGCGCTCTCCCCCTACAGGGAAGACTTTGAACCATACTAATTTAGTTACACTTGTTTTCGTATAGATGTCATTTTGAGTGGTCCGTGGTCAGCGTTCCGCCTCATACTGACATCTAGGAAACCAAGGTAGTACTAGGACGATAATAGGAAGAAGCGCGCACAAATGTGCATTAGATTTGGTCTCTGCTGTACAGCAGCCAGCAACGATTTTGTTCTCTTTAAACAGACATTGAAATTATATCTTGCACACGGTTTATCACAGAGCTTACACACGCAGTCCATTGAAGGATCATGATAGTTTGAAATTTTGCAGAGTTTGTGGTGGTATCCATGCACTGCCATTCCTATTATTGCACTGCGTATCTTGTTGTTTGGTCCAGGCTAGTCTCGATTGATCACTGCTCTGTTGCGTAATAATCGTCCGGTATTTCTTTTGTCTTGTTTTGTCTTTTTCCTTCTATGTAGGTTCCTGTTTAGTAGCTGGTAGCAGGAACTTTGTGCGTAGATCTTCCACGAGGAAAGTTTCCCGTGCTAATTCATATGCAAGTCTCGATGGAGCAAATTTCGAGATCCCCATTGCTGCTTTTAGGAATCTTGCTTTCATTTTTTTCTCAGGTATTTAAGTCTACGTAACTGAGGTCACTTCAAATGATTTCTATTCCATACGTTAAGATGGGAAGTATTTTGGCCTCAAAAGTTTCATGGCTGTTGCAAGTGACAGTTGTGTGATGTTTTCTATGTTGTATATGGCAACTATAGCAGCTGTCGCTCTCTCTCGTTCGAATGCATTCTGAAGGTTTGGCTGTTTGTTGACAGAATTTGAAGGCGTTTGTGAATTGCAACAGGTTGCCCTGGAATTGTATGCGGTCACCATGTACCAGTCGACCACCCTTTCCGAATACCATTTGTACCGTTTTTGATAGGTTTATATCGAAGCCATTTTTGTCGGCCCACGATGTGCGATTGTGTATTGTTTCTTGCAGTTCTTCCTTATCTGTCGCTCCAAGTACCATATCGTCAGCGTACATATACATTTTTATTGATGGGCGTCATATCTGGGTTATAACTGCTGTCATCACATTGAAGAGGACAGGGCTTAAAGGGTCTCCTTGAAGAACTCCTCTGGTTTGAATGACTTCCTCTGATTGCTGAACTGCATCGTCTATCTTTAAGAAATTTTCAGCTAGTATGTTATGAATAAGTGTTAGGGTATGTTCGTCCAGTTCATTCATGCTTCTCAACTTGGAGATCAGTAGTTTCCTGTCTACATTGTCAAAAGCTCTACAGTAGTCTACGAATACAGCATAGAACTTCTGCTTCGGTCTGCTCAGTGCTTCGTATATGTCTTTGAGTAGGATGTCTACTGTCTGTACAGTAGATCGGCTTTTTCTAAATCCAAGTCGTGTGTTTAGGATGTTCGGCAAGAGTTTAAAGGGGTTGTTTTCTAGGGCGATCCCTCAGTATGAGTTAGGATCGTTTGTGGGTCCTTTTTCCTTTGTAAAGTACATTTATTGTGGCCTGCCTCCATGCGTTTGGTATTTCTCCTAGGTCCAAACATTTGTATAAAAGCTTTTCCCATGTCGTGTTTAGTTCTGCTGTTGATTCTTTGAGGAATTCACTGAAGATTCCATCAGGTCCTGCCGCTTTGTTGTTCTTGAGCTTGTCTATCGTCCTGAGGACTACTTATAATAATAATAATAATAATAATAATAATAATAATAATAATAATAATAATAATAATAATAATAATAATAATAATAATAATAATAATAATAATAATACTTTATTTATTCTGGCAGAGTTAAGGCCATAAGGCCCTCTCTTCCACTCAACCAGCACAAATACAAATAAATATTCGACAAATATAGATATACACTATACTAATTATAAACAGTTAAAGATACAATAAATGTAGCAATGTAAATGTCATGTACAAACAACATTTTATAGGGTAATAACAATAATGATACGATAATAATAATAATAATAATAATAATAATAATAATAATATAAATATGATACATTATACGGGAAACACCAATTAATATATATATCTTACACTGGATAATAATGAAGTCGAGTTTAGAGCAAATATAAATTTAGATTTCTTTTAAAAGATGCCAATGTCCGGCAGCCCCTTATTTCTTGTGGTAGGGAATTCCAGTTGCGAGAAGTGGAGATGGTATATGACATGGAGTGATGTGATGTCCTATGTTGCGGTATATTAAGTAAGAGACTATGTTGTGATCTTGTGTTTAAGTTATGGTTTGAGGATAGATACTGGAAACGGGATGATAAATAATTGGGAATCGAGGTATGTAGGATCTTAAATAGGAGAATTAGACAGTGCAATTTTCTTCTCTCTTTTAGATGTAGCCATGACAATTCGTGGAATAATGGAGAAATGTGATCGTATTTTCGAACATTAAATATGAATCTGATACACATATTATGGACACGCTGCAGTTTGTCCGACAATCCGTCACTTATGTCAGTTAGTAGAACGTCACAGTAGTCAAAATGCGGCATCACTAAAGTTTGGATTAAAATTCTTTTAAGAGTTGTAGGAAGAAAATGTTTAAGTCGCTTTAGGGAATGCATTATGGAGAAGATCCTTTTAGATGTTTGTTTTACTTGCACATGCCAATTTAAATTAGAATCTAAGTAAAATCCCAAGTTTTTAACGACGTCGGTATAAGGAATTTGTTCATTATCTAATATGACAGCCGGCATATTGCCATTGTTTATGAGGTGTAATAGCCTTGGATGTCCGATAATTATTGCTTGCGTTTTGTTTACATTTAGTTTCAGCCCATATTGTCTGGACCATAAAGATATATGCCTGAGGTCAGTGTTTACTTTGTCAATATATTCATTAATTTCGTCAGGCCTAAAGTGTGTGTAAATCTGTAGGTCGTCGGCGTAAAGATGATGCTTGCAGTTTTGTAGTTTCTTGGTCACGTCATTAATATAAATCGAGAAGAGAAGAGGAGCGAGGACGCCGCCTTGAGGTACCCCTTTCCTCACCAAGCGCCAGGAAGAAATGCGATTATTAACAGAAACTGATTGCTGACGATTAGTGAGGTAAGATGCAAACCAATCAAGGCAGTTTTCCGACAGATGTAGTGTCTTTAGTCTCGCTAGCATTAAGTCTATATCTACTGTGTCAAAGGCTTTGCTGTAGTCGAGTAGGACTATTGCGGTGAGTTTGCTTTTGTCCATTGAGTCTCTTATGTCCTCTACAATGTCAAGTAGTGCAGTACTTGTGTGATGTCCTGTTCTAAAACCAGACTGATGTTCATCAAGTAAGTCGTGTGTGGTGAGGTAGTCTGTTAACTGTGAGTGTATTATGTGTTCCAGTGCTTTAGATAAACAGGGAAGAATACTAATTGGTCTATAATCATCGAGTGTTGTGGGAGTGTTTGATTTTCGGTGTAGGACGAACTAGAGCCATTTTCCAGAGTCTGGGATAAGTCCCGGTCATTATAGAGGCATTAAAAATGTGGGTTATTGTTGGGAGAATAATGTCTATTATTTTTTGCAGGAGAGTTATTGTTATATTGTCTATTCCTTGTGCTTTAGATTTAATACGTAATACTGCTCTTTTGGCGTCATCAGGTGAGATATAGGAAAAAAAGAATTTGTCTCGGGTAGGTTGGGAATATGACATTAGTTCATCTATTGTCTGTCGTTTGTGTTGTGAGTTGTTGTCAGTAGGGAGGCGGGTAAAATGGTCATTCAACTCATCTAGTGGTAGGTCAGCTGTTTCTACCTGTAGTTTATTTTGACAGAGGCCTATTGATTTTAAATTTTTCCACATGTCAGCTGAGTTGGACATAGATTGTGTAATAATAGTATGGGCATATCTTAGTTTTGCATTCCTGACAGTCTGGTTGACTTTATTCCTCAGATGTTTGTATGTCTGTAAGTCTGTCAGTTCTTTGTTCCTCCTGTATTTCCTGAATGCTACGTCTCTCTCAGTCATAAGCAAGCGGATATTATCAGACATCCAGGGTGCAGGTGGTCTGTTTATACGTCTAGTCTTGATAGGTGCGTGTTTGTCATACAATTGTAAAATCATGTCATTAAAATTTTCAACTTTCTCGTCTACAGTCCTAAGTGTCCATATGTTGTTCCAAGGTAGATTTGCAGCGTCATCAATTAATTGCGCATAATTTATATGTTTTAAGTCTCTGTATGTTATAAGTCTAGGTCTACGTTTAGAGCAAAGGAGTGAATATTCAATGTATATTAAGTCATGTGCAGAGATGCCTGGAGCTTCTATCTGTCCACTAGTTATAACTTTTTGAGGATTATTTGTTATAATTAAGTCTAGTAGTGTGTCAGAATACCTAGTATGATGGGTTGGTTCTGAAGGCAGTATTGTCATATTGCATGACTGGAACATTGTCTGTAATTGTATAGTGTTGTAAGAATTTGTGGCTAATAGGTTAGTGTTGAAGCCTCCTAGTACAATTACATGTTCATAAGATGGTATCAGATTTTGGAGAACTGTTTCAATGTCATGCAGGTGACCGACATTTGGGGGCTTATAAACTACTCCTAATAAACATTTCGGCATTTTCGCTCTAATTTCTATAAATAGGTATTCGGGTCGAGACGAGTATTCACTAGGCGAATGGGATACAATTATTATAATAGAAGGATGATAGAAACTCTCTCCTGACAAAATGTAATTACATTATTTTTAATTGAAGAAAATAATAACTTATATACCCCCTGCATTTACTTAATTTGCTGGGAACTTAAGAAGAGGAGAACCCGGCTGTACCGAAAATTAAAGCCAACCTGCCCTAACCTTTTTGGGATACAAATCTTTATTCTTCAGTACAATATATATATATATATATATATATACACTACTACTACTACTACTACTACTACTACTACTACTACTACTACTACTACGTCATCTAATATATAAAAATGATGAATGTTTGTTTGTTTGTACTTTATGACCGGCCATACTATTGATCCGATTGTGATGGGGTTTGATAGCAAAATGTTCAGGAGATTCCCGGGATGAACATAGACTATAAGAGAGTTGATATACTCAACTCCTACACCCTTAAAAACACCATTTGTATTGAAAAACGTGAAAAAGTCCTTTTTACCCTTTAAATGTCTTACGCTGCCTAAATATTAGCTTATATATATATATCTCTGGACGAAAACCAGCCCAATGAACAAGCAGGCTTCACATCAGGTTTCAGTACAGCAGACCACCTACAGGCAGTAAATCAGATCATAGAGAAGTTCAATGAATTTAACCTGTCACTGTACATAGCTTTTGTCGATTACACCAAGGCGTTTGACTCTGTCGAGCATTCAAGTGTACTGAAAGCTCTAGAGAAACAAGGAATAGAATCAAAGTATATAAAAATTCTAGGCAATTAGTATTCCCAGAGCAAAGCAAAAGTGAAGATGGAACGAGAGGGAGAGATCTTCCGACTAGGCAGAGGAGGGACCAAAATTGTTCACAAGCGTACTAGAGGAAGTATTCAAGAAGCTTAAATGGGACAATAAATATGGCATAATAATAAATGGCAGAAGGCTAACCAACCTACGATTTGCGGATGATGTCGCACTATTCGCCAGGTCTCCAAACGAATTGCAACAAATGCTAACAGAACTGAACGACCGGAGCAATCAGGTCGGGCTTGAAATAACTACAACAAAACAAAAGTAATGACGAACAGGAAGCCACACATGCAAAAGACATAGAATATGTGGAGGACTACATTTACCTCGGACAGACTGCCTCACTACACTAAGGAACAGAGAAAGAAGTACAAAGGAGGATCTCACAATCTTGGAAAGCCTTTTGGGCACTGAAATTCATACTTCTAGACAAGTCCCTAAACCGCAGAATAAGGTTAGAAACCCTCAACTCATGCGTATTCCCGGTCTTAACATATGGCTGCCAAACCTGGGCCCTAACAGAGAGGCAAAGGAGGAGCATTGAAATCTGCCAAAGGAAGATGGAGAGGAAGATAGTGGGTGTCTCACTCCGGATAAGATTTCCAACATGGCGCTACAGAAAATTACAACTTCAAAGAACATTACTCAAAAAGCCCTCCAAACAAAGTGGACATGGGGCGGTCATGTAACAAGACAACAATAAGGCAGATGGGCGCGGGAAACCACCATGTGGAGTCCCTACATTGGAAGACGAACACGAGGTCGGCCAAGAAGAAGATGGACAGACACGTTCAAACTGATGTTGGGAGGACACTGGTCAACCACAGCCCGCAACAGCAAACAAGTGAAAACAATTAGCGAACAATCTAAGAATGGACAAAATTCTTAATAAACTACAGTGAAATGCACAAGTGAAAGACTCTATAAACATAATGTTCACGTGAATTAGCTCACCACGTGAACCACTTAAAACTTTAAAATTGAGCCCCCCCCCTCTTGTAGGAGGCCCTAGCCCTTCATGGGACATAGTGGCTACATTCATTCATTCATTCATATATATATATATATATATATATATATATATATATATATATATGATATGAAAAGAAAAAAGAATGCTTGAGTTGGGATTTGAACTCGAGTCTCTAAAGCCTGTACCTTTAGCGCTCTTTAGCGCTTCTTTTTTCTTTTCATATCATATTTGCCTTCATTGCCAAATGTCAAAAATATATTTATAATATATATATATATATATATATATATATATATATATATATGTGTGTGTGTGTGTGTATGTGTGTGCGCGCGCATTGATTAAATAAATAATATATTTCCGCTACGCAACATTTAACGTTTTATTAAAAATATAAATTTCGTAACAAAACAATAACAAAAATGTTGACGTAATAATAACTTACGTTGGGGAGCAACGCCACTGAATGTGAAATTGAAAAAAGTAAGTTTTTAATTTGAATTTAATAAAATATAACTATTTCGCAGATTAAATCTATTTATAACCGTAAATTTGTGGAATGAACAATGCGCAACTCTTCCTTTATCAGGTAAATACTAAATGCATTTAGAAAAACAATATTTATCATAGATTAAATGTTTGAAAATATATTATGTGTTGTAAGCTAACTGCTTGTACATTATAACAAATTTAAATATAAAATTTGAAATGTTCTGTTTTATATATATTTTGATAAGAACATATTATCCTAATTACAAACGTAAAAGTAAAGTGATCCCACAACAGGCCCGGAGGCCCTTGGGGTAGTAGGAGGTTAAGGCTCCCACTCTTTCTAGACAATCGGCACTTTATGTCAGCCGGGTTGTCAGCCCTGCGTGACGGCCGCCTTTACCCCCAGAACAAGCGTCTGGTACTCATTTCAGTTAGAGGCTGAGTCGACCCCAGGGCCATAGTGCCGCCAGAGGGTTTGGGTCAGTTTAAAAATCCTGACCCCAACGGGACTTGAACCCTCGACCCTGCGGCTTGTAGCTCAGTGCCTTAACCACTACGCTACGGCGCGCCCCCAATTACAAACGTAACATTGAGATAAATATTATTCCTACTGTGTAATTATATATATATATATATATATATATTGCTCCCATCTTTCGTATTTTTTAAAAATAAATCGAAAATTAATGTGCCTAAATTACGTATTTGTGACAAACCTAAAAAAAGTGCTAGAATTTCGGCCGCTGTGCGAATCTGTAATAATAATAATAATAATAATAATAATATAATAATAATAATAATAATAATAATAATAATAATAATAATAATAATAATAACAACAACAATAATAACAATAATAATAATAATAATAATAAATATGAAAAGTTTGTATTTAAAAATCCGTTTTAATATTTAAATATACATTTTTAAAAAATCATCCATTGTTTGTTTCAGTAAGTTACATGTTGAGTGAATTAAGTTTACTTAGAGAACGGATTTTGTAAAATGTATGCTTTTTAAAATTGTTTTAATAAAAGTTATATAAAAATCGTACTTCTTTCTATATTTTATATTATATATATATATATATATATATATATAATATAACCCTCCCATCTTTCGTATTTTTAAAAATAAATCGAAAATTATGTGCCTAAATTACGTATTTGTGACAAACCTAAAAAAAGTGCTAGAATTTCGGCCGCTGTGCGAATCTAGTAATATATAATAATAATAATAATAATAATAATAATAATAATAATAATAATAATAATAATATAATAATAATAATAATAATAACAACAATAATAATAACAATAATAATAATAATAATAATAAATATGAAAAGTTTGTATTTAAAAATCCGTTTTAATATTTAAATATACATTTTTAAAAAATCATCCATTGTTTGTTTCAGTAAGTTACATGTTGAGTGAATTAAGTTTACTTAGAGAACGGATTTTGTAAAATGTATGCTTTTTAAAATTGTTTTAATTAAAAGTTATATAAAAAATCGTACTTCTTTCTATATTTTATATATATATATATATATATATATATATATATATATATATACCTCCCATCTTTCGTATTTTTTAAAAATAAATCGAAAATTAATGTGCCTAAATTACGTATTTGTGACAAACCTAAAAAAAGTGCTAGAATTTCGGCCGCTGTGCGAATCTAGTAATAATAATAATAATAATAATAATAATAATAATAATAATAATAATAATAATAATAATAACAACAATAATAATAATAATAAATATGAAAAGTTTGTATTTAAAAATCCGTTTTAATATTTAAATATACATTTTTAAAAAATCATCCATTGTTTGTTTCAGTAAGTTACATGTTGAGTGAATTAAGTTTACTTAGAGAACGGATTTTGTAAAAAGGTATGCTTTTTAAAATTGTTTTAATTAAAGTTATATAAAAAATCGTACTTCTTTCTATATTTTATATATATATATATATATATATATATATATATATATATATTGCTCCCATCTTTCGTATTTTTTAAAAATAAATCGAAAATTAATGTGCCTAAATTACGTATTTGTGACAAACCTAAAAAAAAGTGCTAGAATTTCGGCCGCTGTGCGAATCTAGTAAATAATAATAAATAATAATAATAATAATAATAACAATAATAATAATAATAATAATAAATAATAAATATGAAAAGTTTGTATTTAAAAATCCGTTTTAATATTTAAATATACATTTTTAAAAAATCATCCATTGTTGTGTTTCAGTAAGTTACATGTTGAGTGAATTAAGTTTACTTAGAGAACGGATTTTGTAAAAAGGTATGCTTTTTAAAATTGTTTTAATTAAAGTTATATAAAAAATCGTACTTCTTTCTATATTTTATATATATATATATATATATATATATATATATATATATACTGGCTAATACCCAGTAAGCGCTGCTACGTCTCAATAAAGGAAAACTAATGTGTTATTATATTTAGTTGAATAAGTAAGAGGAAAAATAATTACAAATTTATATTTTTTAGATACCCCGTGTTGATTACCCGGCGTTGCCCGGGAATCAACTTATACTGATCTTCTTGACATAAATGAGGTGAAATATCTTGAAAATAAATGTGTTTTATGTTCAGTTAAACAAGTTGGAGGAAACATTTATATCGTAATTATTTTTAGATACCCCGTGCTCTTTATCCGGCGTTGCCCGGGAATCTACTCATCCCGATCTTCTTGCATAAATGAGCTGAAAGACAAAAATTAATGTGTTTCTTAAGATTAGTTGAATAAGTAGAATGATAAATAATAATAAATTTGCATCTTAATTATTTGACAATTGCCCGAGGATCTACTTATCTCGATCTTCTTGGCACAAATTAGCTAAAACACAAAATACGTTATAGCGATTTATCCGTAAAAGAATACCCGCCACGTGCTGCTATGCTTGTACAGGAATATACGAACATATCTCGATATTCTTGGCATCAATGAAAGACAAAAATGGTTATTGTGAGTTATCCGTAAGAGATAAACATATGCTGTCGCGGACTTTTTTGTAGAGCTTTTTGAGATATTCAATTCTGTGTACATTAATGTTGTGTACTTGTTATGGTTTAGGTCGCGTAATCCATTTAAGCGTCCAAAGAGTTATTTTTTTTACGTTTTCCACTACAAAGGGCGATTTTTTAATGGTGTAGGAGTTGAGTATCACAACTCTCTTATAGCCTACGTTCATCCCGGGAATCTCCTGAACATTTTGAAAAAAAAAAGACCCATCAAAATCGGATCAACGGTATGGCCGCGCATAAAGTACGAACAAACAAACAAACATTCATTTTTATATATCAGATGACACGGTTACAAAGTTAATAATTGTCATAAGTAGAATGTAATTGATAACAGCAGTATGAAAATACATTTTGAATTGTTAATTTTGAGAAAAAAGTAATATAAGAACCCAGGTACCTGTTCGTACAGTGAAACAGATTTTTCAAGAAATACAAAAGCTGCCAAGAAAAAAATTCTATTCACTCGATACAATACATATAGAAAAAGACTCAGAAGGATTTCATGTTGCAAAACCTCGACAATCTATGAATGAAATGGTAGAAATATGTGGGGGAACGCCGTACTGTAGTCGCTTAAGGCAAATGGTAAAAGCTGGAAGATCGTGCGTTCGAGTACTGATTCGACACAGCCTCAAACGGAAATGACAACCAGACTATTTTCTGGGGGTAAAGACGACCGTCATACCGGGCTGACAACCCTGTTGATATCTGTGACCAATTTTAATTTAACGAATTCTTTCTATGACGAATTTTAATTATATGAGAGAATAACCCCTGTAAATCTATGACACGGCTTTACTTTTCTCCCGATGGAAGACACCCTCAGGACTGAGTTATAAATTGGATGGGAACAGAGACTAGTAGATTACATGCCCACTCGAATGTAACATGTTCAAAATTGAGATCTTTACCTTGTCGTGGTGGAGTGGCTTGCGTGCTTAAATGATCCTGAGAGCTATGCCGGCGGTAGCATTGCTGCCGATAGGGTTACCCATGCCGGACTGGTCGAAGGTGATATGCCAGACGAAAAAAGTACCTTGGGCGAAAGAGTGACGATCTTTCACCGTAAAAATACAACCGTCAAGAAATGCGGACATGGGTTCATCTGGGGTAAAATTTTCCGGAGGTCAAATAGTCCCCCATTCGGTTCTCCGGGCGGGGACTACTTCAGGGAACCCATGCCAAAGGCTCAAACACAGGGACATGTTCCTAGGAACATGGAATGTTAGGACTTTTGATGTCCCAACTCCTTTCAAAAAACGTTAAGCTGAAAATATATAAAACTATTATTCTACCAGTTATATTATATGGGTGCGAAACATGGACTCTTACTTTAAGGGAGGAAAGGAGATTACGAGTATTTGAGAATAAAGTTCTTAGGAAAATTTTTGGACCAAAGAGAGATGAACAGACAGGTGAATGGAGAAGACTACATGGTCTTTATAGGAAGCCAGATATAATAAGAACAGTTAAGTCTCGTAGACTGCGATGGGCAGGACATGTTGCACGTATGGGGAATGAAAGACGTGCATGGAAGCTTCTTGTAGAAAAGCCAGAGGGAAAACGCCCAGTTGGTAGGCCAAGAATGAGGTGGGAGAACAACATTAACTATGATTTGAGGGAAGTAGATTATACAGGGAATGATTGGAAAGCATTAGCTCAGGATAGGGATGTATGGAGAGCTTATGTCCGCGCGGCCATGAACCTTCGGGTTCGATAGTGCCAGTGAGTAAGTAAGTAAGTTCAAAATTGAGAAGAAGATGGGCTATATATTAATTTTGTAAATCAGACGGCGAAGACTACATTACAATGAGCTACATGGGAAATAAGATATAATAAGAAAAATGAAGTCTCATAGACTGCGATGAGCAGGGCATGTGGCACGATGCCTTTGCTTGCTCAATAAAGCGAGAATGTTACACTTGAATGGGCTTTTTAATGCTGTAAGTGTTGCTTTGTAACGTAGCAACGATAGAAAGATTTTAAATTTCGGGTGGATAAGTATCATTGTGTTTCTGTAGTGCTGTTAGCGATTTGAAAATATTAGCTCAAGTTTTAGGATGTGGATGTTAGGTAAGTTTGAATACATTGATTACACAAATAATTCATATTAGAATAAATACACTTATTAATTATCACTGGATCTTCAATTATTTGAATACTTAGGTCTTATTAAACATTTATTTCAACAATTCCTGTCACTAATCCAATTTTTTGTATTCAACTAGCTAATGGCCGGAGTGCGCTCCTACTCCTAAATAAATGAAATATGGAAGATAAATTAAATTTGAAGAGAAAAATTTTCGCCTAGACCGGGACTCGAACCCGGGACCCTTGGCTTTCCGGACCAAGTGCTCTACCAACTGAGCTACCGAGGCGAGTTACGATCTAGACGCAAATTTTTCTCTTATATACGTTGTAATTTCCTATCGCCAAATGCTTTTGAAACCATTGTTTCTATCTTTGCAAATGGCGGCTTCTTAGTTAAGAAGACATTTATGGTTTGTTAATTTTCGTTTCAGGTAAAATCCTACACATAACACTTCTAGAGCATAATATCAGCTAAACTCTCGTCGTATCTGAAAATGTGTATACACAAAGTTATATGTTTGGACGAATTAAACGTGGCGGTTTGCTAGAGTCAATCTTATTTTCGGATTTCAGGTAAACTCCCAATTAAAGTGTTCGGATTTCGCTGAATTTTGGATAATACTTACCTCGGTTGATTGTAATAGCATATACTGAGATTAGTTGTCAAACAATGAAAATTGCGACCGCTGGAGCGGCTTTTTTATTTTCGTTTTAGGTGAACCCCTATATCTACTGGTTTTGGAGCATAATAGTGCTACAGGCTGAGATGAGTGGACCGTATAATGACAACGGAGGAGGAGAATACCACTAGAAAGCTTACACTGCTGAGACCAGTATTGAGGATTAAAGTTGAGAAGAATGGATGGAGTAGAGGATGACTTCCGGAAGCTCGGGGTCCGGGGATGGAGGAGCGCGTTGGAAACGGATGCATGGAAGAGCGTCTTGACAGCAAGCAGGGCCCATAAGAGGAGATTGGCTTGTAGAGCTTAGAAGAAGTAGAAAGATAATCTGTGTAGGGGTTTAGGAAGTCCCAAACATGGCAGGCTACGGAATTGTTATTTATATTATTCACGCCGTTGTTGTAACAACATCTAATTTTAGGTCTGACTGGAAGTACAATTGTTAAAAGTGTGACTGGAATTGTTTTTTACCAGTAAATGTCTTTCATCGCACATTCTGCATACATGGACAAACAAAATTAATATTTGTACTTTTATGCATTTTTTTATTCAATACCCAGGTTATCATTTTGACATCTGATATTTTATGCTGGCATTGGCGTAGTTGTAGCACACTACGTTGAGGTTGGGGCGCCCGGAAGGCGCTGCCCTGATGATATGATGGGTGATGATGGTGATAGTGCTGCGCCAGGAGAGTCCTTAGGCTTTCTTCTCATGACAAATGATATGAGAAATTATTCCAAACTCCTAAACTTGATCTAAGGAGAATATGAATAATAACGATTATTATAGTCGTATGATATTCGATGACCGTTTGGGTCTTAAAGTTTCCTCTTAGAAGTGAGGAAAAACCCCGAAAAAATCACCCAGGAAACGTGATCGCGACCGGGGATCGTACCCGGGCCCGCTAACTACATTTTTGAATTTAATTTATTCACTTCATCATTTGTTCTAATTATCCAAGGTCCATCTCGAATTTCTGCTGGCTCGGTAATTTTCCCAGTACAGGGTGTAGCTTAAGTCAGTTAACCGAAAATTAAAATATATTATTTTCTGTAGCTACAACAACTATACAAAAAAAATACTGAAATTGTTCAAAGTGACAACCATTGTTGTTTAAGCATTTGTGATATCGTATTAACAGTGATTTACAGATGTTATCAGACAATTTTCCAAAGTGTTTTCAAATTCCTGTTCAATCAAATCCGGTAAATTTTGTAGGTTAAGTGGTTTTGAACTGAAAACTTTGTCCTTCAAACTTACATCAAGCGGTAGTGTTTGATATTATGATCTGAAGGTCCCGTATTCAAACCAGAGTTTCAGCCAATCTGATTTTTCTCTTTTAACCACGTGTAGTGATAACTGACTTATGCAGCACCCTGTAATTATCTTTCGATAACTAATGCTTATTGTATTTCGGCATTTTCAAGATCAGGTTTCGTAGGCATAAGCGAACATGGTCGACCGGTATATTCTAACTGTAGTATTCTTGGATTCGAGAAGTGTCCCGCGCCGTAGCCGAGCGGTTAAGGTAGGAAGGTTGGCGCAAAGCTACGGGACTTGCGCTGGTTCGAGTCTCCATGGGGGAAGAAGTTTTCTCATGGTATTTCGGCAGTATGGGACCGGTGCCCACCAGCATCGTGAGGCAATTGGGTAGCTACAATAAGTAGCGGCTCCAGGTTGAGGAACCAGCTATAACGGCTGGGGGACTCGACATGCTAACCACATGTCACCCCTACACTGGCTGTTGATCATCTACCTCTGTGATTGACACACGTGGATGTGAAGGGCCAGCAGCCGGCTGGTAAAAGGGCAACCGCTGAAAAGTGGAAAGACCCTCATTCGGAATCGGATTCGAGAAGTGCAGGGCACATCCTTTTGCCTAGTGTACGCCTATTTCCAAGTAAATATGGTAGTAGTAGTAGTTTACTCCCGTACGTCCCAAATGGGGACACAGGTGTTCCTTAACCCGACATTCCAACCAATCTAACTTAGTTAGGCTTATTTTACTACATATGTCCGCTAGAGGTCAGCACATAACCTCAAAGAGACATCTAGTAGGGAATTTATTAACATATTAGTTGCAAGGAGGAAGGCAGATTATATCCTGCTCAGAGACACTAGTTTTGGATTGAGGTTATTTTACGGATCTAACGGCTTAAAGTCCCTCTCGGAGAACTGCTCCCTTGGATTCTTCCATCTTATAAATCCATCGACGTGGGGGAGTTTTATCTAGCGACCCTTGGACAAAGCGGCAAGTAACATTACCCCTAGACCATCGAGGTCAAATATGAACAAGATAATTGAAAGACATAAAACATAGAAACCATAATGTTTTATATTTCGTGACAATTAAAATACTGTAAGTTGGAAACACACAGCTTACGTTAGAACATGTCTCATTCCCCCCGTCATCGCTAACTGTAACTGATCCATGGTCTGTGCACCGGTAGTGTTTATTATAGGGAATAATAGGATGAATTCTGTTTGACATCTCATCCGAGAATACTTTAGTAACTAAACACAAAGTAACAGACAGTACGAAGTTTCTATCTTCGACAATTATACTTAAAATGTACGGTTTAAATATTGGTGTATGACGTAACAAATAATGTTTTACAGAGTGACAGTAATATCTGTGAAGTTCTCAACAAGTAATTGTGAAAGTAGTATATATACACACAATACATGTCATGAGTTTTATGTTTTAATTAAAAAGAAACAAAAAATAAAAATGTATAAAGTTATGGCAATTCCCACAATATTGTATTGAATGTGAAACTTGGTCTCCCATAAAAAACAGAAAGATAGAAAACAGACGGCGGGGGTGAGGTTCCTCAGACAAGTTAAAGGATGTACAAAACGTGACAGAATTAGAAATGAAGATATAAGAGAAGAATTAAAAATTTAGCCTTTATTGGATAAAGTCACAAAATATAGACACAAGTGGATTTTTATGTCAAATTTTATGTGGAATTCACCCGGGCTCGATCTACGATCGGAAGATATTCCTCATCTGTGAGACAAATGTCGACAAACTTTAATGCCCAAAATACCAAAACACGTGTCTGGTCTTCATGGTGACATTCGCCTTGTTCAGTATAAATGTGTGATTGAAAGACATGTGTTGTTCGTACTGTCTCAGAGGCATTTGACTGAAGTCAAACACTTGGGGGGGAAATTAGAAACAGGAATAAGGTGTAGAAAGAAATTAAACGAAGGGTTAATTTTGCAAATGCAGGGATTACAGGGATTCTTATAAAAAAACAGAAAATGTATAAAACTGTTATATGAAATGGATGCGAAACAATGATAACTTTAATAGAGGAGCAAATATTACGAGTATTTAAAAATAAAGTTCTTAGATTTTTTTGTCAAATAGAGACGAACAGACATAATTATAACTAAGCTCTAATTACATTAACAATAATTAGAGATCTAATATTTATAATATAAAAATATAATACCTGAGATCTCAGTCTTCCTCAAGAATGGTTGTGGGATGTGGAGTACTTTCGATGCATATGCTTCATCTTCAGCTTGTGAATTGGTACTGGTTGTTCGTGAGAATTCTATAGAGCGGGTTGACGCCACTGGGCGAGTTTTCATTCAGCAGGCGAGCGTTTTCGGTTTCTTCTAGTATCTCCATTTCTTCGAGAATGTTGATTTTGAGTTTGTTGTTTTCTCTATGGATGACGGATAAAGCGTTGTCGATGGTATTGAATTGGTGACCTGTATCTATGACATGTTTTGCAAAGCTGGAGCTGCCTTCATTAAATCTAAAGTCCTTGAGATGTTCGTTATACCGTATGTTGAAATGTCTAGTTGTTCTGCCAATGTACTCAGGTACTCTATTTTTATATCACAAAGTGACTTCAACGGGTTTCATCATGAATTTTAAAAGTATCGATTAGAGATCTATGCAGGGATAAGGAAAAATTCAAAATGTTCATAATTTGCTGTTGATATTTTGCACATATAGGAAGAAGAAATTATACAATTACCACAAAAACCGTGAAAAAGTGCTAATCATTTATGAACTTTTATCTTTCTAGGAAACTACATTTGAAAATACATTTGATGCAATGAAAAAACACAAGGCGAAATTGAAGGTGGTGAGATTGAAAACAATAGTACATGGAAGTCATTTAAATAATCCCAGCTCTATGAGTGTGTAAAATAAATTATATGAGGAGAGAAAACTGTAGAAAAACAGTGTGGTAAGAATATTGTAGCCTGGATGTATGCAACAAAAATGAATGATTTCATTACGCAATACGTAAGTTGATTGTTATGGTGAAAACAGGTCATTTTATATCAATTTAATGTAATGTACACATAGAAGCATACATGGAAAACCATTGCTAAATAAAACACAACTTCAAACAAAATCACATACAGGTTGTTTCTATATTTAATTGAACATTTCTTGAAGAATGAAAAATAAATTATATGGGAATTAATTCTTTGTGCAGCTACCAATTTTCGTTAGTTTTCTGTCAACTGGATCGTTCATCCTTGAAGAGAGTTTATAGCTGCTTCAAACAATGTAGTACAACACCTTCATTCTTGCTATGTCATACTGGGTTACTTAAAATTGAGAGGTTTTTCTAGAACTGTGAAAGAGAGATGTAAATAAAAACAATTTCTCCACGTAAGCAGATATTATTTGACGTAAAATTGGATGAATATGTAGTTAAGGTACGTGCCAATTCTTGGCTCACAAAAGTTACACATTTTGTACAATATTGTAGAGTCTTGTGGATCAGAGTAGTTGCATTAGATATTCAAAGTCGTCATAAATTACATTGTAAATCTTGTATTAGTTTTTGGATCTCGGAGTGTTGTGCTGACATGATGCCTTTCTTGTTTTTCAGGGAATTAACTGGAACCTGTCGGATGAAATCAAGTTGACAAGAATGATCGGTGTACTTGCAGGGATGGGTTGCATTACATGTGGTCCGACACCTTACGTTTTTACCTTCGGGTTGACGGGTTGCGGGTCGCACTGCGTGTGGTCCGACAACACCTGATACGTCTGGTGTGTAGACAGAGTCACTGTAAGTACTATCGAGGCAAACCCTAGCTCTCGGCGGACATTAAATATAAATTAGTGAGCGTCCGATTCTGTCGGCTGTGGATGTGAACTGTATAAATGGGTGCATGAATGAGTAGGTTATTTTAGATCATTATGCTTTGTTTAGTTTAGATTTTAAAATTGTAATAAATATTTAATTTTTTGGATGATTTTATTATAATTGTTAATCTTATTAAGATCTTGAAGAAGATTTCCGGGCTGTTGGCCGTGGTCTAGAGAAAAGAAAACTAACCATGTATTTTTTTTCTAATTTTTATACATATATATATTTTTTAAAAATTCATTTTAAAATGTTTTAAGAAAAAATTATTTTATTTTATTTTTATATACTTTTTTAATTTCAATATAAAAATTGTTGTTAATAACAATTATTCTCCATTTTTTGGAATCTCTGTTTGAAAGTTCCCCGACTGTTCGCCAGAGACTGCGTCCTACATCCTCCAGGGCCCCCCCCCCCCCCCCCCTGTCTCAAGAAATCTTCTTCAAGATCTTCATAATAACTCCGGCTCATGAAATTCCTAAGTCAACTATTATAATTATTATTATTATATGATTATTCTGATTATTATTATAGTCCCCCCGCGCCGTAGCTAGCGGTTAAAGTAGGACGCCTTGGCGCAGAGCTACGGGACTTGCGCTGTTTTCGAGTCTCCATGGGGGAAGAAATTTTCCTCATGGTATTTCGGTCAGTATGGGACGCGGTGCCCACCCAGCAGCGTGAGGCAATTGGGTAGCTTACAATAAGTAGCGGCTCCAGGTTGAGGACCCAGCTATAACGGCTGGTGGGACTCACCATGCTTAAACCACACACTTCACCCCTACACTGGCTGTTGATCATCTACCACCCTCCTGTGGATTGACACATGTGGATGCGAAGGGCCAGCAGCCGGCTGAAAAGTGGAAAGACCCTCAATCGGATGATATTATTATTCCAATATCATGAAATGCAATATTATTATAATATGTAATTATATTTTAGGTGTGAAAGAAGTGTGAAAGGGCAAGTTGACCGCAGGTTCCAAGGAAACACCAGGTAATATTTCTTTTATCTTTAAATGGAAATTTACAATATAATTTATGACGGCTAAGAGTATCTTATATAAGTTAACTGGTGCAATTATTTGAATTCAAGATTCTGTGCAGACAATTATCCTACACATTTTGTACCTCAGCCACAAGACTATTTTGGACGAACCGTTGTGAAACTTTTGTTAATACAAGGATGGGGAGGTACCTTAACTACAACTTCGTCCAAATTTACGCCGAACAATATCTACTTAGGTGGGTGATGATTCTATTATTTACAGTTCTAAATTGCAGTTCCAGAAAATATCAGAATTAAGCAAACGTTATGAGGAATATGATGTGGTGCATCTGTGTGAAGAATCTTACTTACTTACTTACTCACTGGCACTATCGAACCCGTAGGTTCATGGCCGCGCGGACATAAGCTCTCCATATATCCCTATCCTGAGCTAATGCTTTCCAATCATTCCCTGTATAATCTACTTCCCTCAAATCATAGTTAATGTTGTTCTCCCACCTCATTCTTGGTCTACCAACTGGGCGTTTTCCTTCTGGCTTTCCTACAAGAAGTTCCATGCACGTCTTTCATTCCCCATACGCGCAACATGTCCTGCCCATCGCAGTCTACGGGACATAACTGTTCTTATTATATCTGGCTTCCTATAAAGACCATGTAGTTCATTGTTATGTAGTCTTCTCCATTCACCTGTCTGTTCATCTCTCTTTGGTCCAAAAATTTTCCTAAGAACTTTATTCTCAAATACTCGTAATCTCCTTTCCTCCTTAAAGTAAGAGTCCATGTTTCGCACCCATATAATATAACTGGTAGAATAATAGTTTTATATATTTTCAGCTTAACGTTTTTTGAAAGGAGTTGGGACATCAAAAGTCTCTGCAATGCATAATAGCACGCATTTCCAGAATTGAGCCTATGTTTAATTTCCTTGTGCAACTTATTCCTATTTGTGATTATTGTTCCTAGGTATTTGAAAGAATCTATTAATTCTATTCAGAGTAAATTGATGACTAGTGACAAAACATAAAATGACAGCTGTACTCAGAAACATGTGTTCTTCCTTGAAGAAATTTTCCAATGAATATAAAAAAACTGTATGTGATTTTATTTTAAGTTGTGTTTCCTTGGGCAATGGTTAGATACATACACAATTTGCACTGTGAATGTTAATGATTTCATACTCTTGTTTAAATATTAAGTTTATATTCAGTTTACATAATATTTTGGAAACGTGATTTTTCGAAGTGAAATTTTATATCAAGGTTCTCTATTTTCCGTATTTCTAATTCATAATATCTTTGGATTTTTTTTGGAAAAGATTAATTTTTATTCTATGCTTTACAGAAGATAATTATTTTACTAGAAATGTACATATCTAACGACACTATGAAGTTGGCTGAAAGTTGGTGTTAAAACAAGACAGCAAATGAATAACTCCTGATATTTGTGGTCAGAAAAGCAAATGATGCTGTTTGCTTTGTCGAGTAAATGGATCCGAGTGACTGGGCCATCCTGATTCTCGATGAGGGATAATATCGGAATCATCGAGTGTTATTGGAGCACTTCTAATTTTTTCTGTTAACTTAAATATACTTATCGATACATTTACAACACAACGAAACGTATCACAATATTTTTATAACGTTGAATTATGTTTCAGGTTGAAATCATGTGGAGCAACAAGAAATTAATTTTCATTATGCAAAAATCACAGAGAACAACTTTGTATGTAGTATTCATGGAATATGCATCTTAGTTCCTACATAATGCCATAGAAATATTGCATTTATGAACTATTATTGACACAAATAATAACTAACTGGCACTAGCGAACCTTTAGGTTCATGGTCATGCTGCCGAAACCTCTCCATACATCCCTATCGTAAGCTAATGTTTTCCAAACATATCTTGTATAATTAAATGTAATCATGGTTAATATTATTATCCAAAATAGTGTCTTCAATCTTCATTTTCTCCTTATAAATGAGTTTCTAATATATATATGTTATAATTAAATATTTAACATTGAGCAATGCAAGCTTAATATGGTATGATAAGAAAAATAAATGCCTGGACGGGATTCGAACCCGGATCTCTGAGATCCAGGTTCGAATCCCGTCCAGGCATTTATTTTTCTTATCATACCATATTATATATATATATATATATATATATATATATATATATATATATATACACCAATGCATTTAAAACTAATATGTAAAACATAGTACTAATTGATATACATTACACACAAAAAATACACTTAACAAAACTGAATGTGCACAAATTATTCCAAATGAATGTTACAAGAAACTGAATAATTTTTAGTCTTTCACATTGAAGTTCACCGTGAAATTAGTACAGGTTTTTTTTTTCTTCCGAGAGTGCAATATTATTCTTTTCCCATCCACTTTCTAAATAAAATATTTATGTTTTTTTTGAACATGTATGTAGATTTTGTCAACTTTGATCACCTCATCACTCTTTATATTTCTACTCGCTTCCATCCACTATCTTCTCACCAAACCTTAAACACACGGTCAAGAGACAAGCTAACCCTAGCTGTACCTCTACATAGAACACCTCACTATTCTTCGTTCTTCCAGCTACGCGACGCTAGAATCCCCTCTCCTCTTACATGAAAACATGCCCGATTCAAATTATAGTTTATAAAAAGGTCAGTAAATGTTATATATAACTACGTTCCAGCTATATTTTTATTATTCTTTTAAATTTTAACTTTAATTATCAATTATAATTATTTAATAAATAGAAATTATTATTATTAATAGGTTATTATTATTATATTATTATTGTTATTATTATCGTTATTGTTGTTATTATTATTGTTATTGTTGTTATTATTATTGTTATTGTTGTTATTATTATTGTTATTGTTGTTATTATTATTGTTATTATTGTTATTATTAGTATTATTAATATTATTATTGTTATTATTAATATTATTAATATCATTATTATTATTACTATTGTTGTTGTTATTGGAAAGCTAATGGAAGTAGTGGAAGAGGCAGGCCTAGAGAACGATGGATGGATGGATGGATGGATGGATGGATGGATGGATGGAATGAAGATAAATATGGAAGCTAGAGATTTGAGGGAAGAAGATGCTTTAGACAGGAGCCTCTGGCGACAAATCACTTTGGGTTGAAGGAGAAACACTGTATTATTGAATATTCCTAAATAAAAAAATATTTGTTTGTTTGTTCTTTCTTTGTCGTCTGTATATTGTGTAGTCTATACCTATTGTGTATTATTGATCAAACTGTAGATAGTTCATATCTGTACAATTTAACCCTGGTGAAGTTGAAGAGAATACTTTAGGGTTTTAATTCGATCAGGTAAAACAAACAATTAATTCCTGGCACTTAAAAGCACAAGCGACTTCCGACGCTTCTTCAATCGCATCGTTTCGAATCCTGTCACTCTTATAAGCAGCCATGTTCACTTAATTGTTGGCAAGACTTAATATTATGTTAGGTAAATCACTTCCTGTAATTAGTGCATTTTATGTTCAGCGCACTAACAGCATTAGTGCATTTTATGTTCAGCGCACTAACAGCATCGGTCGGCTACTCTTATTGTAATCTCCAGTCATGTGCTTCAAAGTATAACGCACTTAATGAATCTTAAGATTTTTTAAATATATTATCTTCAAAATATTTTTTCGACTTAATATTTATAGCAAAATGTACTATTTTGGAATAAATTCTTTGATCCGAGGCTTGATCCTTGGGAATACGAGCAATGTATTAATAACAAACACAAAAAATGTAATAAAAGAAGTATACAAACAAGCTGATAAAGCAGCACAAATATCAGAATCTATGAAAGATTTAATTTGGCGCAACAAAGATACGTCAATAGAAAGCAAAACCCGCATATACAAAACGATAGCTCCGACTAGTTATCGTATATGGGGCAGAAACGAGGGCTGATACAGCAAAACCTAAACAAATAATGACATGTGAAATGAAGATCTTAAGAACTATTCAAGGGAATAAAACACGGTCTTTTACATATTCCCACAGATAAAAATCACACAGGGTTAGGTCTGGTGACCTGGGAGGCCACCGGCGATGAAGTTGATTTTCTGCTCCTCCTCTTCCAACCCAACGTCCTGTTGTGTCGGCATTTTAATGCAAACAATCAACATGACAAGCAACAGCGCCAATGTGACCGTGATCGGTACTTCAAACTTTTCTCTTTCCAGTAACGTTGGAATTGTGTTTCTATTTTTTGTAGCTTGGAAGAAATAAATGCTTGAAGTCTGTTCCTTCTTTCTAAGTATATATATATATATATATATATATGAGCATTTTAACATATGGTGTTGAAGTCTGGCAAATTCCTACCAGGGAAATGAAAAGAATTTTAAGTACAGAAATGGATGTTTAAGAATATCAGCTGGAAATTCTAGAATGGACAGAATACTAAATAAAGAAATAAGGAAAATTAGGGTGTACAAGTGGAGCCGGACATCACAGACTTTATACAATAGATTAAAGTGGTATAGCCATGTCAAAAGAAGGCCAGAGCAAAGATTTCCTAAAATTGTTATGGGATGGATCCCAATAGAAAGGAGGAAGGCCGAAGAAAACTGGATAGAAGGCGAACAAGCAGCTATGAATATCAATGATGGACAGAGAGGAATGGCGTTTGGTTTTGGTTTCCGGAAGACGGCGGCAGCTGCCATGTTACCGGATGATATATATATATATATATATATATATATATATATATCATCATCATCTGCATTATGGATTAGGTCTGTTGACCCGTTCCGACTTCAGCCCATCTCTTTCTAGGTCTGTCCTCGTCTCGGGTGCCTTTAGGTTTGTATTTTGTTATTTGTTTTGGATATCTATCTTCATTCATTCTGTCTATGTGTTGCTTCCGTTTTTGTCTATATGTATCTATTTTATCAGTTATTGCAAATATTTCAAGTTCCTGTCTTATTTCTGTGTTCTTGATTCTGTCTTCCTTAGTGCATCCTTTAACAGATCTCAAAAATTTCATTTCTGCTGCCGTTATCCTACTTAGATCTTGTTTTTATGTATCCAGGTTCTGAACCATAGAGCAGTACCGGTACTGCCAACGTTTTATAAAATTTCAATTGGGTCTCTCTTGTTTATTATTTAGTGATCATTTTATCGTACCACATATTCCCTGGAATTTTGCTATTTTATTATTTATATCATTATCACAATTAAATTAAATGTCACATCCTAGATAATTGAGATGGTTCACCTGTTCTATGATTTTGTTTCCTATTACTATTTTCGATCTGATTTGATTTTTCCCTTGGAATGCCATTACCTTAGTTTTTTCTATGGATATTTTGAGATTATATTGTTCACATATATTATGTAGTTTAAAAATATTCCTTTGCAGTTCGTCTTCTGTATTTGCTATTATTACCTGGTCATCAGCGTATAATAATGTTTTCAAGTAGTGTGTTTTATCTAATGTTATTCCTTTATTTGATATATATATTGTATCAGTGCCGACCCAGTATCGTGATAAATTTTGATAGCTAGTAAGTAGCGGCTCCACGTTGAGGAAACAATCTTCAACGGTTTGAGGACCTAACATGCGACCACATGTCACATCTATACTGGCAGGACAATCGTGTACCTATGTAAGGGGTACATTTGGATATGTATGTAGGCTGGTAGCCACTGGTAGGCCGATAGTTTTCTAGGCCTCACTCGCCCTAATTTTATTTACTTCTTTACAATGCAAAGTATCATAAAATCATAAAATAAAATAAGGTAAAATATACCTTCTTAGGTAAACTCTGTCGTCCTCAACTTATAAAATATGTAATCTTTATGCCTGTAGGCCTTTCAGGACATCTGTCCCATCTTCAACAGTTCATTCTTCGCTACAGCATCCAGTATGATGTGACAAAGTCACATTAGGACCAGCAGCATCAAACATCATACTAGATGCTGTAGCGAAGAATGAACTGCTGAAGATGGAACGGATGTCCTGAAAGACCTACAGGGATAAAGATTACATATTTTATAAGTTGAAGACGACGGATTTTACCTAAGAAGGTATATTTTAACTTATTTTATTTTATGACTCTCCACCTCAACGGTTTTAACAATGAATTTTATTAGTATTAATCACAAGGAGGCGAAAACACCTGCTTCTTAAAAATGGTCATAATTCTTTCTTTTATTTAACCATTAGCATGTTCCATCCATAGTAATTCTGCCCGAGGGCAGGTCCTTCACTGTAATCATAGCATTTACATGCTATGCTTGCAGTTTTACTATGGAATTGTAGGTGTGGTAGCTTCCCGTTGCTTTCCACACCGGTTAAGGATGATCATGGTGATGATGATGGCCATATGATTTCGGGGACCGTTTGGGCCTTAAACTTTTCCTGACATTTGTCTTACAGGTGAGGAAAAACCCTGATAAAAACCTCACCCAGAAAAACTGCCACGACCGGGGATCGAACCCGGGCCCGCTGCGTGACAAGACAGCACGCTACCTCGAGACCACAGCGGGGGACATTAGCATGTTAATTTTATTATTAAAACAATTGGTCAACAATCTCGAAAAATTTTGCGAAAATTGATGATATCATCCGTTTCCAACCACGTGTGTAAAGTAGCATCAATAATTGTTAAAACAGCAAGTGAATAGGAGGCTAACGTCTGAATAATGCCCTTTCATATAAACAGAAAGGTTCACGACCTCGTTTCTCTCCCACAGGTCGCCCATCGCTAATCTTTATTCAGAAGGGAACATAAAATTCAGACATGTTTGTAACACTGGAAACCTCTTCCAGTGCAACGGGGGAAATAAACCAATTAAATGTTACTGAATACAAATTTACCACCCAAATATGGCCCACCGAGGTCACACCTTAGTTTGGTTGTTAAGATAATATAAAAAAGGCCGAAAGTTCGCGGGTTTGATTACCTTTGCCTAGCAGGTTATAATTATAATGGTTGGGATCAACTCAGCCTATGACAGAAATGAGTACCAAACTTACGTTCTGGGGTAGTCACGGAGAGGTGAGAGCAATTCTGACATAATCTATTACCTAAGGGATCTCCAAAGGCCTATAAAAGGATGACTTCACTTTTACCTTCAGTTAAATGTAGAGGAAAATATCTAATATACATTAGAATGCTTCTTCTTCTTCTTCTTCACGGTTAAGGCTTATTTACTAGCCTGTTCCGGCTCCAAATTGCTGATCTTTCCATCTTTTCCTTGGTCTTCCCAAGCTTCTTCTTCCTCGTGGTAAATAGTTGTATGCTGCTTTTGGTAGCATTAGAATGCTACAAAACAAATTAAAAAGAGAGAGACACACACACACACATATATATATATATATATATATATATATATATACACACACACTCCCCACACATATATTTTTTTGACACGGCCTTGGTACACCTGGAAGAAATTAGGCTAAAGGTAGGTTTCGGCATACAATGGATGAAAGTTCCCTTGTAAGTTAAACAACAATGGGCATGTTTATATTTGGATGGGTGACCGTTTAGGAACATAACGTGTTGTTAAGAAAAAGACATCTACCACCGTGGGCTTGCCGCGGAGCTACGAAATGCGTTCACGTTCGAGTCCTTGTGAGAGAAGAATTTTTATCTTGGAATTTCGTACAGTTTACTATGAACTCAGCATAAGGACGAACTTCACATTCTACTGCAAGTAGCAGTCGGCAATGGTTACGTTACTTGTCTCTAATCCCGAGGATCGCGGGTTCAAACCCGGCCATGGTCGATGGATTTTTAGAATGGAAAAATTAAAGGGACAAATCCTCCGAGAGGAACTTCAAGCCGTGGGTCCCGAGTCTGAAGATTTTCAGGCTTGTAAAAGAACCGTAAGCATGAATAAAAAGGCCTCTGTGAAAATTTAATCGACCTTCTGCAATCCATGTAATACCTCAGTTGCCTACTAAGCGTAGATTAATTCATTGTAGTGTTTTTTTTTCTCTTCTTTTTATGCATAGTAGATTCGAGCTGTTATTCCTTTTTTATTCATTGTATCATTAATTTAATTTTAATTGTATTTAGTTTCATTCTATTATTAGACATTAATTTCATTATTATTCAATATGACAGATAATGAATTGTTCAATAACTATTATTGTAATTTTTTTTGTATTCATGTGTAACATATGTTTGTCCTGTTTTATATGACTATTATTGTATTTTTTTTGTATTCATATGTAACATATGCTTGTTCTGGTGAGTGGAAGAGAAGGCCACATGGCCTTAACTCCACCAGGCTAAATAAATAAATAAATAAATAAATAAATAATAGATGTCTCATCTAACATGTCACTTATTGACATCTGGAGATAAATAAGTTTAAATAAAGTTTGGTTTAAGAACCTCCCGCTACGGAGCACTCATGTCTTCAAGTGGGACGTGTGAGCTATATACTATACGTAGCGGCTCCCAGCAATAATAATAATAATAATAATAATAATAATAATAATAATAATAATAATATATGATGATAATGATAATAATAATAATAACAATAATGCTTTATTTTAGCTGGCAAGTTAAGGCCATGAGGCCTTCTCTTCCACTCAACCAGCGAATAGTTAAATTATACAAAAATTATATACATACTACAATTTAAAAATATTATTAAAATACCGACTAAACAAAATACAACGGGCTTGTGATCTAACACTAACCAATACTAACAAAAACATGATGAAATATAATAAAATAAAATTAATATAAGATAAAATTAAGTAAGTAAAGCTTCCTAGATGAATATTTTCAGATAGAAGCTTTCATTACCTTCTTTCATTCCCCATTCGTGCCACATGTCCTGCCCATCGCAGTCAACGAGACTTATATATGTTTCCCTCTAATGGTCATATTGCTCAATATTAAATAGTTTTCTCCATTCACCTGTCTGTTCATCTCTCTTTGGTCCAAAAAAGTTTCCTAAGAACTTTATTCTCAAATACTCGTAATCTTTTCTCCTCCCTAAAAGTAAGAGCCCATGTTTCGTATCCACATAATATTACCGGGAGAGTAAATTTCTGAATGGAGTTGTTACGCAGTTCATGTTTTCATTGTGATGAACGTAATAGTTAATTTAGATTTAATTATTGAGAGTGATTGATATAACGGCTGGAGGACTTGACATGCTGACTACACTCACCCCTCTACTGGGTGGATAATCATTCACCACTGTGATTGACTCTTGTGGTCGCGCGAACATAAGTTCTCCATACATCCCTATCCTGAGATAATGTTTTCCAATCATTCCCTGTATAATCTACTTCCCTCAAATCATAGTCAATGTTATTCCCCACCTCATTCTTGGTCTAGCAACTGGGCGTTTTCTCTCTGGTTATCCTACAAGAAACTTCCATGCTCGTCTTTCATTCCCCATTGGTGTCACATGTCCTACCCATCGTAGTCTACGAGACTTAAATGTTCTTATTGCACGCCGTAGCGTAGTGGTTAAGGCACTGAGCTACAAGCCGGAGGGTCGAGGGTTCAAGTCCCGTTGGGGTCAGGATTTTTAAACTGACCCAAACCCTCTGGCGGCACTATGGCCCTGGGGTCGACTCAGCCTCTAATTGAAAATGAGTACCAGACGCTTGTTCTGGGGGTAAAGGCGGCCGTCACGCAGGGCTGACAACCCGGCTGACATTAAGTGCCGATTGTCTAGAAAAAGTGGGAGCCTTAATCTCCTACTACCCCAAGGGTCTCCGGGCCTGTTGTGGGATCACTTTACTTGACTTTACTTTACTATATCTGGCTTTCTATGAAGACCATGTAGTTCACTATGGAGATTCGAAAGTTCTAAAACAGATGTACGGAGTATAATTCAGTTAATGGAGCAAGATGTAAATTTTCAGAAATTCTTAACATACAAAATAAAAACAAAACAATATACCTTAGTGACTATTTAACTCATGCCCCAAATGGGACTCAATGACCAATCACGTTTCAATGATTTCTGTTTTACAACCAATCAGAGTCGTGTTTCACGAAATATTTGTCAGTGTTATGATTACCATATTAAAGAAGGCTCCTCGTTTTTAATATTCTGAACAGGTCTGACCATTATTTTGCAGTGACTGAGGCAACAGTCAAGCCGCCATATTTGAATGTTCAAAATGGCAGAAACAAGATTTGGCTGTGGTTCAAATACGAAATACAAATTTGACAATTGTGTTTTTAAATAATGATATTACCGAGTTCTTTTTGATAATTCTGTGTTCAATAATTGTGTTTTCAAATAATGATTTTACCGAGTTCTTTACTAAAAAATAAATTAATAACCTATTATTTTGGTTATAATATACAGTTTGATGTGTTTAATTTTTTCTCCACTAGGATGCATTCTTATAATATTGCGATGATATTTCAAGTTTCCCACGCCAGATGGCAATATATAACAAACATTATATGATCTTGTTGCAGTGGATGGAGAAACGAAACATAACATTTCTCATTTGTTTTCAAACATCGCCGTTTACATTAAATAAATAAATATTTTAAAGTAACTATATTTAAATAATTATTTGTGAGTAAATAGCTTAATTGTATTCGTTAAATAGTCCTAACAAATGCCACTCTTGATTTCCAAATTCTCTAGATAAATTCATTCCTCACTTCGTGAGTCGTGAATTTATCGATAATTTGGAAATCACTCGTGACATTACTTATGATAATTACGCTAAAAGTCAAAATGTACGAAGATGAGCATTTCAATACCATCCTGACAGGTAAAGAAAAATAGCTTGGGATGACTTTGTTCAAGTGTCAACAAATTTTCTAGAAAATAAGAAGGCAGAAAACTATAAGGATCTTCTGGCAAACCTTCTGCTCTGCAACGATAGACTGGGGTGCAACATGTCCTTAAAGTTACATTTCTTAGATTCCCACTTGGATTTTTTTCCTGACAACTGTGGTGCTGTAAGCTACGAGCATGGAGAACGCTACCACCTCAAGATTTCAAATATGGAAATGAGATAGTAGAGAAAAGTAGAGTGCATCAATGTTAGTCGATTACTGCTGGACACCAATCGGGAATCACCAGCAGAAAATCACAAACGTTAGGCAAAGCGGTTGTCCCTTAAGTGACCTTCCTCCTAGGGATAACCTTATATAGGCAATAACGTAAAGTTAGCATAACTTGAAAATGAGAGCTAATCTTGCATTTTCATTGACATTTTATTTATCGTCACACCCGAAAACACAAATATTAGCTGTTTCCGCACCAGTTACAGAAATAAAGTAAAATTTTGTTTGTTATCAACTAAATCACTTTTATTTTATGTTTGAATGATTTCCGTTCATTTACTTTTTTTTCCTTCTTCCTATTGGCTTTGAATTTTCAACCATAAGAAGTCGCTTTGTTTTTTTTAAATAGTGAATAGATTAAATAAACATGTGTGATTTCTAATTAAAAAAAGAAGCAATTCTCATCGGATTGTAATTGAAAAGTTAAAAAAAGTTGAACATGCAAAGCTCAAAAGCAAGGAAGCAAAAAGGCAGACATTGTTATCAGTAACAGCGTAAAGATGGAAGCAGTGTGAATGACAGTTGCTTCTCGTGCTATTTTTCTTTATCTTGTAAAAATGGAGAGTTTGATGGAGAAGGGAAATGTTTTGTTGCTAGGTTGGCAAGAAACACGCGATCATCGCGTGACAAAGCCCTTCTGTATAACCTGCGAACTTGCACTAATTCTTCCAAACGCGTCTTGTACATATTTACTGCGCAAGTCACACCCCTCCCAAATTAGAGGCAGCAGATTATTATTATTATTATTATCATTATTATTATCATTATTATCATTATCATTATTATTATCATTATCATTATCATCATTATCATTATCATTATTATTATTATCATTATTATTATCATCATTATTATTATTATCATCATTATTATCATTATTATTATCAGCATCATCATTATTATAGCATCATCATTATTATTATCATTATTATCATCATCATCATTATTATCATCATCATCATTATTATTATCATTATTATTATTATCATCATTATTATTATTATCATCATTATTATCATCATCATCATTATTATCATCATCATCATTATTATCATCATCATCATCATTATCATCATCATCATCATCATCATCATCATCATCATCATCATCATCATTATCATCATCATTATTATCATTATCATCATCATTATTATCATTATCATCATCATTATTATCATTATCATCATCATCATCATCATCATCATCATACAAACACTTTTCTAGTATGAACACACGTTAAAAATGGAATATTCAAGGATTTCCAAGCGGGTTCTCGAATGGGAACCGTTAGGCAGAAGAAGAAAAGGTCGACCTAGTCTCTCTTGGATATAGGCCTAAGAGACCACAGAAAATAAACAGAACGGGACTGAGCAATATGATTGGCAAAATTTAGATTAATGGAGGAAAAATCGTTGGATAATTTTGGGCACGAAGATGTATATGTGTACATTGTAAAAGTGGAAATAAAATAACTAACTCGTTAGCACTATCGAACCCGTAGGTTCATGACCGTGCGGACATATGCTCTCCATATATCCCTATTCTGAGCTAATGTTTTCCAATCATCCCCTGTATAATATACTTCCTTTAAATTACAGTTAATGTTATTCTACAACCTCATTCTTAGTCTACCCTCTGGTTTTCCTACAAGAAGCTTCCATGCACCACTTTTCATTCCCCCATTCGTGCCACATGTCCTGCCCAACACAGACTACGATACTTAACTGTTTTTATTATATCTGGCTTCCTATAAATACCATGAAGTTCACTGTCATGTAGTCTTCTCCACCTGTCTCTTCATCTCTCTTTGGTCCAAAAATGTTCCTTCGAACTTTATTCTCAAATACTCGTAATCACCTTTCCTCATTAAAGTAATTAATAATTACTTGAAATATGAAATAACATTAATAATAATAATAATAATATAATAATAATAATAATATATTTCCGGTTTTAAGAATGTTGACTTTTTCCGGCACCAATGATTTGTCTTCAATTTCGTTTTATAATTTTTCTCCTTTCGTCTCTATTATAACACAGCTCTTCCTCTATTTCCCAGTCCTTCAAAGTTTTTCTAATCCCTTGGATCCACGTGAGATTTGGTCGTCCTTTCCTTCTCTTTCCTGATGGTGTCCATTCCATATTTTTTTTGGTAATCTTTCATCCTCCATTCGCTTAATAATGCCCGTACCATTTTAGTTGTTTTTCTTGGATAAATTCTAAAATCAAGTTTTGCAAATATAATAATAATAATAATATAATAATAATAATAATAATAATAATAATAATAATAATAATAATAATAATAATAATAAAATAATAATAATAATAACAATAATAACAATAATAAATAATAATAACAATAATAATAATATTAATATAGTAGTAATAATAATAGTAGTAGTAATAATAATAATAATAATAATAATAATAATAATAATAATAATAATAATACAGTAATAATAATAATAATACAGTAATAATACAGTAATAATAATAATAATACAGTAATAATAATAATAATACAGTAATAATAATAATAATACAGTAATAATAATAATAATAATAATAATAATAATAATAATAATAATAATAATAAATAATAATAATAATAATAATAATAATAATAATAATAATTGCGGTTCTAACAGTACTACATGGATCCATACACTGATTCTTAACTAAAAACCTTGAAGGAAGAATAGGAACTGCAGAAAGTAGGGTTTTCAGGGGTGTGGCTGACTGTACAATTCCGGATTGGAAACGATGAAGAAGTACGAACAGAATTACATATATTCAAACCATTATATAGAATTGCATAATAAAGACGAATGGATGGACCACATCAATAGAATGGATCACAACAGAATTCCGAAATAGATTCTTCCCTACAGACCACTAGGAAGAATAAATGTAGAAAGATATGGTAAAAGATGGACAGACCAATTTTAACATGAGATCGTTACAGACCTTAAGGTCTAATCCTTGATGCTACAGATAATAATAATAATAATAATAATAATAATAATAATAATATAACCAGGAAAAATAAGTTACAAATATATAATTCAATAGTAAGAAGTACTGTCACATATGGAGCTGAAGTTTGGAAATTAAAAAAAAATTTAGAACAAAAACTTACGTCGATGGAAATGGATTTCTTGAGGAGAGCAGCAAGATGTTCAAAATTAGACAAAATAAGAAATACTGTCATAAGAGAAAAAATGAATATTGGTTATTCAATAGTAGATTATATACGGTATAAGCAATTAAATTAGTATGTGCACGTACGACGAATGCAAGAAGAAAGATTACCCAGGAAAACATTGAAATGGTATCCACGTGGAAGAAGTAGGAGAGGAAGACCTCGAAACACGTGGATGCAAGAAATAAGAACTGGAATGAGAGCAAGAGGACTGGAGGACATGGATTGGATGGAGAGTGACGAGTAGAGAAGAAAAATAAAACTTTAGGCACAGAAAGATGTGTAAACATTAAAATTCTGTATATAAATAAACTAATAATAATAATAATAATAATAATAATAAAATATCGAAATATCGAACCCGGAGGTTTAAGGTTGTGCGGACATAATCTCTAAACATAACCTTATCCTTAGCTAATATTTTTCAGATAATTCCATTTATAATTAGACGACGATATGCATCAACTGGCTATGCGCCATTATGTAAGTTTCGAGAAAGGTTAAGTCAATCTTCACCATTATTGTAGCGCCAAAGTAACAATACTGGGAATTGCAAGTTATTTTCCTTGTTTGACAGTTATGCACCAACAATCTAACAGCAGGGACATTTGGCACTTAGCTGCATGATGCAAAATTTAGATAAGCAATCTTGAAGATCTGGGTGCACAGACGTTTGTTGCAAAACACAGAACTCTGATAGGACTGATGGCCTACATTTTACATTTTTCTTTAATAATAAGGCTATATTTTTAAAAAATTGGCACTAAAAGTATGCGTACATTATGAGCCAGTGCAACAAAGTCTCCTTTCTTTTACATGGCGCTTAACCGGTTGGTGTATAACTTTAATTTTGATCCTATCAGAGTTTACTTGTAACCAGACTGCGGGGAAATAGTATTCGCATGGTTACAAGTGCTGTGCGACTTAGCTGTAGACTGAAACAGAGGGAGTGCGGCAATTACGTCAGGACCATAGTACGACCGCATTGTGTTCGCTTGCAATATGTCGCTTGTCTTCTGTCTTTACATTGCCTGAATTAATCGCTAGTACTTTGTAAACAAACAAAGTTCGTTTGTTCATAACTTCACATCTCGGTACTATATCTCCACAGTCTGCTTATAAATGTATCATTTTACTTTGTAGATCTATCCCATACTGCTTGTGAAAGGCAGTTTAAATTTTATTGAATTTTTTTTTCTTCTTCTTCGGATTTCCCCCACTTACAGGTTTGCCGTCTTCAGTTTCCATTTATTTCTATCATTCCAATCTCCTTCTTCCAAATTCCTATCATCCATTATAGTTCTGACGTAGGTTTTCCATTTCCATATTGGTCTGCCACGTTTATTCCTCCCAGGGGGTGACCATTGGTATATATTTCTTGGCCATCTTCCATTTTCCATTCTTTGTACATGACCACACCATTTAAGTGTTTGATTTTCAATCCTCTTAACAACAGATGTGGTAAAATTGATTTCTCTCCAAAGGAATTCATTTTTTATTTTATCCTGTCTTGTTTTTTTGAGGCTTCTTCTAAAATAATCATATTCAACTGTTCTAATTTTATTCTTTTGTAATTCCGTCAAAGACCAAAATTATTTTTTAAATAGGTAAAATGATCATTCTACAGCCCTCTGGAGGACCTTGGGGTCGTAGGAGGTTAAAGATCCCATCTTTCCAGTAATCGGAATGATTTGTCAGCCCTACATGACGGCCGCCTTTACCCCAAGAACAGAGTCTCATTCTAATTTCCGTTACAGACTGATTCAAATTTAGGGCCGAGGTGCCGCCAGAAGGTTAGGCCAATTAGAAGTCCTGTCCTCATCGAGACTCGATCCCGCGATATTCTGGCATGCAGCGAATTGATTATACATTTTTTTCACTTTGTAAAGTGAAGAAACAAAATCATAGGAATAGTAAGAATAAAAATGTGCCATTATTTCAATGTAACCTAATGTTCTAATTGTCCAGGGTAATTCAGCAGAATAACACATACAACTGAACTACTGTACATGGGAAATAAGAACAGTGATGTTCATGGAAACATGAAAACAAGAACAGTTAAATCTCATAGACTGCAATGGGGAGGACATCTGACACGAATGGGGCTTGGAAACTTCTTTTAGGAAAATGAGAGCGAAGGTGCCCAGGATGTAGGGCAAGAATGAACTGAGAAAATAACAATCATTATTTGGGAGAAGTGAGAAGAAACTTCTTAAGAAATTTTTGAATCAAAGAGAGATGGACAGGTGAATGGAGAATACTACATAACAATGAACTACATGGTCTTTATAGGAAGCCAGATGAAATAAGAACAGTTAAGTCTCGTAGACTTCTTGGGCAGGACATGTGGCACGAATTGGGAATGAAAGACATGCATGGAAGCTTCTTGTAGGAAACCAGAGGGAAAACGCCCAGTTGGTAGACCAAGAATGAGGTGGGAGAATAATAGTAACTTTCATTTGAGGGAAGTAGATTATACAGGGTGTGATTGGAAAATATTAGTTCGGCATAGGGATGTATGGAGAGCTTATGTCTGCGCCGCTATGAAACTCTGGGCTTGATAATGGCAATGAATTCGTTAGTCAATAAGACTATTTATCTCATGCCCCAAATAGAAGTCAATGATCAATGACGTTTCAATGAACATTGTTTTACAACCCAGACAGTCTTGTTTCACCTCGCTCTTTATCGATTTCTCTTTATCAGCTCCTGTTTTTGTGATAAAGAAAGCTCTTCCTTTTTAATATTCTGAACAGGTCAGAGCATTATTTTGCATAGTCTGAATCATCTAGGAAGCTACTTACTTTATTTTATATCATTTTAATTTTATTATATTCTATGTTTTTGTTAGTATTAACTAGTATTAGATCACATCATCATTGTATTTTGTTTAGTCTGTATTTTAATATCTTAAAATTGTAAGATGTATATAATTTTTGTATAATTCTACTGTTCGCTGGTTGAGTGGAAGAGAAGGCCTTATGGCCTTAACTCTGCCAGCTAAAATAAAGCATTATTATTATATTATTATTATTATTATTATTATTATTATTATTATTATTATTATTATTATTATTATTATTATTAAGAAACAATTAAATTGGTACAGACACATTAGAATGATGGAAGAAGGAAGACTACCTAAGATAATCATGGATTGGGAACCACAGGGAAGGAAAAAGAAGGGTAGAGACCAGCTTTTACGTGGATTCAGGGAATCAATGAAGCTAAGAGGGAATGGGAAATAGAAGAAGATATATGGATGAACAGACAGGAATGGAAAAATGTGTTGAAACAAATGTGTAGTTAACTGTGAACATGGGTACCGGAAAAATGTATATTCATTGTAAAAGCCGGAATAATAAAAAAAATAGTATTATTATTATTATTCTCCAACAAATACGTTGCATGTATTAAATAATGAACAGATTCCTTCGAACTACTTACTTACTTACTCACTGGCACTATCGAACCCGTAGGTTCATGGCCGCACGGACATAAGCTCTCCATACATCTCTATCCTGAGCTAATGCTTTCCAATCATTCCCTGTATAATCTACTTCCCTCAAATCATAGTTATGTTATTCTCCCACCTCATTCTTGGTCTACCAACGGGCCCCCCCACGGGCGTTTTCCCTCTGGCTTTCCTACAAGAAGCATCCATGGAAGTCTCGTCATTCCCCAATCGTGCAACATGTCCTGCCAATCGCAGGTATACGAAGAACTAACTTAACTGTTCCTTCTATAAAGACCATGTAGTTCATTGTTATGTAGTCTTCTCCATTCATCTGTTTGTTCAACCATCAATTAATCCACTTTCAAAACGAATTACAATAGAAAGAGATTTAATTTAAGGGAATCTAATGTTTGGAAGCCCTTGAACTCTTGTGGTATAGAAATAAGAATAGTGGGAGGTTGTGTGTTGTGGAATGTAGTGTAGTAGATTTTGGTGGGATCGTACACTCAAATTGTGATTGGATGATAAGAGATGGAAGCGAGAGGATAGATAGTAAGATGGTATAGAGGTATTATCGTACACGTATAGATAAAATGAAAAGAAAATAAACGCACCTTTCGAACACGGAATTTGAAAAAATCAAGACCACTAACTATAAATTAGCGCGCTACCAACTGAGCCATTCAGGCATTCCAGCCAAACATTTATTTTTTCTTCCTTATATATGATTCTAGTCCACCGCTGTGGTCTCGAGGTAGCGTGCTGCCTTGTCACGCAGCGGGCCCGGGTTCGATCCCCGGTCGGGGCAGTTTTTCTGGGTGAGGTTTTTATCGGGGTTTTTCCTCACCTGTAAGACAAATGTCAGGAAAACTTTAAGGCCCCAAACGATCCCCGAAATCATATGGCCATCATCCTTATCATCATCATCCTTACCATTATCATTATCATCATCATCCTTCACCGGTGTGGAAAGCAACGGGAAGCTACCACACCTACACAATTCCCTAGTAAAGCTGCAAGCATAGCATGAAAATGCTATGATTGCAGTGAAGGACCTGCCTTCGGGCAGAATAACTATGGATGGATATATGATTCTATATCATCTAGGGGCAACGGGACATCTGTCGAGCTACTGTCTCGTGGCTTCTATAACAAGTAAGCACATTTGATAATTGTGTTTTTCAAATATTGATTTTACTGAGTTAACTTTTTTATTCATTTTGAGAATTTTCCTCATCATTGAGGGTTTTCTCCAACCAATCTTATTAATCAACATGAATTAAAATAAATAAGTAAATATAAATGACTACGGACTTACAGACTATCAGTTTGCAACAAACATTCACAAATTTCCTTTAATTAAAGTTCTCCATCGTTCTCTGTCTTCTGTGTCTTCATCTGTTACACCAAATTTCCACATTGAAATTTGAATGTTGTTCTTCCAGGTTGTTCTTGGTCTTCCTTTTCTATTCCTTCTTTCAATTTTCCATGCATAGACGGCCTTTGGTGGTCTTCCATCCTGCATTCTTCTTACGTGTCCATACCATTTTAGCATTCTGTGTTATACCCATACTTCAACCACCGATACCCATACTATCAACCACCGATACCCATACTATCAACCACCGATACCCATACTTCAACCACCGATACCCATACTATCAACCACCGATATCCATACTTCAACCACCGATACCTATGCTACCAACCACCGATACCCATACTAGTAACCAGCGAAATCCACTGCCACAGCATATCTGTGGTTTCAACAAATTATGTTTCGAATTTAATAGATAGATCATCGATTGATTAATGTCTTTGACATCGTCCGATTCCTAATAGCCAATTTTGTCGGTCCATCCAATCTCCTGGTTGTAGATGTTTCTCCTTCATATATAAACATATTCCCTGACTCCAGGAGGTCTTAGGTCTACCTCTGCCTCGTCTTCCCTCATGTTTCCATTCCAAAACAGATTTTAGAAGTCGATCCTCTTCCATTCGCTGGACATGTCCGTACCATCTTAATTTCCGATTGAGGGTCTTTCCACTTTGCAGCGGTTGCCCCTTTACCAGCCGACTGTTGGCCCTTTACATCCACATGTGTCAATCACAGAGGTAGATGATCAACAGCCAGTGTAGGGGTGACATGTGGTTAGCATGTCGAGTTCCCCAGCCGTTATAGCTGGTTCCTCAACCTGGAGCCGCTACTTATTGTAGCTACCCAATTGCCTCACGATGCTGGGTGGGCACCGGTCCCATACTGGCCGAAATACCATGAGAAAATTTCTTCCCCATGGAGACTCGAACCAGCGCAAGTCCCGTAGCTCTGCGCCAAGGCTTCCTGCCTTAACCGCTCGGCTACGGCGCGGGACACCATCTTAATTGCTGAGTTTTAATATAATCTAAAATAGCGTCTTCAATCTTCATTTTCTCCCTTATAACGGAGTTCCTAATTTTTTGACTTCTTGAAATTGTTACGACCCTTCGTATATAATCCATTTCCATTGCCAAAAGGTACTTATTTGTTTTTGTTATTAATGGCCAAAGGTCTGCTCCATAAGTAATGATGCTTTTAACAATTGTATGATATATATTCATTTTATTTTTATTACTTATATTTGTATCCCACAATATTCCATTGAGGCAAGCAATTGCAAAATTTCCTTTATTATTTCTATTTCTCATTTCCTCTTCATAGCTCCCATTTTTATTTATTTTAATTCCTAAATATGTGATCTCACTACAACATTTTATTGTTTCTCCAGTCTCCAAAATTAAATTTTGTTCTGGTTCACCAATTGATAAATAGTTTGTTTTTTTAATGTTCAAATTTGAACCCCATTTTTCATATTCTTCTATTACTTTTCTAGTCATACATTCTAAATCTTCATAATCTTGTGCAATTAACAATTGACCATCTACAAAATGTAAGTTGTATAAAGTTTTGTTGTTTGAAATAGGAATTCCCATGCTTGAACATTTTCTCCTCCAATTCTCTAATATTTCATGTACATATATTTTAAACAGAGTCGGTGATAGACAACAACCTTGACAAAGACCTTTATTTATCGAAAAACCATGTGACAATTTACTGCCAATTTTAATTTTAGACATGCAATTGTCATATAAATTTTGTATAGCTTTAATTATTATAGTCTTAATTCCCATACGTCTTAAAGCAATCCATAGTTTCTCTATAGGGACATTGTCGTATGCTTTCTCTAGATATACAAATAATAGGTGCAAAGGTTGTCCATATTGCATTTTCTTTTCATCGAATTTAATCATTACTTATTTTAACCGCGTAGAATAATAAAAAACGGCTTTCCGTGGGATTCACCTAGGTTAGAGTAATCGAATTAGGTTAGGTTAGGTTAGGTTAGGTTAGGTTAGCTTTTAGGTTCCTTTCATTTAAGAGTGATTTAATACGTAAAAAATTACCTCTTCATCACTGTTACTCTATTTAAATTCAAGATGGCTGACGGTTACAACGTAAAAACATATTTCCACTCGTACATATCATATCATCTTAACATACTTTCTCGATGGTAATTACCCGCGGATTAACCACATCAACATCAACAATATAAATTGCATTAAAAATGGACATAAGTCGCGTAAGTCAATTTGTGGTCTTGTACCATCCAACCTGAAGGCTGAGAGAGAACATCTAGCTTCACTGAAGGACAACAGACAAAATGTAAATAAAAATCACGATATAACCACTGTATTGAAAATGAATTTCATCACTAAGCTTGGGATTTTTAGGTCAAATTTTCATGATAAAAATAAGGAAAAAAAGATGCTAAAATAACCCAAAAAGGGGACAAAAAGGTTACCTTTGTTTTATATCCCATAAGTGTTACATATCCATCCATAGTAATTCTGCCCGAAGGCAGGTCCTTCACTGCATTTTCATGCTATGCTTGCATCTTTACTAGGAAATTGTGTAGGTGTGGTAGCTTCCCGTTGCTTTTCACACCGGTGAAGGATGATGATGATAATGATAATGTTAAGGATGATAATGATAAGGATGATGGCCATATGATTTTGGGGACCTTTTGGGCCTTAAAGTTTTCCTGACACTTGTCCTACAGGTGAGGAAAAACCCCGATAAAAACCTCACCCAGAAAAACTGCCCCGACCAGGGATCGAACCCGGGCCCGCTGCGTGACAAGGCAGCACGCTACCTCGAGACCACAGCGGTGGACTAATTAATAATAATTAAAGGAAAAGAGTCAAAAATATGGAGTCACAGTAAAATAGATCCATTATACTGATAAATTGCGACAGAAAATATCAGTAGAGTAATGCAGCATCTCCCAACAAGGCTCAGCGTTGCGATAGTGAAAAGCAATATTCTACCCAATGACGTAATACATCAAATCCTATCATTGGCTTCAATGGTTATAAATTTGTAATATAATAGGGACTTGCCCCCTCATGGACAGAGAACTGCTGGATTTGTAGTTCCACATTAAATCCTCCAGAGGACAGTACGGTCGAAAACAACAAATTTAATTCATTTCACCTCCTACAGTAGATATCGTACAATAAAATGCTCTCTAAAAGAACAACATTGAAATTTGTCAAATATTATGTGATTTTATAGTTACATTTGGCAATGTTTGCATGTTTTCTCATATTTTAATGACAATAGAAATACATTTACAACTAATATTGAAAGATATGTTTTAACTATGTACAGCCTTTGAAAAAAATGATGGTGTGACTCTTCATCGTGGAAAGTTCAAAGTTTTGAAGAGCAATTCACATGAGTAAGTTGTTACATGTGCTGTCTCTTTTGACGTCAAATCCGGCGGCATGAGGGGCCAATCATAGATTTATACCAATCGTTATTCAAAAAAGAATTTCAACAAATAAATGCATTAATTGAATTTCTAAGTTAAGAGAGTCATCAGATGACTGAAAGCAATCAATAGTAAATTAGTGCTTACTTCTGATGCAGTATTTGTATCGTTCGCTTCAGTAGAGAAGGCGGTTAGATGCTTTCTTGCGACGACGCAGGTCCAGGTTCGATCCTAGTCAGGATTTGTTTTAATAACCGTGTTATTTTTTATAATGCCTACATGTTACTAGCCTACGTTATATAAATAGATGTGTATATATCCATCCATCAATAGTAATTCTGCCCGAGAGCAGGTCTTCCACTGCAATCATAGCATTTTCATGCTATGCTTGCAGCTTTACTAGGGAATTGTAGATGTGGTAGTTTCCCGTTGCTTTCCACACCGGTGAAGAATGATGATAATGATGATGATAATGATAAGGATGATGATGATGATGATGGCCATATGATTTCGGGGAACCGTTTGGACCTTAAACTTTTCCTGACATTTGTCTTCCAGGTGAGGAAAAAATACTCTGTGTGCAAAAATAGTAGGCCTAACTAGAGACGAAATTATTGAACAAGTATCCCACTTTAAATATTTAGGATGTAACATCAGCTATGGGTATGATAAAGATATTGAACACAAAACACATCCGTTTCAAGCTATTTGTGGTACAATAAATAGAACATTGAACAATAAAGCTCATAAACAAACAAAATTAAAATTTTATAAAACAATAGCTGTCCCTTTCCTTTTGTATGGGAGTGAAACTTGGATTACCACTACCAAACAAGAAAGTAAAATCCAAGCAGCCGAGATGAACATTTTAAGAATAGTAAAAGGCTGCACTAGAATGGACCACAAAAGAAACGAGGATATCCGTGAAGAACTGCAGATCTACTCCATAAAAGAAAAGATGTTTAACAACAAGATACAGTGGAAAGAACATGTAGAAAGAATGGAAATAAGATCTTCCATTATTTTCCAAGAGGAAGAAGAGATGTCGGACGTCCTCGGAAGAGATGGTCTTAGATCTATTAGTGAAGACGGAACAGGCAACTCTTGCCTAAACCAGGAAGTGAAGAAGAAGAAGGTGAGGAAAAACCCCGATAAAAACCTCACCCAGAAAAACTGCCCCGACCGGGGATCGAACCTGGGCCTGCTGCGTGACAAGGCAGCACGCTACCTCGAGACCACAGCGGTGGACTTTGTGTGTATAGGGAAATTAGTTAATTAATTAAAGGAAACAGCTCATATATATATATATATATATAACATGAATAACGATTGTAAAATCTCGTTAATTTGTTTATAAAACACAAGGCATAACTTTATTTCCACTACTAATATAAAATGCGCCTGATTATTTTAAATTAAGACAAGTTACTATAGGATTTCATTATTATATAAGTAAGTCCTGGAGTATTGCATCGCTTCATATAAAAAGTTTCTAGCATCGAATGGTTGTGGTCTAGTGAAGGGATCTTCTATTTCCCATCCAGGAGGTCGCGTGTTCGATCCCGGTGTCATGGTTTTTTCTTCTCTCGTCCTTATCTGTGTCACTAAATGGAGTTCAAATCCCTTTATAGTGAGACAGTAAAAATTCTAGGAGTATTTATTGACAAAAACTTAAATTGGAATACACAATAAACCATACATGCAAAACAGTCTTCTCAATAATACATTCATTAAATCGTGTACGAAATTGTTTGTCATTCGCCCTTAGGAAAAAGTTAGTAGAAACACTTGCAGTGCCCCATTTTGATTATTGTGACACTCTTTTTACAGACTTAAATATTATTTTCACTCAAAGACTTCAACGTGTTCATAATTCTTGCGCACGTTTTATTTGTGGTATTCGCAAATTTGACCATGTTACACAGTCCCTGGAACAATTATCGTGGCTTCGTCTAAGAGATCGTAGAACTGTCCATTCCTTATCCCTTCTCTATAAAATACTTCACACATCATCGCCTAATTATTTATCACGCCGCTTCATCAGACTATCCGACACACATAATCTTGACACTCGATCCCATCAGCACATTGTACTTTATATCCCGCCTCATCACACTGTATATTATTCATTATCTTTTACGGTGTCACTTACCAAAACATGGAATTCCCTTCCGCCCTATGTCAGAGACTGTCAAACTATAACATCCTTCAAAAACAAACTAAAGAATTATTTAATAACAAACTAACTTATACACCTCACTGATAATATTATTTTAGCAATATTAATATATTTAATTATTTATGAAAATAATATTAAGAATAACAAATATTTTTATTTGTTTTGTTTTAAATATTGTATAATCGTAAAATTAGTTTTCTATATCTCATTATTTTCCTTTGTTTTTTATATACACTAGACAGGGACAATTTAATATGCCTTGCTTGTATACATTTTATTATTAGTTTTAGTCTTAATTTTAACTAATATTAACTGGTTGTATTATAGATCGTAATATGTATATTAGATATTATCTTTTGATCAAATTTTTACTTAGTGTTTAATATTAGAGTTAATTAAGATTGTTATATTCTTATGTAATATATGTTTGTCCTGGTGAGTGGAAGAGAAGGCCACATGGTCTTAACTCCACCAGGCTAAATAAATCTAATCTAATCTAATCTAATCTAATCTAATCTATCTCAATTAATTTTCTTAGTTTTGTTTTTTTTTGTTTTTTTTTTTTGCTTTGTTTTATTTACAGCATGTACCGCACTGCTTATATTCGCGAAATTATTTTACATTGCACGGCACACAAGGAAATAGAACGGATTTTAGTTTCTCAAATAGTTGTATATTTGTGAACCAAGCAACTAACCTTTGGTCATGCGCAGTGGCTTCGTTCTGGGACTTGAAAATTATCTGTGCGCCAACAATTATTTCAAAGGCTGTACATTTTGGCTAGAATATGGCTGTTTATTGGGATTGGTGTTTTCATTTGCATTATATGCAATTTTTTATTATATTTATGTTAACTGTACATACAATTATAGAACTGTACAATACATAGGGAAATATTTTAATGCATTAAAAGTTAATATTTCAACACCAACTGTACAACATTTATGTAAATGTAAATATTTCTTCCCTGGTGCAAAATAAACGTGTCTAATATTTGTAGATGCCACAAAATTCTTCAAAAAATTTTAAAATTACTCGTATATTAATTTAACTCTGTCCGCCGCTGTGGTCTCGAGGTAGCGTCCTGCCTTGTCACGCAGCGGGCCCGGGTTCGATCCCCGGTCGGGGCAGTTTTTCTGGGTGAGGTTCCTACCGGGGTTTTTCCTCACCTGTAAGACAAATGTCAGGAAAACTTTAAGGCCCAAACGGTCCCCGAAATCATATGGCCATCATCCTTATCATTATCATTACCATCATCATCCTTCACCGGTGTGGAAAGCAACGGGAAGCTACCACACCTACACAATTCCCTAGTAAAGCTGCAAGCATAGCATGAAAATGCTATGATTGCAGTGAAAGACCTGCTCTCGGGCAGAATTACTGTGGATGGATATATACAGTCTAGGATTTAAAGACTGATCAGGGCTCGCTTGGGTTAGGTTGTGGACATGCAAATTTCTAAAAAAAATTACGGTTGATCACGTTATGCGAATATCGTCCAATGTTGGGGAACTCTGAAGACGAAATACATACTTTATCTTATTCACACATACAAACACAAGACAGGACACACACCCAGACCCAAGGCGGTGATTTAAAAATCCCTTACCCCGCCGGGAATCGAACCTGGGTCGTCGGAGTGGAAGGTAGGGCTCTACAGACTACGCCACGGCGAGGGACACAATAACCTATCACTATACTAGTTTCGAGCTAAGTTCCAGTTGTACTGTAAACAAACTGCATAAGGCATTACTCCGCCGATTCCAATGGATGAACCGTGGTGCTATTTTACCCGCCATATGGCTGAATTGAGTAAGAAACTGTCATCGATAGAAATATTTTTGTTAGGCAACTTCATATTTTACGGGAAATAAGACTGAATAGAAAGTAAGATGGCAGGCCTACCATTAATAAGAAGTTTCATTTCTTATTTATTTATTTATTTATGACAAAACATTATAAATAGGCCTATCTAATCAGACGTTTATGATTTACCGTGTTGTCAATAGACATCCTTTACTTACAATTTCATTACGATCAGAATATATGCTCCGTCTGACTCGCCAGTCTGTTATTTTCATTGGTTAATATATGATATTTTTAACTAAACTGTTTGAAAACATTCAAATTGATTTCCTTCTCTCCTCTTTTCAAATGGTTTCTTTTCCAATGTTTAAAGAAATTCTATAGAAAGCGACCATTTAGAAAAAAAATAGAAATCCCAACGTATTCTGAATTGTGCGTGAGTAAAAATATAACAATGTTTATTTAATCTATTAAAATTGTAATTATATATTTTATGATTCTCTCACATAACTCATTATCACTATTATTATTATCTCTGTTTGGTGGAGCAAAAATATTACAACAAATAGAAAATTACAAATATATCAAACCATAATTCAGAGCATTTTAACATATGGTGCTGGAGTCTGGCAAATTCCTACCAGGGAAATGAAAAGAATTTTAAGTACAGAAATGGATGTTTTAAGAAGATCAGCTGGAAAATATAGAATGGATAGAATACGAAATAAAGAAATAAGTGAAATTATGGATGTACAAGAGGAGCCGGACATCATAGACATCATAGAAAATAAAATATTGCAGTGGTATGGTCATGTCAAACGAATGCCAGAGAGCAAAGATTGCCAAAAATTGTTATGGAATGGATCCCAATGGAAAGGAGGAAGAGAGGAAGACCGAAGAAAACTTGGATAGAAGGGGTACAAGCAGCTATGAATATCAGAAGAATGGAGGAAGATCAATGGATGGATAGAGAGGTATGGCATTTGGTTTCCGGAAGACGACGGCGGCAGTTGCCATGATACCGGATGATGATGATGATTATTATTTTTATTGTTAGGGGAAAATGATTGCACGATGGAGATTGGAATAACAAAGAGGGATGTGGAGGAGAATGACAGTAGATTAATTGGGCGGGGGAAGATGTGAAAAATTGTGAAACCTGCTTATTATTATTATTATTATTATTATTATTATTATTATTATTATTATTATTATTATTATTATTATTATTATTATTATTATTATTATTATTATTATTATTATTATTATTATTATTATTATTATTATTATTATTATTATTATTTTATTTTATTATTATTATTATTATTATTATTATTATTATTATTATTATTATTATTATTATTATTATTATTATTATTATTATTATTATTATTATTATTATTATTATTATTATTATTATTATTATTATTATTATTATTATTATTATTATTATTATTATTATTATTATTATTATTATTATTATTATTATTATTATTATTATATTTATTATTATTTCTTTCCCATGTCAACTCTGCATTGTGTAGCTTATGCATATTATGTACGATTAACCAACATGTAGATAATTCATAATTGTTATCACATACGTAGTAGTGGTTAAGGCACTGCGCTACAAGCCGGAGCGACCAGGGTTCGAGTCCCGGTGGAGGTCAGGATTTTTAAACTGACCCAAACATTCTGGCGGCACTATGGCCCTGGGATCGACTCAGTCTCCAACGGAAATGAGTACCAGACGCTTGTTCTGGGGGTAAAGACGACCGTCACGCAGGGCTGACAATCCAGCTGACATCAAGTGCCGATTGTCCAGAAAAAGTGGGAGCCTTAACCTCCTACTACCTCAAGGGCCTCCTGAGGCCTGTAGTGGGATTACTTTACTTTACTTTTATCAATACTAATAAAATTCATTGTTAAAACCGTTGAGGTGGAGAGTCATAAAATAAAATCAGTTAAAATATATCTTCTTAGGTGAAATCCGTCGTCCTCAACTTATAAAATATGTATTCTCTATGCATGTAGGCCTTTCAGAACATCCGTTCCATCTTCAGCAGGTCCTTCTTCTCTACAATATGTAGTATGATGGTTGATGCTGCTGGTCCTAATGTGGTATTGCCAGCAGCAACCATCATACTAGATATTGTAGAGAAGAAGGACCTACTGAAGATGGAACGGATGTTCTGAAAGGCCTACATGCATAGAGAATATATATTTTATAAGTTGAGGACGAAGGACCTTACCTAAGAAGGTATATTTAACTTATTTTATTTTTACTTTTATATGTATAATTTAACCCAAGTGAAGTGGAAGAGAAGAATTTACGGTTTTTACTCTAAATATCAGGTAAAATAAATAAATAATTGGGTTGTAAGGGGTAGTGACGTGTGTATAACCTCTCCTACCCAATTCTCATCCTCACCTTCTCGTGGTACAACCCGTTTTCACAAACGAGGCTCTGAGGACCGAGTCACGGCGGTATAACCGTTCCATCGGGTACTGAGTAAATGCAGTATCCTAAAGTCTGTCCAGAGACTAAAAGGTAGCAGCCCTACCACTGGACTACTTAGCGTCGGGCCAGTAACCTGTCCTAAGGAACTTCAAAACTACTTTCAAGTCTCAACACGAAAAAATCCAGAATCTTCGGAGGACTGCAGGATACACACTACTAGATCACAAAAAAAAAATGAAGACATCTTAGAAGAATTACACATGGAATCTTTAGAAAACAAAATTTCTGATTATAAGTCAAGATGGATACAACATGTTCATCGAATGGAAGATCACAGAATACCCAAACAAATGTTAAGATATCAACCTGCAGGAAGAAGAAGACCAGGACGTCCACTCAAAAGACTTTTGGATGGTGTTTCTCTTGAGGCCGAAACAGGTCAACAAATTGGCCTAAATTCGTGAATGTACTATGATGATGATGATGAAATAAATAATAACTTATATACATATGTGCTAGATAATATATATTTTTATTATTTTTATTTTCCTTATTACGAGTGTTAGAGAGCGAACTATATTTTCTTACACGCTTAAAAATGAAACCATTATTCGACCAATGAAAATACAGTCATACATATGTGTTGTTTACATTACAACTGGAACTTAGCTCGGAAGAGGTATAGACTTCGTCGAGTCTACGACAGGGAAGCAACAGCTGGAAGCGCTAGCCACTGAAGATGCCCTCCGCAGTTGAGCGAGAAACGTCTGGAAGAAACGCCAGTTATAGACCACGGCCACATAGCCCGGAATCTTTTATTACCATGATTACCGGCCGTGAAAGCCTGCATTCCACTATAGACTTTAATGTTTGAAGTTCTACACAAAACAAACGTACTAGACTTCCACAGCCTCCTGAATACCTAGTAAATTATTGAATATTAAGTGAAATAACTTGGATTTTAAAATTTTCAGATTCAATTCTACCTTAAAAAGTTGAACAACAGACATCTGTATTAAATAAAATGAGCTTTCATAATCATTAATGTAAAGAGTTCGGGCTACATGTATACTAATGGAAGACACCGCTATATTTTAGGAAGTTATTAAATAAAGCTAGTCATTATAGCTGAAAATAAGGAACGTGTTATTTTGAAATATCCTGTAGCGAGTAAGAAAATTGCTTGTGTGCATGACTCATAGGTATCTACGTCATCCGATCGAAGAGCAAGGTTCGCTTTTAACTATTCACACGATGTGGGAGGAGGGGGGGATTCCCCAAACACCTGGGCCCACACCCACTTCCAGGCACCGGTTCACAATGCTTATAAAGCCCGGCCACAATGACAACAATGTCCCCATCAGGACACGCTTCACACTCCTGAATACTCGTTATTCATCCAAAATAGTTATCTTTTAGTCTAACTTCAGCCAGTATTTGTGAAGAAAAAAATTTCTTTTAGTAGTGTTTTCATTTCCCTCCATGGTATCTTTACCTTCTCGTGGTGGAGTGGCTTGCGTGCTTAAATGATCCCAAGTGCTATGCGGTAGCATTGCTGCCGATAGGGTTACCCATGCCGGACTGGTCGAAGGTGATAAGCCAGACGAAAAAAGAACCTTGGTCGAAAGAGTGGTGATCTTTCACCGTAAAAATACAACCGTCAAGAAATGCGGACATGGGTTCAACTGGGGTAAAATTTTCAGGAGGTCAGATAGTCCCCCATTCGGTTCTCCGGGCGGGGACTACTTCAGGGAACCCATGCAAAAAGCTCAAACACAGGGACATGTTCCTAGGAACATGGAATGTTAGGACTTTATACAATAGCGGGGCACTAGAGATATTAACGCAGGAATTAGATAAATCGCCCTTGGATATAGTCGCTTTACAGAAAGTTAGGTGACCAGGAGAAGGTAGTCAGTAATCAGGAAGATTTGCATTATACTACGGGGGCGCAGAAAGACCTGAATTTGGAACGGGTTTTTAGTCAGAAGGAGGATCCTATCCGCTATCCGAGATATTAAGTTTGTTAGTGATAGGATATCATACATAATTCTAAAGGGGAAACGACATGATTTTATAATTGTAAATGTACATGCCCCCGCAGAAGATAAAGATGACAAGAATACCAAGAATGAGGTGGGAGAATAAGATTAACTATGATTTGAGGGAAGTCGATTATACAGGGAATGATTGGAAAGCATTAGCTTAGGATGGGGATTTATGGAGAGCTTGTGTCCGTGCGGCCATGAACCTACGGGTTCGATAGTGCCAGTGAGTAAGTAAGTAAGTGTTTTCATTTAAGAACAGCCCTCGCTAATTGAAACATTCTACTCCCAAAAATTCACTGTTTACTCATACTGCTATGTTGTTTCGTAGAAGATTGGCATGTTGGAATCTGTTTGGAAGAGTCGTGAGCGAAAAGAAAAACAATAAAATTCTTGGATTTTATATGAAAATTGAGAAAGTACAAAATTGGGTCTAACGCAGAAATTATCATTATTGATAATGACAAAGGTTAAGTGATCCCACATCAGGCCTTAGGAGGGCCTTGGATTAGTAGCAGGTTAAGGCTCTGAGCAATGTGCACTTGGTATCAGCGGGGTTGTCAGCCCAGCGTGATGGCCGACTTTACTCTAAGAACTAGGTTCTGATATTCATTTTAATTAGAGGCTGAGTCAACCTCAGGCCATAATACCGCAAGAATGGATAGCATAGTTTAAACATCCTGACCCCACCGGGACTCGAACCCGAGATCTTCCGGCTTGTAACGTATAGCCTTAACCAACTACGCTCAGTGTGTCCCCGTATTCAGCGATCAACAGAATAAAATTATGTTTAATTGCTAGATACGAAATTAGACTTTTCTGGACTAACAATTGATACTGATCACAGAAATGTAGGGTCTATTCAGTTTTACACCATCACGTCCGGATTTTAAATTATGCACAAAATAAATATGTATGAAAATGCAGGTGAGTTTCTTCACTGCAGAGATATTCTCAAACTTGTTCCTTTAAAAACTATACTACATTCACATTAAAAATTAGATTAGATTAGATTTATTTAGCCTGGTGGAGTTAAGGCCATGAGGCCTTCTCTTCCACTCACCAGGACAAACATATATTACATCAGAATACAGGATAATTCAAAAGTCACTATACATTTTGATGATACAGTAAGTGTATTAATTTTTGTTGCAGGTAATATAACAGTTTGCTAACCAAAGAAGGAAGAATAACTGTTGTTTCTGCTCGTCTTCGTGGTATGGCGTATGAACAAACGCGGGTAGATTTTGCCCGTAAATTTAGGAAACCAGGCCCCACCAGGCTGGCTATAAAGAACCTGGTCAATAAATTTTGAGCGTACTGGTAGTGTTGCAGATGAAGAGCGTCCAGGAAGACCGGTCGTACCACCAGATACAGTGCAAAATGTACAGGATGCGATCACTCGCATCCCCTCTGCATCAACCAGGAGACTTAGTAGAGAGCTGGGTATTCCTCAAACCACTGTGTGGAGAACTCTCTGCTACAAATTGCACAAACGTGCATATCACATCCAGGTCGTGCATAAACTTGAAGCTGAGGATATGCATCCACAGAAGCTGCATGTCATGATCTACTAGAAGCTGTGGAAAATAACAATTAAACGGAAAAAGTCTTACTTAGTGATGATTTATCACATGTGGACATGCCAATAGACACAATTGCAGGATATGGGCAGAGGAACAACCAAATGCAGGAGTGGGAACGGGACACACCCAAAGTAAATGTGTGGTTAGGATTAACCAGGTCAACAGTTTACGGGCGCTTCATATTTGTAGAGAAAACTGTTACTGGAAACGTATACCTCGACATGTTGGACCAGTTTTTGGAACCACAATTGATACCTGATGGTATTATGGATGCTATTGTTTTTCAAGAGGATGAGGCACCACCTCATTTTGCCATTACGGTTCGAGACTACCTAAATCAAGCTTTTCTCGTTAGATGGATTGGCCATGCAGCGCCAATGATGTGGCCTTCCCGCTCCCCAGACGTAATATCTTTAGACTTTTTTGCCTGGATATTTACAAAGTCTGACGTGTATCAGATGATGATATGTAACATTGAACAGCTAAAACACCGGATTAGAGCCGCGGCTGCTAAGATTACACCAGCTATTCTTGAGAAAGTGTTTCGCAGTGTAGTGGAGCGATGGTCGTTGTGTCTAGACGTGCAAGGTGGTCACATTGAAATGCATTGAAATTATGTCCTACTGTGGCATATGGTTCAGTATTATTAAATAATGTGTAATAATACCTGTCTGAACACAAAATGTGTAGTGACTTTTGAATCACTCTGTATAACAATCTCAATTAATTCTAATATTAAATACTAAATAAAAATTTGATCAAAAAGATAATATATATTATATTATGATCTATAAAGCAACCAGTTAATGTTAGTTAAAATTAAGACTAAAACTAATAATAAAATGTACACAAGCAAGACATATTAAATTTTCCCTGTTTAATGTATATAAAAAACAAAGAAAAATAATGAGTTATAGAAAATTAATTTTACGATTATACAATATTTAAAACAAAACAAATGAAAGAAAGTGTATCATTAATATTATTTTCATAAATAATTAAATGTATTAATTGTTAAAAGAATACTATCAGTGAGGTGTATAAGTTAGCTTGTTATTAAATAATTCTTTAGTTTGTTTTTGAAGGATGTTATAGTTTGACAGTCTCTGACATAGGGCGGAAGGAAATTCCATGTTTTAGCAAGTGAGACCGTAAAAGATAATGAATAATATACAGTGTGATGAGGCGGGATATAAAGGACAACGTGCTGATGGGATCGAGTGTCAAGATTATGTGTGTCGGATAGTCTGATGAAGCGGCGTGATAAATAATTAGGCGACGATGTGTGAAATATTTTATAGAGAAGGGATAGGGAATGGACAGTTCTACGATCTCTTAGACGAAGCCACGATAATTGTTCCAGGGACTGTGTAACATGGTCAAATTTGCGAATACCACAAATAAAACGTGCGCAAGAATTATGAACACGTTGAAGTCTTTGAGTGTAAATAATATTTAAGTCTGTAAAAAGAGTGTCACAATAATCAAAATGGGGCATTGCAAGTGTTTCTACTAACTTTTTCCTAAGGGCGAATGGCAAACAATTTCTTACGTGTTTTAATGAATGTATTATTGAGAAGACTGTTTTGCATGTATGGTTTATTTGTGTATTCCAATTTAAGTTTTTGTCAATAAATACTCCTAGAATTTTTACTGTCTCACTAAAAGTGATTTAAACTCTATTAAGTGACACATGCGAGACTGTGTTTAGGTTAATTGTAGATAATAGTCTCTGGTGACCCATAATGATTGATTGTGACCTCCTAGGATTTAATTGCAGTCCATATTTAACTGTCCAAGTCATTAGTGAGTCAAGATCCTCGTTAATTTTGGTAACAGCGTCATTTAGAGACGTGTCTGTGTGGATGTAGATTTCCATGTTGTCTGCAAATAAATTATGTTTGCAATGCTTTAGGGAGTTATATATGTCATACCAATACTCAAAGTAACATTTTTAATACGTTCACTTGATTGAGTGATGGATTGGAATGCTTAGCGGATGTTTGCATTTTATGCACTTTTTTTAAGCATCTCGACACACATCCAACAATAATCCGCCATCGTTCCAGAAGTCTCAGCAATGTGTTTCCATGTACTTAATGTCCTAATGGAATCTCTCACCTGTCTCATCACTTATTTCCACATATTTAAATATATAAATGCGAATGCATGAAATGCAGCTTAAGTGACATGCATCCCACATGCATCCAGCAATTCTTGTGAACTCCTTGTTTGAAGTCAGGGGATTTCGTTTCCCTATATAGTTAATACAAAGCTATCTATCTACCTACCTATCTATCTACCTACCTATCTATCTACCTACCTACCTATCTATCTACATATCTATCTATCTATCTATCTATCTATCTATCTATCTATCTATCTATCTATCTACCTACCTACCTATCTATCTACCTACCTATCTATCTACCTACCTATCTATCTACCTATCTATCTACCTACCTATCTATCTATCTACCTACCTATCTATCTACCTACATATCTATCTACCTACCTATCTATCTACCTACCTATCTATCTATCTCTACCTATCTATCTATCTACCTATCTATCTATCTACCTACCTATCTATCTACCTACCTACCTATATATCTATCTACCTATCTATCTACCTACCTATGTATCTATCTACCTATCTATCTATCTACCTACCTATCTATCTACCTACCTATCTATCTATCTACCTACCTACTATCTACCTACCTACCTATCTATCTACCTACCTACCTATCTACCTACCTACCTATCTACCTACCTATATATCTACCTACCTATCTATCTACCTACCTATCTATCTACCTACCTATCTATCTACCTACCTATCTATCTACCTACCTATCTATCTATCACCTTCTTTAAATTGAATGACTCTCAAATTACAAAATGTTTCACTTGGATATGGAAAAAAAAAAAATTGTTTCTAAAAGAAGCTGTCGCAAAATTTCGGATTGCAACAGGACATGACTGTCATCGTCTGGGAATATTGAACAATCCTCTCTGTATGCTGTGTAGGACTGGTACCAATATGGATTCTACCCACCTACTCCACTGTTCTGCACTAACAACTTCTACACTCCATCAACGCTACTGGGAGGCAAGAGGGAAAATGATCTCACTGCAAACCTCCTAATCTACTTAAGATTATTGTATTTATATTTTTACAGTGTTTTTATGTTATTGTTTCTATTGTGTATAGTTATTATAAATATGTTAATAAGGTCTGTCATTTGGGTGAATGATCTGTATTTCAAGTGCCCTGCATTAAATAAATAAATAAAATCACTTGGATATGGAACCCTTCGAATTTCTCTTTCCAAGAATTTTAAGAAAGTTTTAGCCAAGCCGAGTTGTATGTGAAGAGATGGAAGAAGCCCTTTACAAAGTAAATATCCAGCACGCCACTGACAAATAGCTGAAATTAACGTAGCACAATTGAATGGAAGTGTAAATGCATTTCACGGTAGCAAGATATTGAATAAGCTTGTATGCAGTCATACGAACACAGAACTAGCATTACCCACTGTAATATAATCTGTGTTCCGCGATATTCAACCTAATATACTGTCAATCTACCTGCATCTCCTTCCACATGTCGAAGATATTGGAAATCGTACTGTAACCCCTGTCAATTGATTCCAATCCATGTACAATACCGCAGAAAATCTAAGACGCCGTGTATGTAGGCGACTGTTCCAATAGCGCTGAGTAGCGTGTGGACTGATCGTTTCTCTGCAGGCGTTATTACAAGTTAAAATCTTCAACACAGTATTTATAATTTTGTAGTTAAGAGTTATAAGATTATAGATAAAAATGAGGATTATTTTAGAAACTAAATGTGAAAAAGGAAAGGTTTCCACTCTAAAAATGTCTTGGCATTATGCATGCATGGCATTAAATTCAAAATTACACTCTTTAGTAAACGTCCGCAAGCTGTAAGAGCATATTCAATTATCCTCTCCATGCAATGTGCGGGAAAATTGGCAACACATTATGGAATGTTGTAAAATAATTTATATTGCAGTTTCAATAGCAGAGATTTCTCAGACCAGATAGTGGAAGTTTGGCAAGATAAGATCTCTCGTGGCAATCGAACGCTAAGACTGAGTATGCAATTTCTTGGGCACTGTAAGAAAATTGAGAGAGTAAAATTCGGGTTAAACGAATAAATTCTTATTACTAAAAAAACCAGCCTCATGGTCTTCTAAACAAAACTTCTATCTACGGTTCATTAATTTATGAAGTCACGGATTCAATCCCCGATCGGACTGCAGGAAATGTTCCTTATACAGAATTGCTCCATTAGTCGCCAATAGTCTGGAATTTAGGTTACGTTTATTTTAATGACTCTCTCGATGCTTCATTATCTTATCTTTGCGGTGATGTAACTTCGCTTAAGGCGTTTCAACCGCAAATGTGGGCTACAATTCCGTCCATACCAGGAGAGAAGATCAGAAATGTCATACCAGATGAACTAAAAACACAATAATAATAATAATAATAATAATAATAATAATAATAATAATAATAATAATAAAATTTCAATGTCGTAATTGTTTTCAGAATTATATGTCTTACAAATAATATCATTTTCTACGGGTGAATCATAAATATGGCTATATGTTTGATCACGTTGTGTGATGAAAATATTACCATTACAGGAAATATGAAATTACCGTTGGAAAGGCAATTATTCAAATTATAACAATGGTATAAAACAAAACAATGTAGAACTTACGTCATTAGTCAAAATGGCGTTGAATATGTAACAGCAAATTACAATTGCTACATGGGCAATAACGTGTGCTAATGATTATGAGGCCGCAAGACGGGCAAGACGTGAGTTTAACGTAGAATTGCAGCTGTCGACTGTGGGGAAGTGGAGAAAACAACTGCTGGAAACGGGAAGGATGCATAAAATCAAACCTCCTGGAAGCCTCGCATTAGCACAGATGCAAAAACAACGAAGAGAATTGTGGAGGAGTTCGACGCTAGCCCACAAAAATCAACCCGCCAAGCTGCACGTTGGTGATGCACGTTGGTGTTTTGTTCTATTGTTGTAATTTGAAGGATTCTCTTTCCAATGATAACATCATATTTCCTTTAATAATAATATTTTCGTCACAAAATGCGATCAAACTTATAGCCATATTTCTGAATGACTCTGTAATGTAATGTTGTGTCTCGGGGAGGTTTGATCCACTTCGAATTTATTACAAAGTGACACACTCGATGTGGATCGTAATTCTCAAGAAGCGGAAAGGATTCATGAAATCTTGAGGATCGCGGATTCAAACCCGACTGGATCCTACATTGCACGAACATCATGAAAAAATTAATTGAAGAATTGGGAGGAATCGAACTGGCGTCTTCATATTACCTTCTATTTAGATCCACAGCTGATTTATTTCGTGAAATTTCGAAAACACTGCAAACATCGAAAATATTGAAGTGGGTCTCAACGAATTATTTCCATCAAAACTAGAGATAGTATCGTCGCGAGATTTATTATCCTCGCTCAAAAAAGTTCCAAGATCGTAGAATCTACCGGTATCCTTTTAAGGTAGTTTAGTTGTTTTTGTCATAAAATATTCCAAATAAAATGTAGTTAAAAATCAAACAGTGCATTGTTCTCCCAGTTTAATTTTCATATACTGCATTTATTCTCTGCATCTTCTTTTAAGTTTTGATTTATAGACTTGATCCTAGCCGTATAAATGGGTTCTTCATAGATATATATCCATGTATGAAAAGAGGAGATATAATAAGTAATAGGTGTAATTTATGAGTGTAGATCGTACGTTGGTGTATAGGCTTATATAGTGCCACCAGCAGTGATGACGTTATACCAAGTTGAATTTCTTTAATAAAACTACACACTGATTTAACTTAAAATTTCGTATCTTCTTTTATAGGTTTCTCACTAATTTGATTTACATTCAGATATAATTATTCTCCTTTAAGTGTTTGATGTATCACAATATCACCTTAAGTTTTACCCTTCTGGCTCGCAGATGCACCGATTTTTTGTTCACACACTCACTCCACTTAGGGCAAATCGTCAAACATTATTATTGACTCACGACAGACTCGCATCCGTTTTACATGCGAAATTCGAATTATCTGGAAACCCAGCTTTGTTTGAACTCTTGAACATTCCAGAAATATTTTGTTATCGAACAGAAATCTCGAGAGGTGGATTTCTCTAGAAAGCGATGCATTGATTCACATAGAATGTTCCCAGCGGGCATTTTCGACTTAGTATTTGCTTACTCACTTGTAAGGCCATACTTAAGTCTCGCTGTAGCCCGCGAAATTCAAAAGCCAGCCCATGTGTGTATATATATATATATACCTAGTGTTCTTTAATCACTGAACAATAATACGGCACGGAGGGCCACACAACCCTCTATTTATAGAAAACAAATAGTTAATTTATTCCAGTACAGAAAAATATAAGCATAGTCAAGTTGCAGGATATAAGTGATTGTTTCAGATATTAATTCTGTGTTCATTGTATTAGCATACTCTATATTATGTGTGTATTCTTCCAAGTTTTATTTATAGGCTACATTTTTATTTATTAATTAAATAAAAATAAAACGTAGTTTTATTTGATTTTCATATTTATTATATAATTCAGTGACTGCTGTTTCGATACACTGTACCTTTTTCAGACATGTTAAAATCATAATTTGTTAACATGTCTGAAGAAGGTACAGTGTACCGAAACAGCTGTCACTGAACTATATAATAAATATGAAAATCAAATTTTATTTAATTAATAAATATGGATTTTCATCAAGTAAACACCAACTCAATTGATTACATTTTTATTGTACAAAGTACATTATCTGCAACAATGAGATACGTGGATGAGAGAGACAGAGAGAAAAACAGGGAGAGAGAATATCTTACGTCTACTATTTTGTATGTACAGGACTTCCAATATAAAACCGGACACGCCTCACGGGGTTTCACCCGTCAGGCTGCGCTCTCTCCTCGTCCGCATTTCACTCTGCCAGCCGCAGAGTGTCCGGTTTTATACTGGAAACCCTATATAAGAAAGTATTCTATTTTTTTCTTTAAAATGCGACAGGAATAAGCACAAATGGCCAAAGAGGCCCATTCGCACTTTCATTGTCAATATACCGAGAATATTCAAAATGTGAACAAAATTTCAAATATGGATTCGAATGTCGGGAGGGAGCACGCCATAGTGTAGTTGGTTAAAGCAATATACTACAAGGCGGAAGGTCAAGGGTTCAAATCCCGATGAGATCAGAATTTTTAAACTCATCCAAACCTTCTTGCGGCAACATAATACTAAGGTCGATACATTCCTAATTGAAATGAGTACCAGATGCTTGTTCTAGGGATAAAAGTGGGCGTAACGGAGGGCTAACAACCCGACCTATATCAAGTTGCCATTGTGTAAAAACTGGGAGTCTTAACCTCCCACTATAACAAGGGCCTCGTAAGGAATCATTTTTATTCACATGTTGGATAACCAACTTTTATAAGATTCATGATGTGTTCCGTTGAGGTATGATTCAAAATTGAAATATAAAATTATGGAATATTCACCTGAAAGTCCCGAAAGCGCTACAGTTAAATAATTAATTAAGTTGAGGAGACGGACCTTTCAGGTGAATATTCCATAATTTTATATTTTAATGTTGGATAAGGGAAAAAAACTTATAAGAATATGGGTTCCGAAATATTCGATTACCGCACTATATGGATTACAAATTCACTAAAGTGTGTTTGTCTGTTGGACTCCGTGCACTAATGACGCAGATTGTGTTCATACGCATAGAGGAACGTTCAAAAAGCTCTTCTTTTGTCTAAATACATCCACAGGTAGTTTCGTTAACATCTGAACATGCTTTCAAATTTCCGGCATAGCTCATGTCAGTGGAGTGAGCCACTTTTCATGGCATTTCATACTTCTGCAGACTCTCTTTTATTTGCAAATTGTTCATGATTCAATGTGTATTACATTCATAACTTTCTAGTAAATTTGTGTTTATGTGTGTGTGTAATGTTCAGGGGTTAACAATGAGATTATTATCCTCTTTGTTTCCCAGTGTTTTGCTACTACATATTGATTTTTTTTTAATTTTCAGATATAGACACTTTATATTAGAGACTGCATTGTTTTCAACGACTATTTAACTCATGCCCCAAATGGGAGTCAATGACCAATCACGTTTCAATGATTTCTGTTTTACAACCAATCAGAGTCGTGTTTCACCAAATATTTATCAGTGTTATAATTACCATATTAAAGAAAGATCCTCCTTACAATATTGCGTTCCTTTGGCAATAAATAGTATGATCTGGTTGCAGTGATAAACAAAAGAAGCAGTAGAAGCGTACCTATCGTTTCTCATTTGTTTTCAAACATCGCCGTTTACATTAAATATATAAATATTTTAAAATAACTATAGTTAAATAATGATTTGTGAGTAAACAGCTTAATTTTATTCGTTAAATAGTCCTAACAAATGCCACTCTTGATTTCCAAATTATCGATAAATTCACGACTCACGAAGTGAGGAGTGAATTTATCGATAATTTGGAAATCATTCGTGGCATTACTTATGATAAGGACTTTGAGTTGGCCCTATTTACTACTTGTAGATCCTATTCAAACGGCCCACACTCTTTCTATGTACTTTTTGATGTGATAACAAGATTCCCTTTCCCTCTCCTCTGAACCCCTTTCTACTGCCATACTTAGATTATCTAGAGATGGCTGTGAAGGACCGAATCATGGAAAATTACTAACATTTAAAAATTATAAAATAAATCATCAATGCTTTCGGAAGGATAAGTTTCAATTTTCTTTTTCAATTTTTAAAAGAAAGATAATAAGTATGAATTGTCTAAAATAATATTAATTTTAATTTATTTCATAAAAGACTAGACAATCATTGAAAATGACTCACCCTGTATGTAGATGGTTCCGCATGTCTCCCGAATCCGCCATCTGTAAATACAAATAAATTTAAAAATCACAATTAAATTGCAGAAAATGTATAGATTCGAAAAGTAAAACGAAATTAATTCTCACAGATTACCACCACAACACAGTAAGTGTAGTTTCAAATTTGAATAAAAAATGCGCTACGTTTGTTAGAAATCCTATTGCAATAAGATTATTGATTTATCTAATATTTAGTAAAATAAACAATTTAATATATAATATCGCTGCTTGATAGTTAGACAGTAACCAATTATCTTCTGCTGAGGATGGGATAGGTCCCGATAAGCCTACCTTGTTTAAATACTTTTAACAGTTCAGGATATTGCAAAATCTTAATATATAAAAATTACGTGTCACGTTGTTTGTCCGCGATGGGATCCTAAACTACTGAACAGATTTTATAAAATTTTGCACACTGTGTGCTGTTTGATCCAACTTGAGACCTACGGTTGTTTATAACTAAATGTATAGTCGCATTATTTTTTATTGCAAATTATTTGTTTATTATTTAGCAAAGAGTAATAATTATCTGTGAGTTCCATACGATTCTAACAGACGACGGTGTAAGGTAATTGGTTTATTATTTAACCAGGTGGTTGTGCTTTTTGTTGCAACCGCGAATTTCAATCGAATTACAAATATTGATTATTTCATAATTTAAGTGTGTTCAGTGTTTATTTTATTTTCAATATATTGATAATAATATTAATTTCGTGTGTAAGTATTAGTTTTAAGTAATCTGGCTGAAAGACAGCAACTTACTTTAAATTTAACTGGACCGAGAAGGGACATTGAACAATATGGCGAATCAGTTCTAGAGACCATGAATGATAAGATATGAAGTGAATTTCCCCAAATTGGTATAGGCCTATGTGACATAAATCTTACATTTAAGAATGTCGATTTAAAAACATATGAAGGTCCTAAGGAACGGAATAACAGAACTGTAAGTAAGTCTGTTAGTTATAATAATATGCCTAATATTACAGAATTAAATGAAAAACAAGATGACTACAATATATCACAAGATGATATTACTATACAGAAACTTCTTGATGATGATGAGAATCCAAACTGCCAACAAGTTCGTAGAAAAAAACGAAAGTATAATGAAATCAGCAAGCCTCCTCTAAATATTCCATCAATAAATGTATATAATCCTTATGATACACTTATGGATGATACTGAGAATGCAGACAACATAAATTCATCTCAATCAACAAAACCAGTTCCACATAAACCACCACCCATATTTATACCGGGTATAGTTAACGTACCAGAACTAAAAAATTGTGTAAAACAAAAACTTTCTGATTTAGATTTCTCACTTAGTTTACTACAACATAATTTAACGTATACCTTAGCCACAGCAACGCGTGGCCGGGACTTATACATATAAAACAAAGTCGGATTAGTTACACTATTTATAACTCAAGAACGGCTGGGCCGATTTTTATGATCTTTGATTTGTTGGATTTGTTTCCGCCCCGAATAGCAGATAACTATTAAAACATCGGAAAAATTAACGTAAAAATATTTAAAGGCAATACGACGTTCGCCGGGGCAACTAGTAAAGTATAATTTTATATAATATCAAGCTAATACCCGGCGTGCGCTGCTACGCCTAAATAAATAAAATGTGTTTTATATTTAGTTGGATAAATAAAAAGAAAAAAATAAATATAAATGTATGTCCTATTTATTTTTTGGGTACCCCGTGCTGATTTCCGGGCCCGGGAATCCATTTATCCCGATCTTCTTGGCATCAGTGAGCTGGAAGACAAACATATTTATTATGAGTTATTCTTAAAAGATAGACATGTGCTGCCGCGGAATTTTTTGTAGAATTTCTTGTGATATTCAATTCTGTGCGGAAATTTTTGGACCAAAGAAAGATGAACAGGCATGTGAATGGAGAATACTACATAACAGTAAACTGTATGGTCTTTATAGGAAGCCAGATTTAATAAGAATAGTCATGTCTCTTAGACTGCGATGGGCAGGACATATAGCACGAATGGGGAATGAAAGACATGCATGGAAGCTTCTTGTAGGAAAACCAGAGGGATTAGTCCAGCTGGTAGACCAAGAATGAGGTGGGAGAATAATATTAACTATGATTTGAGGGAAGTAGATTATACAGAGGATGATTGGAAAACATTAGCTCAGGATAGGGATGTATGGAGAGCTTATAACCGCGCGGCCATGAACCTACGGGTTCGATAGTGCCAGTGAGTTAGTACATTAATTTGCTTTATTGTTTATGGGTTAGGCAGCGTAAGCTATTTAAGCATCCATTAAGCTACTTTTTAGTGCACCTGTGCACTTTTTTTTAGATCCAGCACTATTTGTACGTAAGGTAATATGTCATAAGTTAATTGTTCCAGAAAAATTCTCTAATGATGGGGAAAAACATTCATATCGCTCAAATAGTTTTTGAATCCGTAAAGGACAGACAGACTCGCACTCATGTACAGAGAATGCGCCTTTACTGACTAAAAAAAATGCTTTATTAAACCAACCTGTATGAATCAGAAGACCAAAACAATGGTCGGCCTGTCTTCAGACTTAGAATATCATCATCATCATCATCATAGTACATTCACGAATTTAGGTCATTTGTTGACCTGTTTCGGCCTCAAGAGAAACACCATCCAAAAGTCTTTTGAGTGGACGTCCTGGTCTTCTTCTTCCTGCAGGTTGATATCTTAGCATTTGTTCGGGTATTCTGTGATCTTACATTCGATGAACATGTTGCATCCATCTTGACTTTTCGTGTTGAGACTTGAAAGTAGTTTTGAAGTTCCTTAGGACAGGTTACTGGCCCAACGCTAAGTAGTCCAGTGGTAGGGCTGCTACCTTTTAGTCTCTGGACAGACATTAGGATACTGAATTTACTCAGTACCCGATGGAACGGTTATACCGCCGTGACTCGGTCCTCAGAGCCTCGTTTGTGAAAACGGGTTGTACCACGAGAAGGTGAGGATGAGAATTGGGTAGGAGAGGTTATACACACGTCACTACCCCTTACAACCAACTTAGAATACGTTCTGAAAAATAATCTAAATCTAATATGTTAATGAATATAATGACGACGACTTCCATTGGGTTATGATTGCCCCATACTGAGGCGCGTAAAGCAGTTGTTTGAAATGCCTCTCTACATCACCTCTGGAATAGATCACATTTTCTTTTCTTAACAAAGTTGAACTTGAAGTAACAATAACGTGATACCCAGAGTGGCACATTCGATTAAATTCTTTAAACGTCATTTTCAAATGATTTCCCTACATCTCCTTCACATTAGTGGGATGTGTCGAAATTTAATAATGGCACTAGACAAGAGACAGTCGTTACACAAGAAGACATTTGAAGGTGCAGCTTTAATTCTTAGAAGATGTACTTGATGACGAAACAATGGAGACAAATGAAGAGGAGGAAGTCAAATGGAAGATATCGGAATTAATTACGTCTCCAGTTTTATGAACTAGAAATTACGACAAGGAGCCCACTGCCAACTTTAACGTATAACATTTCCCTAGAAATGTCGGAATGAATACTGATAAATAGATTTCATGTTATTTCCGTTTAACATAACGAACACTCCTACTTTTTCACGGAAAACATAAAACTTTTACACGCTTTATATTAGCTTGACCTGTATCTATCGATCTATCTATCTATCTATCTATGTAATGGAACCTTTCAACGCGATTTTCAACCACTTAAAATCATTGGATCGACTTGAAACTTTGTATATTTGTAGAGGACCCGTGACAATACAATAATTTCATATTTATTTTCTAAAATCCTGGCCATAATCATCAGAAAATCAAAAAAGTGTTTTTGTATCAATGTAACGGAATCTTTCAACGCGATTTTCACCCATAGAAACATTGGATCGACTTGAAACTTTGTATACTTGTAGAGGACCCGTGACAATACAATAATTTCATATTTATTTTCTAAAATCCTGCCCATAATTATCAGAAAATAAAAAAAAAGTGTTTTTGTATCAATGTAACGGAATCTTTCAAGCCGATTTTCACCCACTTAGAAACATTGGATCGACTTGAAACTTTGTATACGTGTAGAGGACCTGTGACAATACAATAATTTCATATTTTGTTTCTAAAATCCTGGTCAGAATCATCCGAAAATAAAAAAAAATGAAAACTGGTGTAATAGGTTGCGGACTTGTCAACTTTTTAGTCAATCGTTGTAAGAGCTCAGTTGATAGAGCAGTGAACTCTTAGTGGTATATAATTTCAGTAATCCATACGTCGCTGGTTCAAATCGGGCTGGGAGGGTTTTTTTATGGAAGAATATTACTTTTAGCTCATACTACAATAGTATCGAATTTAAAGATATTTACATTTTTATCTTATTCTGTAAAATATTACAACTAAAAAATAAAAAATAAATAATACTTTTAAAAAACTAAAAGAACACGCTTTATTAGAAAACTTAAAAATGAAAAATAATTTTATTTTCCAATACGCTTGGGATAAAATAAAGTGGCCAACAAAAAATCATCTCCAACACATGTAGAATAAAATTAGAGTTATCAACAAAAAGAAAATAATTTTACCATCAAAAGCGTGGGGTGCTTTTTATGATTTTTACATTTTCTTCTTAGAGAGCTTAACTTTTACCAGTATCTGTTTATTATCAAATATATTAATTGATATAGAGCACCCCACGCTTTTGATGGTAAAATTATTTTCTTTTTGTTGATAACTCTAATTTTATTCTATATGTGTTGGAGATGATTTTTTTGTTGACCACTTTATTTTTTCCCAAGCGTATTGGAAATTAAAATTATTTCTTACATCAAAGGGCACCCACTGATATTAAATTCATTAGACATTGTAATTATAATTTTATTAGTGATGATGATGATGACGATAATACTAATGATAATAGTGTCAATATTAATAAATATGTTATTATTGTATTTATTATTATTATTATTTTATCCATTTATATAAGTTTGCCTAAGAAACTGGACTAGAAAATGTAATCCAATGGGAATACCAATTAATCAACAGTATGTGTTACACCACTGCTGTTTGCAGACGACCGAATGGTGATTACTCAGGACACGGAAGATGCCTCGTACAAGACAAGGGCATTAATTGAGGAACACAAGGAATGGGGATTAAATATAAATATTAAAAAAACCGAATATCTCACGACAGAACTAGAGAGTGAAGAGAAATTACAATTTTAGAATCAGATGGGAAAAGTTATAGTGAAATTGAGAAAATAATTAGTTAAGGAAGAAAAGTAATAGGAATGTTAAATTCAGTGATGTGGAGTAAAATATTACAAATAAAACCAAGACATTGATATTTGAACCACGGTATCTTTACCTTGTCGTGGTGGAGTGGCTTGCGTGCTTAAATGATCCTGAGGGCTATGCCGGCGGTAGCATTGCTGCCGATAGGGTTACCCATGCCGGACTGGTCGAAGGTGATAAGCCAGACGAAAAAAGTACCTTGGTCGAAAGATTGATGATCTTTCACCGTAAAAATACAACTGTCAAGAAATGCGGACATGGGTTCAACTGGGGTAAAATTTTCCGGAGGTCAAATAGTCCCCCATTCGGTTCTCCGGGTGGGGACTACTTCAGGGAACCCAAAGGCTCAAACACAGGGACATGTTCCTAGGAACATGGAATGTTAGGACTTTATACAATAGCGGGGCACTAGAGATATTAACGCGGGAATTGGATAAATCGCCCTTGCATGTAGTCGCTTTACAGGAAGTTAGGTGGCCAGGAGAAGTTAGTCAGGAATCAGGAAGACAATTAAGTCTCGTAGACTGCGATGGGCAGGACATGTTGCACGTATGGGGAATGAAAGACTTGCATGGAAGCTTCTTGTAGGAAAGCCAGAGGGAAAACGCCCAGTTGGTAGACCAAGAATGAGGTGAGAGAATAACATTAACTATGATTTGAGGGAAGTAGATTATACAGAAAATGATTGGAAAGCATTAGCTCAGGATAGGGATGTATGGAGAACTTATGTCCGCGCGGCCATGAACCTACGGGTTCGATAGTGCCAGTGAGTAAGAAAGTAAGTGAGTAAACATTTTACCTAAGATGTTAGTCGTTCTCAACAAATTAAAATGTCATTAAAATATTGTAGGCCTTCCAGAATTTGTTCCATCATCAGCAACTGATTAGGTACTACTTTTTTTGAATGAGCATTTTGTAATATGTTCAATGAAACAAAATAGAACCCAATTAACTGCTCAAGATGGAACAACAAGTTCTGAAATGACAACATCTTAATGAAATTTTAATTTGAATATTTGCAATATGTTCACTGAAAAAAATTGTACCTGATCAGCTGTTGAAGATGGAACGAGGTCTGAAAGGCCTACACTATTTTAACGATATTTTAATTTGTTGAGAAGAACTGACATCTGAGGTACAAATTTTTACTATTTGAACTTTTTATGCAGAACTATGAAAGGATTAATGGGCCTGGTAAACAAATTCTATCAATCATTTGCCTTCAATGCTGAGGTGCTAGCCTCTGGGGTTTGAACCCGGAACTTTCCGAATGAGTCTTAAGTACTACTGCCTGAGCCATCTCTTCATCGCATGACAAACAGATCTCGAATCTCTTAGTATGTACTGCATTGTAGCCTTAGAGGATCACTTGTCTAACTTTAATTGAAAAAAAAATTGATAGTATTTTACTGATATTGGCTGCGATGGTTTTTGAAGATTTTTAGGGTTAATTTTCTGGAAATTTTAATATATCAGTATTATAAAAATAGCTTACAAGTTTAAATTATTATACCATAAGCTAAAAGTGGAAGATAACACCACGAAATGAAATTTGGAAGGGGATGCATCATCTCTTTTTAATATTGTTATTTAAACACACTTTTCTTGTGATTCAAAATTTTCCTTCTCGTGACTTCGTCAGATCATTTGAAATTGGGCCTAAAATATAATATCTAAACACTTTAAAACGTGAACATTAATGTAGCATTTAAAACTAATAAAACTTTACAAAACATAATAAAAAAACCAAAATAAAGAAAGAAAAATTATCAGGTGTATATAAATTGAAGTGTGGCACATGTGACAATGTCTATATAGGACAAACTGGTAGACCTTTTATCTCTCGGATAAAGGAACACATGAGAGCATATAACAGAAATTTAGAATATTCAAAATATGCTAACCACCTATTCCAATTTAATCATTGTTTCGATCAAAATTTTGAAATTTTACATATCTGTGATAAGGGTAAGAAGTTAGATCTTTTGGAGGCTGTAGAAATAAATAAATTGAAAAATAGTAACAAACTGTTAAATTCTCAACTTGATTTGAATGAATCCCCTTTGTTAAATTAAAAAATTTAAATAAATATTGTTGTATTGTTGCTTAGATCAGTTGGAACACAATTCATAATTTGTTAACATGTCTGAAGAAGGTACAGTGTACCGAAACAGCTGTCACTGAATTATATAATAAATATGAAAATCAAATAAAACTAAGGTTTATTTTTATTTAATTGGTAAATATGGATTTTCATCACGTAAACCACCAACTCAATTGATTATTTGAACTTCTCTCTTTCCAGAAACGTTACAATTGTGTTTCTATTTTTTGTAGTTTCGAAGAAATAATTTTTTGAAGTCTGTTCCTTATTTTTAAATAGCCCTGTATTAAATTTATAATGGCCGGTCCCTGTGGTCCAATAAAAATAACTTTCATTATAGACATTGTATACTGAGGTATCATGCTCGACTCTGATTCCGAGGTTCATGGGTTGAAACCCGGTCGGGGTCGACAGATTTTTCAGGACGTAGAAATACCCGAGTATGTGTTCCTTCCAAAGAGAACTAAAGTCATGGATCCCTTATCGTACATTTACTCTGCATAAAATAATCTGAAACCTTAAAAAAAGAAGCATCTGAGCAAAATTTGTCGATTTTTCGTGCCCGGGTTTTTATTACGAAATTAACTAACCAGTTAAAGACATTATTAATTAAAAAACATTCCATTCCGTTAACGCAGTTTAACCTCTCGTTGTATAGCTAACTTTACATCCCACGCGCCACTCGGGTTTTGCAGTGACACGACCTGTCGGGAGAGGGATTTTCAGATCACACACATGCTTATTTTGACCACACAAGGACATGGAGAGTCTCCCCGATTTAAGGATCAACCCAATGCCATGGCCTCCTCCGAGACAACACAAAATTAAAACGAAACACACCATTCACACACAGATGCATACTAAACATGGCGAATATATATATATATTTTTTCCAATGCCCCAGCTTGTCATTTCGACATTTTCGATGTACTCTCCTGGCATTGGCTTAATTGTAACCTACTTCTGAAGTTGGGGCGCCTAGAAGCCGGAGTTACGTTACCCCAATGATATGATGGGTGATAAATGGTAATGAAGTGCCAGGAGAGTTCTTAACCTAAATTACAGACCATGAGAAACCACAGGAATGATTCCCTTTAAGGAAAAATTCCTATGGTTTGACCGGGAATCGAACCCGGGACCTTATGAAGTGAAGTCAGAAACGCTGACCACTAGCCCATAAGGCTAGTCATATGGCGAATATGATAATGACGATTATGATGGCCTGATGATGTTCGGGGATCATTTGGACCTTAACGTTGAATCTTGTCATGAGCAGGAATCGAAGCCGGGCCCGGTGCGTACAAGACAGCAATGCTAACTCGAGCCCACTGTGGTGGATAGAAATAACACAACATAAACTATTTAATTTTTACTACGATTCTATATTTTAATGCGTCTAAAAACATAACATTGTGCCAATAGCTTACGTTGAAATATATTCCGTTTTTTCAGTTTTATAAAATAGGATCTTAAATGTTGTGGGTTTTTACACGCTTTATATTAGCTTGACCTGTATCTATCTATCTATGTAACGGAATCTTTCAACGCGATTTTCACCCACTTAAAATCATTGGATCGACTTGAAACTTTGTATACTTGTAGAGGACCCGTGACAATACAATAATTTCATATTTATTTTCTAAAATCGTGCCCATAATTATCAGAAAATAAAAAAAAAGTGTTTTTGTATCAATGTAACGGAATCTTTCAAGCCGATTTTCACCCACTTAGAAACATTGGATCGACTTGAAACTTTGTATACGTGTAGAGAACCCGTGACAATACAATAATTTCATATTTTGTTTCTAAAATCTTGGCCAGAATCATCCGAAAATCAAAAAAATGAAAACTGGTATAATAGGTTGCGGACTTGTCGACTTTTTAGTCAATCGTTGTAAGAGCTCAGTTGGTAGAGCAGTGAACTCTTAGTGGTATATAATTTCGGTAATCCATACGTCGCTGGTTCAAATCCGGCTGGGAGGGTTTTTTTATAGAAGAGTATTACTTTTAGCTCATACTACAATAGTATCGAATTTAAAGATACTTACATTTTTATCTTATTCTGTAAAATATTAAAACTAAAAATAAAAAATAAATAATAGTTTTAAAAAACTAAAAGAACACGCTTTATTAGAAAACTAAAAAATGAAAAATAATTTTAATTTCCAATACGCTTGGGATAAAATTAAAGTGGCCAACAAAAAAATCATCTAGAATAAAACTAGAGTTATCAACAAAAAGGAAATAATTTTACCATCAAAAGCGTGGGGTGCTTTTTATGATGTTTACATTTTCTTCTTAGAGAGCGTACTTTTACCAATATCTGTTTATTATCAAATATATTAATTGATATAGAGCACCCCACGCTTTTGATGGTAAAATTATTTTCTTTTTGTTGATAATTCTAGTTTTGTTCTGTATGTGTTGGAGATGATTTTTTGTTGACCACTTTAAATTTATCCCAAGCGTGTTGGAAATTAAAATTATTTTTCATTTTTTAGTTCTGTTTTCTAATAAAGCGTGTTGTTTTAGTTTTTTAAAACTATTATTTATTTTTATTATTTAGTTTTAATATTTTACAGAATAAGATAAAAATGTAAATATCTTTAAATTCGATACTACTGTAGTATGAGCTAAAAGTAATACTTTTCTAAAAAAAACCTCCCAGCCGGATTTGAACCAGGGACCTATGGATTACCGAAATTATATACCACTAAGAGTTCACTGCTCTACCAGCTGAGCTCTTACAACGATTGACTAAAAAGTCGACAAGTCCGCAACCTATTATACCAGTTTTCATTTTTTTATTTTCTGATGATTATGGCCAGGATTTTAGAAAATAAATATGACATTATTGCATTGACACGGGTCCTCTACAAGTATAGAAAGTTTCAAGTCGATCCAATGTTTCTAAGTGGGTGAAAATCGCGTTGAAAGATTTCGTTACATTGATACAAAAACACATTTTTGATTTTCTGATGATTATGGCCAGGAGTTTAGAAAATAAATATGAAATTATTGCATTGTCACGGGTCCTCTACAAGTATACAAAGTTTTAAGTCGATCCAATGATTTTAAGTGGGTGAAAATCGCATTGAAAGATTCCGTTACATAGATAGATAGATAGATAGATAGATAGATAGATAGATAGATAGATAGATAGATAGATAGATAGATACAGGTCAAGCTAATATAAAACGTGTAAAAAGACGATGATAGAATACAAATATAATTTGTTGCGTCGGACCTCACAGAAAACAAAAGCGCGGATGATGAAAAGCCGACGACAGGAAGACAAGTGAAGATCATTATTAAGCTAATCGAAACTAATTCACAATTCACTTTATCTAAGGGCATTAATCAGAACAATAATGACAGCATCAACATAATTAATTATTCACTAAATCCTCAGTAAGCAGCCATATTGACGTTCGAAGCGCGGTTCACACCAGTGCAACAAAAATTACATAGACAAGGAAGTTTTCATCCCAATTTCTCTCAAAGTAATATTAAACTGAAAATATATAAAATGATGATTCTTCTACTTATAGATAGATCATCGGTTGATTAATGTCCTTGGCATCGTCCGATTCCTAATAGCCAATTTTGTCGGTCCATCCAATCTCCTGGTTGTAGATGTTTCTCCTTCACGTATAAACATATTCCCTGACTCCAGGAGGTTTTAAGTCTTCCTCCGCCTCGTCTTCCCTCAGGTTTCCATTCCAAAACAGATTTTGGTAGCCGATCCTCCTCCATTCGCTGGACCGCCTTAATTGCTGAGTTTTAATATAATCTAAAATAGTGTCCTCAATCTTCATTTTCTCCCTTATAACTAAGTTCCTAATTTTTTCTCTTCTTGAAATTCTTGCTGCCCTTCGTATAAAATCAATTTCCGTTGCCAAAAGATACATATTTGTTTTTGTTGTTAATGGCCAAAGTTCTGCTCCGTAAGTAATGATGCTTTTAACAATTATTGTATGATATATATTCATTTTATTTTTATTACTTATATTTTCATTTGCTTTAATATTTATATTTATATTTCTTATTTCCTCTTCATAACTCCCATTTTTATTTATTTTAATTACTAAATATGTGATCTCACTACAAGATTTTATTGTTTCTCCAGTCTCCAAAATTAAATTTTGTTCTGGTTCACCAATTGATAAATATTTTGTTTTTTTTCATGTTCAAATTTAATCCCCATTTTTCATATACATCTATTAATTTTCTAGTCATATATTCTAAATCTTCTTCCTTTCCTCTTCTTCCTTCCAAGTATTAGGCCAAGGCCTGTTACGATCCTATAGAAAATTTTCCCTCCAGCTTCTTCCGGAAAAATTCTCGTATAAGACTTGAAAGCATAATAATAGTCCCTTCGATTGGTTTCTGGCCAAAGGAAGGCAAGACCAGTGATGGGCCTGCCATCTTATAGCCTCTGGTCAGGCTTTTCTGGAGAAGAAAAGAAAATAAAGGAAAGAAGAAATGGAAGAAAGGAAAGACTCCGTAGCCCTCGGATGCCCTAATAGCGACGGGGTCGAAAAAACAAGAGTTAACCAAGAGAGGTTAGATAGTAAAGTTAAAAGAGTGCAAAACACACGTAAGTGGAAGAAATGTTTTGCTCGGCACCTTGTGGTCGCCATCTAATTCTACTTCCATATGGAAACAAAACACTATCTAACTTCAAGAGAGAATAAAGGACCACGAGAATTCGACTAAAGTGGTTAGGAATATTTTTGGAGCAAAGAAACCTTCAAATTTATAAACAGAGAAGATTATTTAAGTCTTAGTAGTTTCCCTACTGCTACAGAATTTCAATCTATCATAAGTAATGCCTCGAGTGATTTCCAATTCATCTAGAGGATTTGGAAACCAGAAGTGGCATTTGTTAGGACTGTTTAACGAATAACATTAAGCTGTTTACTCACAAATCATTATTTAACTATAGATGTTTTAAAATGTTTATATATCTAATGTAAACGGCGATGTTTGAAAACAAATTAGAAATGTGAGGTTATGTTTAATTGGTTCATCACTGCAACTTGATCACACTATTTATTGCCAAATAGGATCGCAATATTGTAAGAATGCACTCTAGTGGAGAAGAAATGAAACACATAAAACTGTACATTATAACCAACAATATAAATAATTAATTCATTTTTTCGGAAACAACTCTGTAAAAACAGTATTTAAAAACACAATTATTGAACACACGATTATCAAATGTGTAGGTCGAAGGAATCGGTTCATTATTTGCTATATTCAACGTATATTTTAGGGAGTCAGTCATTGCAAAATAATGCTCTGACCTGTTCAGAATATTAAAATGGAGAAGCGTTCTTTATTCTGCTAATCAAAATTCGATAAATATCGAGGTGAAACACGACTGTGATTGGTTATAAAACAATAATCATTGGAACGTGAATGGTCATAGACTCCCATTTGGGGCATGAGTTAAATAGTAATTTTAAACGGCAAGAGAGATCTGTTTGTTTTGGGGGGGGGGAATAATTTAAATTCAATTTTTTTTTAATTTTGAACAGACAGGTGAATCGTGAAAACTACACAACAACGAATTTATTGATATTTATGGGGAAAATCATGAATCTGCAACAGATCCCATCCCGTTGGGGAAATACTAGGAATAAAACAGCGAGTCTATTGGCTAAGAAGGACCTTATGACAAATGATAACTTCACTCCATATCGTAGAGCAGCCACGAACATTCGCTTCCGTCCATCAGAAAGTGAAAGACTTGTAGATTATATATATATATATATATATATATATATATATATATATATATATATATTCTTCTTTCTTTCCAGGATTAGGTCACTACCCTAAGGGTCTCCTGAGGCCTGTAGAGGGAATACTTTACTTTATATATATATATATATATATATATTCTTCTTTCTTTCCAGGATTAGGTCAATTTGACCTGTTCCGGTCACTCAAGTTCATCGTATATATAATTACACTGGAAGGATTCCCTGAATTCTGCTATCCCAGAATGGCCTCGTAAAGGGGCAATGCCAAACTTCTGCAGGGCTACATGACATGATTCCCTGACTGACCATCTCTTCCAATTAGGTATCTTAGACCATAAAATTTTGTGATACTTCATAAATTATGAACTCTAAGTATTTATTAACATGCTCCTCAGAAAATGCTGTCAATTTTCTAAATAGATATTGGGAAGTTCAGGAAATAATGATGAAAAAATTCTAACTAATTTAATTTATTTTAGTTTCATGTTGTTGGCATTCATTAAAAAACTAATGACTCCCGTCAAATGACTATGGATTAAATAATAGATGCAAAAATCATTAGTTAACTACATCAACAAACGGTTAGTGTGAAAGCACTAATATGGGTAATTAAAAAAAAGTATTTGTAAAACAAGAAATCCAAATTTTACTTAAATGTTTAATCAGTATCCATCGCTGCGATCTAATGGTAACGTCGTTTTCTCAGACACAGAAGGCCCGGATCGATTTCCGATGGGGAAAATATTCTTAGGTTAGTTTTTTTAGTTTTTTCGTCGTTGTTTCTCTTCTATAAGACATGTGAGAGCCCAAATAGTCCCTGAACACCATATGACCACCACAAACACACATATCTTGTTCGCTTTGTTCTATATATATACGTGTGTGTACGTAAAAGGGTGTCTTATCTAAAATTCTCGTGTTGTCTTGAAGATGGCATTGGCATTAAGGGGACCCGGAAGGCCAGATGTGATGAAAAAATGCATTTTCATTTTTTTATCAATTAAAATACTAGAAAGATTCCTCTTTCATATGGTATAATTATCTTGCCTGTATCTTGTTTCTAAGTATGTTTATTATTTGTTTTAAAATATTCCCCGTCCCTTTAAAATGTGGGCGTTTATCGTCAACTCTCTCCCATAGTTAGCATTCGTTTTTTCAATATATAAACAACATTTTCTTCTAAACTGTTAAAGCTAGAAACATGAAATTTTCAGGGCTTCAATATAGCGCTCATATACAATGTTTACCATATTGATGTTTTGATAGCTCAGTAATTAAATAATTTAGGTTGCAAAATACAGTGTGAAAAACTAAAAGAAAATATTTGTAAAGAGAAAAAAAAATATTTTTGATATAAATGCATATCTATATAAATCCTTATGATAGAAGACTCTAAATATATAAACCTTTCCACTGTAAAAATTTCAACTTGATAGGATTAATAGTTCAGGAGAAAATGTTCCTTACATTTAACATTATAAGTATAGGATGTTCCGGGTCCCCTTAAGCTGATCATTCATCCAGGAGGCACACCCTATCTTTGTGTGGTCAAAGAAGTATGTACATGATATAGAGTTTACAGTCCTCTATCGACAGGTCGTGTCATCTTGAAGGCCCGTGTGGCCTTGGACATATAAAAATGAGATATTAAAATTAGGTGAAAAAGAAACGTTTAACTTAGCTACGAGAAATTAATTATAGTAAGTTTTTCTAACCTGGTTGAATGGTAAGAAAATGCCTCTAAGCAAAATTTACCGACCTCCTTAATCCTAATAATACCTTAGTTGCCAACTAGATGTCTTATTGGGTCGGTATGTTGACAGCATACAATTCATGACATCTGTAGGAAAATAAGTGTAACTAAATTAACTTGGTCTACAGTGTGTAGAGAAGATGTTGGAAATAAGCCATCTACACAGGAGGCAGGCAAAAATGCACGGCCAGTTAGGCCGCGGAAGGAAGTGCAGGTGGGAGAAGAGATCACGTGACATTAATGATTTCGCTCTTGAGCTTCAAGCGAGAAAGATGCCTAATCGGAAAGCTGGCGAATTTCTCTACACAATCCATGGACATAGTATAGTAACTGATAACAAAGGAGATTCTAAGGTTCAACATTAGGCTGTTCCGCCATTGTAGATAGATTATTATTATTGTGATGATGATTATTATAACAAATCCTCTCCGCCAATACCCATTCCACTCATTTGTACTTGCACTGCAGACGCAGGTATACAGTGATTGACAATACGCAGTGAGAGTCAGTGGCGTACAATTCAGCGTGAGCGTGGCAAATTCTAAACACCGATACCATTTTAATACTGACTGGGAAAATGATTATTTTTGTACTCAGAATGGCACGGAAGTTGTTTGTGGCACGGAAGGCTTGGAACTATACAGGTTGTTGTCAATAGACTCGTATCCCAATATGAGAGATTTTGCAGGCTACATTATCGCAATGTTTGGTTCGACTTATACATGCGAACAATTATTTTCGAAGTTGAACCATACCAAATCTAAAATACGCTCCAGAATAAACGATGTCTCAGTATTACGCATCTCTAAGAGTACTATCAGCCTGACATGACACCCTAGTCTCAGTGTTACGCATCTCTAAGAGTACTATCAGCCTGACATAGACAAATTAGTGTCAAGAAAAAGGCATCAGCGGTCCTCTACGCGCTCTTCAAACGTTACACGTAATGTACGTAAGAATGGAAGGGATTAGTACAGTTCTGTGTGTTTGCGGGGAGAAGTGTGGGGAGTGGGAGGAGGTACACTTCTCTGCTTCTCATAGTACTAACAGCTGAGACAGCAAATTTCTTTCAGACACACGGAGCTGGGTCCCGAGCAGTATATATGTTTCAGGTTATAAGGGTGTGCCGCCACTGATACTGCATGGTATGCGAGACGATAATAACAACAGTTACGAGTTCAATGAAGGGTGGAATGAGGAAGGATGTCATGCTACCCCTCATTCGGCAGTTCCCCATGCCTGCCATAGTGCAATGTTGAGCATTAGCCATTCCTCTATTAGGAGTTATTAGACTAAATGAAGATTTTTAAAATATTATTTTCGGTATACTGTTTGTATAATATATAGCCTCTATATATATATATATATAATATATATATATATATATATATATATCATCATCATCATCATAGTACATTCACGATATATATATATATATATAATATATATATATACCGGGTGCGGCAGAAACAATGACTCATTTTAAATTGCCTGCTATTATTGGACACGGCTTTCTAGAGAGTTGATATTGGTACCAATGCGTAGTGCAGTTCAAAGCATTGCCAGTCAGTATGGAGCCTTGGTCAAACGAACACCGAGCGTTTGCAACAGAAACTTTGTTTCTCAAATGCGGTGACAGTGACGTACAGACACAGCGTTTGTTCCAGCAACATTTTATCATTGGTCAGAATGATCAAGTTCCGTCTCGGAAGTCGATTACGAGATGGGTCCAGCAGTTCAGAGCAACAGTATCTGCAACAAACAATAAGCCACCTGGTAGGCCACTTACGGTTCGCACTCCGGACAACATTGCAAGAGTAAGAGCTTCTTTGTGTAATGTCAACTGGCCACCCCGTTCGCCCAATTTATCGGCTTGTGATTTTTTTCTGTGGAGAATCCTAAATTCCAAAGTGTATGCTAACAAGCCAACAACTGTTGAAGACTTGAAAAACAATACTCACGCGGAAATCGAGTCTATAACAGGTGACACTCTTCCTAAGGTTATGGAGAATGTGCGTGTTCGTGCTGAAGATTGCATCGCCAACAATGGTGGACACCTAAAGCACATAATTTACAATAAGTGACATGTGTAAATAATGGTAAGATATGTTCTTTCGAACAATGTACGCTAATATTGTGTAGTTGTACTTCTTCATGCCAAAATAACATGTTTAAAATGCACAGAGTACCAGAGAAGAAAGTAGGCAAGTTGCGCGTACATGCCACAGGCGGCGCTAGTGTAATACAACTAACGACACCTACATTTTTTCGGTTCTTTTTTTGGTACTAATATGAAATTCAGCACCGCCTGGTGGTAAAATTATGAATTATAATTATATAACGCCATCTGGTGAATAATCATGGAATTTAACTTTTATAGGAAAAAATAACGTATTAATCTTAAATTGTGGAATTATGTATACCCAGTCTCTCAGACCTACAGATTTTCTTTAATTTTAACAGAAAGGAAGAATGGAAATAAATAAAACATGTTTAATTTATTTTCGTTTATTAAAATTTTAAAACGTGCATTATGAGCTCTTTTAATAAATATGTACAATTGAACTACCCCCTTATTCTCACATACATATTTTATACAATATTTATTAAATAACCTTAGCCATGTCGTACATCTGTCCATTATAAAGTCACATTTTTAAAATGTTTATTAGAAATGGCTGTACACTAACATCACTCTTCCTAACCTAACAACTCTTAGAATTTTATCACTTCTAGTAGGTTTATCTTTGAAAATAGATTCACATTAAAAATGTAAACAAGCTTGAATTTACTTACAAATTAGAGTAAAATAAAATCTAAGTAATGATTTTAACTTTCGATAATTTACAGTACCGTCTACATAGAACGAAAGGATAGCAGTTAAAAATTTAAATTTACAAAATGGCTAACTTCCCATAATCCCGAGTGAACACCGTTAAACACGCCGTGAACGACGCCGTGTGCCTTGCATTTGTTTTATTTAGTTACATATTCTGTTACTACGAAACAGCGCTACCATTGTAGTTTGCTCATTGTAGTTCATCGTAAACGACCGAAATTTTTTAGATGTCACTGTACTCAGTTTCCCCTCTATTCGAAGTTTCTCTATGTTTAAAATGGGTCATAGTTTCTGCCGCACCCTGTATAATATATCATCATCAACAACAAGGATTAAGCCCAATGACCTGTTCCGATCTCATTATAGGTCGAATTGGTCCTTCCATCTCTTCAATGGTCTTCCAAATAATCTTCTCTCTTTTGATTTATAAATATACATTCTTCTTGGTTCATTCATTCGTAATACGTGCTGAAGGTAAGCATTTTGATAGTAATTTATTCTTTCACAGAGATTAAATATATTAAATTCTGTTCTTATATCTTCGTTTTTCTTTTTAGCTGTCCTTTGGTATCCTGCTATTGCTCTCAACATCTTCATTTCAGCAGCCTCTATTTGTTTACTATCTGCCAATACTTTGTAAAATTTTAAAATAGTTTCTTTTCTAGTTTTATTCAATAGAGTTTGTTTAATTGTGCCACATAGATAATTGAATCGTTGTATTTTAATGTGTTTATCTAAATTTCTGTCATTGCCTAAATGACATCACAAATAATTAAAATTCTGAACTTGGTCTATAATTACATTGTTTATCACTATATTTGTTCTTATTGTACATTTTCCTTTCAGAGCTAATATTTTTGTTTTAGATGTAGATATTCTTAAATTATCCACCGCTGTGGTCTCGAGGTAGCGTGCTGCCTTGTCACGCAGCAGGCCCGGGTTCGATCCCCGGTCGGGACAGTTTTTCTGGGTGAGGTTTTTATCAGGGTTTTCCTCACCTGTAAGACAAATGTCAGGAAAACTTTAAGGCCCAAACGGTCCCCGAAATCATATGGCCATCATTATCATCATATCATCCTTATCATTAACATCATCATCATCCTTCACAGGTGTGGAAAGCAACGGGAAGCTACCACACCTACAATTCCCTAGTAAAGCTGCAAGCTGGCATTAAAATTCTATGATTGCAGTGAAGGACCTGCCTTCGGGCAGAATTACTATGGATGGATTCTTAAATTGTATATTAGAGAGATATTATTTAAAGTACAAGGGAATTGTTGTAAAGCATTTTCTGATGCTGTCATTATTACTTGATCGTCTGCAAAAAGCAGAATTGTCAATACACTATTTATATTAATTTGTTCTTGCCATTCATTTATGACATAGTCCAAGTATAAATTAAATAATACTGGTGACAACGGACCGTAGTCTTACTCCCTGGTTTATTTCTATTTTTTTGTTTACTAATTTTATCTCCGCAGTCTATTTTCAAATTTGTTTCTATATATATATATAAACTCTGAATGGCTCTTATAAGGTGTGGAGGAATTCCTTTCATTTCTAGTATGTTCCATAATTTATTTCTACTTACACTATCAAATGCTTTAGTATAATCAACAAAAACTATATACGTGGGTAAATTAAATTCTTTCTTTTTTCTATCAATTGGGCCATTGTAAAAACGCAATCTATAGTTGACCTACCCTTTCCAAATCCATTTTGTTCCTCACGTAATACTGTTTCAGCTATTTTGTTTATTCTATATGATACAATTTTGCATATATCTTATAAGGTGAATTTAATAAACTTATTCTCTATAATTTGTATAATATATATATATATATATATATATATATATATATATATATATAACCTAAAATAGTATTACTAGACTAAGTAAATTATTTACACTTATTTGCCGAACATACCGACCCAATAAAACCCAATCAAAATTCTATAAAACAGTAGCAGTTCCTACAATTATGTAGGTGTTCGAGATGTGGCCGTTAACAAAATCTGATAGACAAGAAATTGAAATGTCAGAGAAGTCTGAAGTCTGTAGCTGGACATTCTGTAAGGGATCACAAAAAATACAACGGATTTATTAGAGGCTATATATTATACAAACAGTATATCTAACATTTGAGGTAGGTGGACTGAAGATAAATTATATTAAAACAGAATATATGGTAATCGGAGGAAATTCAGAAGACCTACAAATAAATAATATGATAATTAAACTTGTTTAAGAATTTAAATATCTTGGATCTATAATAGATAAATCTGGTACTTGTGAAAAATATATTATTAACAGAGTAAATTGTGCAAGGAAGGCGATTAGATCCCTGAATGGTATTTTATGGAATAGCAATTTGACCAGAAAAACAAAAAAAAAAAGGGATTATACAGACAATAATAGAAAGTATACTTACATATGGATCAGAAAGCTGGGCAATAAATGAAAGGATGCAGAAAAGAATTTTGGCCACAGAAATGGATGGATTACGGAGAAGTATGAGAATATCCAGGCTACAATATATTCGAAATACATATATCAGACAAGAAATGGATGCACAAGAAACTGTTATCGATAGGATAACAAAGAGAGCTCTACAATGGTATGGACATGTACAACGGATGCCGGAAGACCAGTGGCCTAAACAGGTGTTGGATTGGATGGTACCAGGCAGAAGGAGAAGGGGAAGATATAGAAGAGCATGGTATGAGGGAATATATGATGCCATGATGAAGAGGGGTATGGAAGATGGACAGTGGGAAGATAGGAATCTCTGGAAAGCAGGAATCAAAGGCAAACTGCTGTAAAGTGGAAGGCCAGTATTAAGTAAGTATATCTAACATAAAAATGCATGTTTGTTTGTTTGTTTGTTTGTTCGTTCGTACTATATGCGCGATCATACCGTTGATACGATTGTGATGGGGCTTTTTGCAAAATGTTCTGGAGATTCCCGGGATGAACACAGGCGATAAGAGAGTTGTGATACTCAACTCCTACACCCTTAAAAATCGCCCTTTGTAGTGGAAAACGTGGAAAAAAGTAGCTCATTGGACGCTTAAATAGCTTACGCTGCCTAAACCATAACAAATACACCCAAACGTAATGTACACAGAATTGAATATCTCAAAAAGCTCTACAAAAATAGTCCGCGACAGCATATGTTTATCTCTTACGGATAACTCACAATAACCATTTTTGTCTTTCATTGATGACAAAAAGTTCGAGACAAGTACGTAGATTCCTGTGCAAGCATAGCAGCACATGGCGGATATTCTTTTACGGATAACTCACAATAACGAATTTTGACTTTTAGCTCATTTATGCCAAGAAGATCGAGATAAGTAAATTCCCGGGCAACACCGGGTAATCAGCACGGGGAATCTTAAAATAATTACCATACACATTTATAATTATTATTCCTTTTACTTATTCAACTAAACATAAGAAGTGCATTAATTTTCGTCTTTCAGCTCATTTATACTAAGCATAAAAGCACATTAATTTTCATTTATTTAGGCATAGCAGCGCGCGTCGGGTATTAACTAGTAGGCTATAACTGGAGTAAGACAGGGATGTGGACTTTTACCGGTGCTTTTCGTTATATACACGAATAAATTAATAAACGAATGGAGGAAAACACAACGAGGATATATACCCATCAATAGGAACCTCAAACTCGATGCTACTCTTTTTGCAGACGATTTTGCTCTTCTGGCACTTTCCGAAAATGATTTGCAACGATCAATTTATAATTTACAAAAAATAGGTGCCAAATTTAATATGGAAATATCAGTTAACAAAACTAAAATTATGGCATTTCATGGGAAGGACCCCATACAAAGTAAAATCTGTCTCCAGAATAAAATTTTAGAGAGATCTAATCAATTTAAATATCTTGGATATTATCTGTGTATCTGGGATGAAAAGGATATCCCTTAAAAAATACTAGTTATAATAAAAATTTGGGAATTATTAATCAAGTTATGAAACCATCCCTTGTACAAAAAAACACCAGATTACGTTTATATAACACCTTGGCTAGACCAGCGTTGACCTATGGTAGTGAAGCATGGACACCAAAAAGACAAGATGAAAGCAGAATAACGGCTTGTGAAATGAGATTCATGCGCAGAACAACGGGTTACACCAGATGGGATCGGTAAAGGAACACCTATATCTTAAAAGAATTGAAGACTACGCCAATTTTGGAATATATTAAAAAGTACCAACTAAATTGGAAACACCATCTTGAAAGAATGAGTTCAAATCGTATCCCCAAAGCTGTTTATAATTATATACAAACAGGACGAAGATGACTGGGCCGTCCTATGAAACGCTGGAGGGAAAATTTTCTATAGGATCGTAACAGGCCTTGACCTAATACTTGGAAGGAAGAAGAAGAAGATATATATTATACAAACAGTATATCGATAATATAATACAAACATTTTTTTTTTCTGAGAAAACTATCAAGTTTTGACCCTTTGTTGTATGGACATTTTTTGATTCTCTAGACCGTCCCCGAAAAGTAAGGCACTTGTACCCCTTACACCTGTATATTCGCTAAGATGTGAACTGAGCTGTTGTGTTTTTATACTGTATCCATGGCAACGTAACTGAAGCAGATGGATATCGCTAGACAATTAAAACACTCCTGTGCATAGGTAGTTGCTATAATAAAACAATCACTTGGTATCAAAGACGTATCTAACACCACCGCACATAAATAATAGCAAGTAATTTATTACACCTTCACTAACTAATAGAGGTAACACACAAGGTCAAGCCAATGTTAATATCAAAACAATACCACTCTGTGTCAACATGCCAGGCTTGTGTTACACATTCCATGCATTGTATTACTTTATTAGGCAGTATTTTAGTTCACACATTGGTCTCGAGATAGCGTCGTTATCTCATAAGCAACGGACTTGGCTTCGATCTCCGGTTGTGAAAATTTTCTTCACCTGCAAAACACATATGTCGGGAAATTTTAAGGCCTAAACGGACCCCGAACACCTTCTGGCCTATCATCTTCTTATTCTTCTTCACTTCCTGGTTTAGGCAAGAGCTGCCTGTTCCGTCTTCACTAATAGATCTAAGACCATCTCTTCCGAGGACGTCCGACATCTCTTCTTCCTCTTGGAAAATAATGGAAGATTTTATTTGGTAATCTCCTTTCTTCCATTCTTTCTACATGTTCTTTCCACTGTATCTTGTTGTTAAATATCTTTTCTTTTATGGAGTAGATCTGCAGTTCTTCACGGATATCCTCGTTTCTTATCTGGTCCATTCTAGTGCAGCCTTTTACTCTTCTTAAAATTTTCATCTCGGCTGCTTGGATTTTACTTTCTTGTTTGGTAGTGGTAATCCCAGATTCACTCCCATACAAAAGGACAGGGACAGCCATTGTTTTATAAAATTTTACGTTTGTTTGTTTATGGGCTTTATTATTCAATGTTCTATTTATTGTACCACAAATAGCTTGAAACTCTGGCCAATCATAATCATGCATATTGTCGCACGCTACCGAGATTCAGTTTTCATGTTGTTTTGACGTAATAAAACAACACAGTTGATCGTGAAGAACTCCACAATAAGTTTATTAAATTCTATAAACTCTTCTTGACATTCTACTCAGAAATTGCTATAATACGTCATCTAGTTTTAAAGTTTATCTATCACACAATTATTTCACCATCTCTAACGAGTTCACTTGCCATACGGAGGGTTGTTTCTGATCTCTGATAACAAATGATTTTTAAGTTTTACCTTAAGAAAAGCCATGTCTCCACCATCGAGCATGCTATAATTGATGGCTCTTCACCCGAGCTATGGTTCGGCATCGGAGTTTCCGCTGCAGAAGACTCTTACGCAGCACAGCCATGTCTAGAAATTCCCAATCCTCTTTATATGCTTTCCAGAGACCGTCTATTGTTCGAGGACGCCTGTTTCCCAGTGCCCTTTTGAAGAGTCCAAAGACACAAAGTCCATCGGTGATGCATCAGGAGACTTCACTGGGATGTTGCTGAATGGAATAGCATGTATTCCAGTTTCCTGCTCCATTCTCTCCAGGAATGCCAGGGTTAAACCCGAAGTGTGACTGGAGGCCTTGTCTTGGTGCACCCAGACTTGGTTTTTGTCTGTACCATAGAGAGCTGGGATTTCAGTCCGGTAAATTGGGGTGAGAACTTCTTCCTGGTAGTACTGGGAGTTGATTTTGGCCTTTTTAGCTACTCTACGAATGGTCAGTTTTCCATTGTAGCAATATCCCGCGATGACCATAAATCCCTTGGAGAAACTTTCTCTGCATTCGGCATACCACTTTTGAAATTTGTTTTCACCCCTTTCTCTATAGTAAATTGCCCGGGGTTTGTTGCAGTCTCCTAGATAAACATATGCTTCATCAAGTGTGACCAAAAATTTCCATTTTTCTCCTGCCAGGTGCTTTTCATAGTTTCCTGCTGTTGGTGCGGCATTCGGCAATGTGACCTGGCAACAATTTATGAACCCTGCTTTTGTGGCGCTTCTCCATGTTTAAATCTTTGTTTATTATGGTGTTTACAGTTGTAAGGGATATTCCCAATCTGTTCGCAATCACCCTTTGTGTGGCAGGGTTACCACCAGAGATAAGGGCCTTGACCTTTCTGATTACATCTGGGGTGCGGGTAGTAGCAGGTCGTGGATTTGCCCGTTTTTTTCCTTTTGGAATTAATCCCAAGCGACCCTTTCCCTTTTTATTAAGCACTGAGCTAATTCCACACTTTGACACCATAAAATTATGTTTTTGCAAGCCTCAATAATTGCGGAATAACTATAATTAGCGTCGGAAAGGGCAGTAATGTACCCTTTCCAAAACGGGTCTATCTTCTTAGGCATTATGAGAGCAACACGCGTGCGAGTGTAACAAAGCAGCACACTGACTGGTGTGATCACCTCGCACGCTCCTGTCCTAATGACTCACACTCCAACGTCATAATCTACTTGGCAAATCGTTATCAGAGATCGGAAACAACCCTCCATAGTTTCTTACCTTTCACAGCTCCATTGTATCGCTGTCACTTCACAATTGATTAGCTTTTATCCCTATCAATAGTTTATAGAGGCCTGGGACGGACATTTCTCGGCCTCCGATCGAGAGTTTTCCAATATGGAAGCTTCTGGCATCAATCTTTCCCGACATGGGAAGTAGAGGCTTAGAGAAATCGCTGGAACAAAGGTCCAGACGCACCGATGATCTGCGCGGATTCTTCAAGTCGAGAGTCAGCGACTCACGAATCTACTTCTGCCAATGCAAGACCATTATTCTTCATTATAACATAACTTCGAATTATAGAAACTAAAACTGATCGTCCTAAAGAACCTCTCGTCGTTACCCGAGAAATTCAAACTATACTATGTATCACAGTATCATATTCGGCTCGTTCAGTATGAAAATTTAAATGAATGGTGTTTCCTGTCTTAAATATTCGTGTGGTCTCGGAGGTTACCAGGGGTTGAGTTGTTTACTCAACCAGAGTGGCCCTCCATGACCTTTCGTGGTAAAAAAAAAATGTTTTTTCCTCATTTACAAATCAACAGGTCGTATCCTTGCAAACCCATGTGGCTTAGGATAATTAAAGCATGTACAGTATTAGGCAGTCTCATAAGTAGGGCTAGGATTCGTATGTAATAAAAGATAAGATTGCAATGCAGATGGTATATATTATTCAACTGTTTGTGTGTGAAACCAAAACAAAAGACAGTCTGAAGTATAACTTATCATTATGCTATTCAACTGTTTGTGTGTGAAACATAAACAAATGATAGTCTTAAGTCTAACTTTTCATTATACTACGTTGCAATCTTACCTTTTAGTACATAAAAAACATTGCTCTAATCATAAGTAATGTTTTGTGTCTGGTGGAATTTTGAAGATGTTATTCGCTGGGATTTATGTTTCAAACAGGCGTAAGTGGATGCGGATCTTTGTTCTCAACAACTTGAACGAGTTCATACAACACGAACAATCATGATAAAAAATTCAGTAATTGGAAGGAATGGAATTTGCTACCACACCCAGCATGTCTTCATCTTGCGCCTGTATCGATATATGTTCCATTTCTTGTGTGAAAATTTGAAAACATTGAATATATGGAATTTTTGGAAATGTGCCGCAACGAATTCTTCGCATCAAAACCCAGAGACTGGTACCGACGCGGGAAAATAAACTTTGCTTAAAGATAGTTCAAGTCCAAAGAATCTGATGGTATATATTTTTAAGGGTAGTTTAATTTATTTCTAGTCACATTCCAAATAACATTTTATTTAAAACAAGATATAGTGTAGGTAATTCTTTATAGGAAGCCAGATGTAATAAGAACAGTTAAGTCCCATAGACTGTGATGGGCAGGAAATGTTGCACGAATGGGGAATGAAAGACGTGCATGGAAACTTCTTGTAGGAAAGCCAGAGGGAAAACCCCCAGTTGGTGGGACACGAATGAGTGGGAGAATTACATTAACTATGATTTGAGGAAAGTAGATTATACAGGGAAAGATTGTAAAGGATTAGCTCAGGATAGGGATGTATGGAGAGCTTATGTCCGCGCGGCAATGACCTACGGGTTCGATAGTTAGTTAGTTACAGTGTAGGTACTACTGTAACGTCGTTCTCTCATCCCCTAAGAAACCTAAGCTAATACAATTACCACGCGCCAATGGTTCCACTTTCCAATGTTGCCACGTTCTCATTACTCTTTAAAAATAGGATTTAAAATTAAACCATTCTATGCTATATTAACATGCACATTCCTGTAAAAATATCAGTTAGTTGATTTGGCAACTTCAGAATATCTCCTCCTCTTTCTCTCTAATGAGGGTTGAAAAGCGGTCGGCTTTTGTTAAGTGACACTCAGGAGGATAATTTGTCAATTCCAGAAAATGAGGCCATTAAAACATGGCACTAACAATATTACTAATGAAACGGTATCAATAGTCTGTGGGAAATTAGTTATCAGGTTGTTTTAAGAGAGAGAAGTAATCTGGTCTCCATCACCTTTATAGAATAGAATAGATTTATTTAGCTTGTGGAGTTAAGGCCAAGTGGCCTTCTCTTCCACTCACCAGGATAAACATATGTTACATATAAATACAAAAAAATTAAAATACTAGTCATGCTAAACAATTACGTAATTATCTGTCAAATTGAATAATAATGAAAATAATGTCTAATAATGCAATAAAATTAATACAATTAAAATTAAATTAATGATATAATGAATACAGAAAGGAATAACAGCTCGAATCTACTATACATAAAAATAAAAGAAAGAAAGAAAAATTCAAAGAAAGTAATAAAGTACAATGAATTAATCTATACTTTTTATACAAGGCATTAGGTAAATATATTAACGAATCTTAAATCTATTTTTATTAAATAATGAAAAAAACACATTATTAATTTTTAAAAAGTAATATTAGTGAGTTTTTTCTGTTAGTAATTTTATTTTCAATTTGTTTCTGAAAGATGGTAATATGCATGAGGGAATAAAAAAAACAGTTGAATGCCGTCCTTAGCAAATAACCACTAGCTGGAAAGTATTCGGAGGATGGGGTTGAAAACGTCCAAGCATTTCCAATAATTTTGGCAAAAGAAGACCAATGACCATAAATGTTATTGTGAATATTGTTAGACAAGGACGACACTGAAGATTAGAAGAGGACAGTAAAAATTATGACAACTAAAGTCGCACAATGTTACATATAACTGGGAGATGAAAGTAGGTAAAATTATGACAACTAAAGTCGCACAATGTTACATATAACTGGGAGATGAAAGTAGGTAAAATGTATAACCTAACGTAAAATTGAACAACTGAGGTTCACATTCAAATCCGGCTAACACATTTTGTCAGACCTCTTATTTCAGACTTAAGGTTCTTTTATCCCACGAAAACTTACAGCATGAGACCAAGAATACAACTTTCTTCCGAAGGAAGTCACACTCAGTAAGCGTTTTAATCCTCATGAAAATCGATCAATTCCAGCCTCATTTGAATACGGAACCAGAAGATAGCAATGTACCATGGCCCACGTGGACCCTAGTGTCTATAGTTACAAAGGTACTATCAAACCATCCAGAGAAACAAATGGATATCGAACACCACAACAACTGTACAGATGTTAAACAGGAAACTTCCAAAACGCCAAAGTATTGGAAAACAAGACTGTTAAGTGTTAGATGCAGTATATTAGACAACAAACAATAAACCATTCTTCCTTTAGTTTACTATTAATCTATAATTTAAATTATACAGGGATTGATTGCAAAACGGAATAGGGATATATGGAGAATTCATGCCCGCGCAATCAAGAATCTTTGAAATTGATAATGTCAGATTATTCATAATCATCATCATCATCATAGTACATTCACGAATTTAGGCCATTTGTTGACCTGTTTCGGCCTCAAGAGAAACACCATCCAGAAGTCTTTTGAGTGGACGCCCTGGTCTTCTTCTTCCTGCAGGTTGATATCTTAACATTAGTTTGGGTATTCTGTGATCTTCCATTCGATGAACATGTTGTATCCATCTTGACTTATACTTACTTACTTACTCACTGGCACTATCGAACCAGTAGGTTCATGGCCGCGCGGACATAAGCTCTCCATACATCCCTATCCTGAGCTAATGCTTTCCAATCATTCCCTGTATAATCTACTTCCCTCAAATCATAGTTAATGTTGTTCTCCCACCTCATTCTTGGTCTACCAACTGGGCGTTTTCCTTCTGGCTTTCCTACAAGAAGCTTCCATGCACGTCTTTCATTCCCCATACGTGCAACATGTCCTGCCCATCGCAGTCTACGAGACTTTACTGTTCTCATTATATCTGGCTTCCTATAAAGACCATGTAGTTCATTTTGAGCCTTTGGCATGGGTTCCCTGAAGTAGTCCCCGCCCGGAGAACCGAATGGGGGACTATTTGACCTCCGGAAAATTTTACCCCAGATGAACCCATGTCCGCATTTCTTGACGGTTGTATTTTTACGGTGAAAGATCGTCACTCTTTCGCCCAAGGTACTTTTTTCGTCTGGCTTATCACCTTCGACCAGTCCGGCATGGGTAACCCTATCGGCAGCAATGCTACCGCCGGCATAGCTCTCAGGATCATTTAAGCACGCAAGCCACTCCACCACGACAAGGTAAAGATACCATGACTTATAATCAGAAATTTTGTTTTCTAAAGATTCCATGTGAAATTCTTCTAAGATGTCTTCATTTTTTTGTGATCTAATAGTGTGTATCCTGCAGTCCTCCGAAGATATCTCATTTCAGCAGATTTAAGTCTCTGTATATCCTTCTGTTTCAACGTCCATACTTCGCTAACATACAAAAGAGTCGGAAGAGCCAGTGTTTTATACACTTTCAGTCTTGGATGCTTTTGGACTAACTGTGGCTTGAAGATAGAATTTATTAACCCTAAAATTCTTAAAAATTTAGATATTTTTGCATTTACACCCTTTTCTTCTTCATATGAGATACTGCATCCTAGATATGTAAAATTATTCACCTGCTCCAAAATTTTATTGTCAAGTACAATTTTACTTCTGACAGGATCTACACCTTCAAATGCCATAATTTTTGTTTTTTCTGTAGATATCTTTAATCCATATTCTTCTGTAATTTTGTTAAGTTCATACAGACCTTTCTGTAGATTATCTTCGGAATTTGCTATTATTATTTGGTCATCTGCAAACAGTATGGTGTTTAATTTTCTATTTTCTGATATTCTTATTCCAAATTTATATGTTTTGTTCCAGCAACATATTACTTCATTGATATAAATTGCAAAGAGTGTTGGGGATAGGGGGCAGCCTTGTCTCACACCACGATTTATAATTCCTTCTTCAGAAAATCTGTTATTTAATTTAATCCTTATGGTGTTGTCTTTGTAAATATTTTATATGTTCTGCCGAAGTAAATTTGGTATATTTCTGTCTTCCAATATATTTAAGAGTTTTGATCTCTTGACTGTGTCGAATGCTTTTTCAAAATCTATGAAAGCAAAATGTGTTTCTAAGTTGAATTCTCTTCTTTTTTCAAGCAATAGTTTAACAGAAAATGCTGAATCAATACAATATCGCAGATTATTCATACGTAGGCTATATAGGCCTATATATATATATATATATATATATATATTGGTATAGGCCTATACATTTTTTTTAAATGCCCCAGGTTTGTCTTTCGACATTCCTGGTTTCTCTACTAGCATGGCGTACTTGTAACCCACTTTTGAGGTTGGGGCGCCTGGAAGGCGGGGTTACGTTGCCCCGATGATATGATGGTGATGATGATGATAATGGTGCCCCAGGAGAGTACCTAATCCTAAGCTTAACCTAAGATGAATATGAATGATGATGATTGCGATGGCCATATGATTTCGGGGACCGTTTGGGCCTTAAAGTTTTCCTGACATTTGTCTTACAGGTGAGGAAAAACCCCGATAAAAACCTCACCCAGAAAAACTGTTCCAACCGGGGACCGAACCCGGGCCCGCTGCGAGACCACAACGGTGGACGGCATATATAGGCCTACATATTTGTATCCTGTTCCCAGGAATGCTGTCTCGAGATACCAGTCAAGTGCTAACCAAGTGAGAGATAACCTCTCTGCCGACCACATCACTAGAATGAATCGTCTACAAATATTTGTATTAAAATTCACTATAAAATTTATACTGTCAGATCTGCCGCGCTGGTTCAGTTGGTAGCGTAACTAGAGGGTCCGGATTGGATACCCTGTAGAAATTTTAATCGCAACATTTTAAATCTCCTACTTAGAAAGATTGGTGCTGTATATTTTTTAATCGTTAGATTGTGCGCCATATGGCATGATTAAATTTCAAATATATGTTGAGAAGGGATGTGGTATTGTTGATAGCTATTCGCCCATCGGATCGTGGCATTAAGCACCCTTGGTACTTTTCGACACGAGTAGTGCTGACTCCGGATCTCTCCTCCATTTCCTCCCTAATCGTCCCTCACGCAACATAATTACACCACACAAACACTTGCGAACTCACCCACGCCACATCTCCGTACAGCCATATACAACACAAATATGTCGCGCATTGTCTATGTAACTTGGTCTTCCAAATTAGTTCTATTTTCTATAATGTCGTAGCCCAATGTTGAGCCAAAGCCTCTCATTGCTTAGGAGTTAATAAATCAAATTAATTTAGTTACCTTATTTGTCCATAGATGTCATGAGTGTCATGCGGTCAACACACCGACTCGATGAGACAGTACCTGGATCTAAAATAAACCACAATAGTCCCATCTAGTCCACCGCTGTATCTAGGCTCCTGGGTGAGTTTTTTCGGGGTTTTCACCTGTAAGCAAATGTGAGGAAGCTTAGGGCCGAACGGTCCCCGAAAATCATCCGACCATCATCACCATCCTTACCATGATCATGATAAGCAACGGGAAGCTATCACACCTATAATTCCCTAGTAAAGCTACAAAGCATAGCAAGAAAATGCTATGATTGCAGTAAAAGACCTGCTCTTGGGCAGAATTTCTATAGATGGAGAATATCAAATAAACTGAAGCAATAAAATTGCACAGGTTAGGATTCTAGCACACACATATTTTTTATATCATTACTTTATATAGGCCTATCCATTAGAAGTTTTTTTGTTATTACATTCTGTAAACCCAAGCTGTGGTGGGGGATTCAGAACTTGGCGACAAAATCTGAATAATAAGCCATTCTGGACCATAATTTTTGTTGATTTGAGGCCTCTTCACATGTTATACATCCGATTTATCACCACGTTTAAAAGGTACGGTCCTTCGGGAAACATTGCTCCTGTTTATAAAAAAACGTGTCCTTTGTAATGCAAAATAAATTAGGTTTCAGCATGATGGGGCCCCGCCGCACATGAGCCTTGTTGCAAGAGCACATCTCAGCAAAGCCTACGGGAAGAAATGGATAGGAAGATGAGGATATTTTGCATGGACAACGCTATCACTCTTCTTTCTCTAGGCACAAGCAAAGAATATGGTGTATTCCAGCTGACACCAAGGAGGAAATAACAGTTTTTGTCCATTTTCCGATAGGATCTGATATCGAGAATCTTCACTGAAATATTTGCATTTCATATATCAATAAGAAGTCGAATGGATTAGTTCAAGTATTCTAAGGGCAATCACTTTGCTCATAAACGACGATAAAGTAAACTTGGTTTAAATACCTTCCTTGTGAAACATATAATTCCTCAATTTTTTCGCTGAGGTTCGTAATCACTCTGCATTATGTAGAGAATACACTGACACTCTGTAGCATATTTGTAGAAAATATGCATGAGGATTATCTGCATTTAATCTTGTATTTAATATATTAGGCAAATGTAAACAAAATGTACCGATACGAGTGTATTTGATAGCTTCACTTGTCAAGTTGCCATGGTAATACACTCTACCCTCAATTATTGTTTCGCTCTTAATCCCACTTGCGCCTACATCAAACCAGCCCCCATAACCCCTGTTTATTATTAATTTATACAAGATTCAATTTTCACCTTGCTATTCCGTCTAATTATAAAGTGTTTCTGGAGTACTGCCTAATCAAAATTAGCAATACCACGAAATATATTTTTAAATACTATTGTATACTATTGTATTATTATAAAATGATAAACAGACTCCATCGCAAATTGTTTTTACTTTTTATAGGAGAAATGTAGAAAATCATTACACAACATTTCTAAAGGTCTTGTCATACCAAAACTGCAAATTGTTACATAAATAAGTAAATATGTGGCACGAGAGTTCCAAGGAGTGAAGGTCAACAGAAATGGTTGTTGTTTGATGCTAAAAAATGACAGTGGATTGAGTAATCGTAATTTCATAATTTCATAATTCATAAACGAAGAAATTTATATGTGAAAATGAAAAATGCTTCTAGAGCAAGACACGAAATATCCAAAACAAAATAAATGTTGGCAACACAAGAAATGAAGACACTTAGAAAATAAAGAGAATAACAAGATGTGACACATTCAGAAATGAGTAGATTCGAGAAAAATGTGAAATTCAGCCACTGAGTGAATGGGTATCAATAAGGAGGTAGCAATGGAACAACAATGTCTCAAGGATGATAGGTGATTGGTTACCAAAAATCGTACAACATTCCAACTAGTCGGAGATCCCTAAGAAGAACACAACGAATATGGCAAATTGTTTCTCAACAGGATGTAAGCCTAGGATTAAGATAAAGATGACGATTATCACAATAATATAATGCAAACTTCAATATCACATTTGTTTTGGACTCCGTTCCTGACCCTGTATTCAGAACAAAGCTATATTACACCGGAATCGAACATGGACCTCTGGGATGTCAACCAGACTAGTTAACACGCCAAACAAGTGGGCGTCTAAAATTTACAGGAAATAAGGAATGCGGTAATGAACATTCTAGAACATTAACTTATGGATGAGAAACCACTTCAAGGAGATTGGAGAAGAGACCGGACGCATTACACAAAAGAGGGTCATATCGCCTACCTGTAACTAAGAACTGAACTAAAACTCCATGGCGCGACAGGCCTAGAAGGCCCTTGGCCTACCAGCCGGCTGTTGACCTCACATCCACACGTGTCAATCACAGAGGTAGATGATCATCCAGCCAGTGAAGGGGTGACATGTGGTCAGCATGTCGAGTCCTCCAACCGTTATAGCTGGTTTTATCAACCTGGAGCCGCTACTTATTGTAGCTACCCAAATGCCTCACGATGTTGGGTGGGCACCGGTCCCATACTGGCCGAAATTCCATGAGGGAGAAAATGTCTTCCCTTATGAAGATCCGAACCAACGCAAGTCCCTTCCCTTAACTACTCGGCTACGGCGCGGGACTCCACCTGCAACTACTTGCAACAAATTTTCCGAGTTTTTTTTTTAATTCAATGCCCCAGGTTATAATTTCGATATTTCTGGTGTTCTCTCCTGCCATTGGCTTAATTGTAACCCACTTCTGAAGTTGGGGCGCCTCGAAGACGGAGTTACGTTACCCCGATATTACGGATGATAAATGATAATGAAGCACCAGAAGAGTTCTTAATCTAAACTTAATCTAAATTTGAGACCATGGGCAACGACAGGAATGATTCCCTTTAAGGAAAAATCTCTATGGTTTGACCGGGAATCGAACCCGGGTCTTCATGAACAGTAATCAGAAACGCTGACCACTAGTCCATGAGTCTGGTCATTTTCCGAGTTGTTGTTGGGCTTGCTCTTCACTATTACTTAGAGGACAGGAAAAAACTTAATGGTTCGCCGCCTCATTTCAAAACGGATGTCCGTAAACAACTGGATATTACATATGCTGCTGGTCGCTGTGTTGGAAGAGGATGTACTGTTCCTTGGACTGCGAGGTCATCCCAACTGAATTCACTTCACTATTTCAATACTTACACATGATAAACACTTGCGCCGATGCACACTTATTAAATATTGGGTTTCTTAAGTCATTACTAACTGACACTATCAAACCAGGAGTATCATGCCCGCGCGAACATAAGCTTTCCATGCATCTCTATATCAGCTAATATTTTCCAGTCATTCCTTGTATAATTTACCTCCCTCAAAGTATGGTTAATATTGTTCTCCAATGATCTTGAAGAAGATTTTCGGGCTGTAGACCGTGGTCGTGAGGCTTGTAGTTCCCCGACGTATCGCCAGAGACTGCGACTGGCATCCTCAAGGATCCACTTTATTCTAAACGCTCGGAGTATTTTCTCCTCTCTTAAAGTAGTAGTAGTAGGACTTTATTAGACAAAAAGTAAGATATTTATAATATTATTTACAAATATGGGTCGCATGGGCAGTAAGCCGTACGTGCTGTTGACAGTCCGTTACAATAAAGTAATAATTGGGTAATAGTATAAAGAAAAACAAAAAAGAAAACAATAACATTACAATTACATAAAGAAAACACAATAATATTACAATTACATAATAATACAATAGCATTATACATTAATTAAGTTATGTATAATTATTAAGAATTAATGGTATTGCATTTGGTAACATATATTTATTCATGAATGAGTGTTGTTCTTATTTTCCGCGTTTTGTCAGAAATTTACCCAAGTTTATCCAATTTTCTGGATTTACCAATAACTCGTAGCATGCCAATCTTTCCCGATTTGAATTTATAAATCTTTCCGGTAATAACTGACGTCTCCATTATTCTAAATCATGACGTTTTCCTAATATATGTATCTCGTCTTCAAAGTTCCCGCACATTGGACATATTCGCATATCGTGATCGTCGCTAATTTTTAGAAATTTCCTTGCTCCTAGCCTGAACCAAGCAAGCCCTGATCTCTCTTTAAATCCTAGGTTGAGCATATAAGATTCTTTTCCCCAAACGTGTTTTAGGTCTCTTTGTAAACACAGTGAGTGTTTTCCCGTACATTCGGCGAAAATATCTTGTTGGTTTATATCTAAGTACCTCCGTATCTCTTAAAGTAATAGAACATGTTCATTACAGCATCCCTTATTAGTTTAACTTTGCTTTTATTGGAACACTCTATATGTAGGATGAGTCATTAGTACGTCAAGTGGACAAAGAGTTTTGTAAAACATAAATACGATTTTTTTAAAAGTAAAAACCATTGATTTCAAGGAGAAAACCATAATTGAAATCCAGGAAAATATGGATGACAATGAAATTATAATTTTAAAACGGTAGCTATCCTTGTGCTACCAACACTGACATTTTCTGAGAGCATTTTTACGCTAAACAATTGTTGTATCTACAGCTTCATCACTATGTCCATTACAAAGTTATCGGAACGTAAAATTATATCAACTCCGTGTTACACACTACAAACTACCCAAGTCATTATAGCATGTGTATCTGGTAATTGGCCGTATGGGAAGATTACGAAAGCCTCTCCATTGTTACTAAAGCGAGAACCAGGAATCACTGATGGCATGATTGTTTCACGGCTTTCTAAATAGACTATCCCTATACTAAAATGCACGTAACATTATTCCCTTGAAAGCAGTGATCTCATCGAAGCTAGTGCTACCAACCTTGTACGTTAAAATAGCGCTTGATTTATCAACTTATAGGCTATATCCATTACAATTTTAATTACAAAAGTAAAATTCAGACAGCGGAAATGAACTTGCTACGGGCAGTGAAAGGTTGTACAAGAGAAGAACATATTAGATATGAGAATATTAGAGAGGAACAAAAAAGTACAACCACTTCTTCAACAATAGAAGAACACGGGAACAACTGGATAGAGCATCTTCTGAGAATAACTAGGGTAGGATACCAAAGATGGCATTGATATGTAATCCTGGAGGAAGGAGATCGGTAGGAAGACCAAGAAAACGCTAGGCAGAACAAATGTGAGATCGGAAGATGATGAAGATGAAATTTTTAATTATAATTTTGTCTATTAATAAGGCCTACATGTGTTGTTATATTAACTTTATAATGAAGTTACTTTACACTTTCTAATATTGTTATTTTGACACGGTTCCAAAAATGGATCATTATTATAATATGATGTTGGTGGTGACATCTACCTGGCAGCGGACGAAACGAGAATTATATATTTGTATATGTGGAAAGAATGTTAATGTTTGTACCATGTCTCCAATAGTGTAGTGGTCTTGCACGCTCGTACGGAATACGAGAGGTCCACGGTTCGATTCCTGGTTCAGATATTGATTTTTCTTTTCACAATATCATTATAATGTAATAATAAAGGTATTTATAAAATATGCATCCATGTAATTCTGCCCAAGGGCACGCCTTTCACTCGAATCATAGCATTATCATGCTATGCTTTGCAGCTTTACTAGGGAATTATAGGTGTGGTAGCTTCCCGGTCCGTTGCTTTCCACACGGTGAAGGATGATGATGATGATAATAAGAGTGATGATGATGGCCGGATGACTTTCGGGGACCGTTGGGCCCTACGCTTCCTGACATTTGTCTTACAGGTGAGGAAAAACCCAGTAAAAAACCTCACCCGGGAGCCTGTCCCAACCGGGAATCGTGACAAGGCAGAACGCTACCTCGAGGCCGCAGCGGTGGACTATAAGATATAGATATATATATATATATATATATATACCCATGCATCCGATAGTATTCTATTCTGCCCGAAGGCAGGTTCTTTCACACTGCAATCATAGCACTTTTCATGCTATGCTTGCAGCTTTAGTAGGAATTGTAGGTTGGTAGCTTGCCGTTGCTTTCTAAACCGGATATATAATTTAAAGAAACTCAATGATAGGCCTACATATGGGCCTACATCACGAACATTTTAAGAACAATTACAATAATAGTTATAATATATATAATATCACTTAATTGCAATAATAGTTTCTCATCAAAACCGTTCTAATAATAATAATAATAATAATAATAATAATAATAATAATAATAAACTCTTCAGACACTTGTACGAACTTTTAAAATATTTTATATTAACCGTTATAAACAGAAAATATTTATTCCAGTCTTATGTTAAAACACACACACATTTATAGTGATACACTGTTCGGCATGCTTTGGATTTAGCAGGCTGCAACGGAACTGTCAAGACTCGCCTTCTAAGATATAAGGGTTTCATAACTCGCGAAACATGCTAAGTCGTGAACCTACAGCGAGCCTTATTTTTCGCTTTCTAGATGAATCGGTCTCTCGAGGTTTGGATTCTACAAACTAATGTTTCTCGAAGGCTCAAGGGTGGAGTTCTGGATTGTTCGGCCCTCACATACATAAAAGTACGCGAGTTGGTCGACAATCAGCAATGACTGGTGACTCGTACAGAGTGAAATCAATGCATGAGCAGGAACTCGGTGCTTCAGTAGGTGTGAATAAAGGTATTTATAAGTAAAATTTTGTGACTTCATGGGTTTAAAGAAGAATAATTATAGCCTATATGAATGTAAATAAAATTAGTATAAACCAAATAAAGAAGATTTTAGTGACAATTTAACTCATGCCCAAAATGGGAGTCAATGACCAATCACATTTCAATGAAAACAGTCGTTTTTTACCTCGATTTTATCACTTTCATTTTATTGTTTTCATAATACGAAGTGGATCTCAGATTGTATATATAGTGACGAATGTAACCAGAATCTGCTTGCGAGATATAATAGAAAAACATTCGTAGCAATTGATTATACCATAAAAAAAGAAACCACTGTTTGCTCTTTCCTATACGTATTATTTCCCAGGAATTAACGTTGCAGAAAAATATAACTGACATATTTACATCATAGGACATCAGAAATTAATTAATAATCAGTAATGACGTGTTTCATTTTTTCTCCACTAGGGTGCATTCTTACAATATTGCGATTCCTTTGGCAATAAATATGATCTGGTTGCAGTGATGAACAAATAAAACATAACATTTCTCATTTGTTTTCAAACAACGCCGTTTACATTAAATATGTAAATATTTTAAAATAACTATATTTAAATAATGATTTGTGAGTAAACAGCTTAATTTTATTCGTTAAATAGTCCTAACAAATGCCACTCTTGATTTCCAAATTTTCTAGATAAATTCACTCCTCACTTCGTGAATCGTCAATTTATCGATAATTTGGAAATCACTCGTGGCATTATTTATGATAATAGTGTTGAGTTATATAAAAAATACTTGGTTTAACATCATCATAATCACTCCAAGGATTATGCAATTGCCCGTTCCGACTTCATAATGCATCTGTCTACCGTTTCCTTGGTCTTCCGACATTACGCCTTCCTCTTGCTTGATAATATCTTGATAGCAGTGGATATATCTCCTTACTCATTCCATTCATGTGATCAATCAACTTTTGTCTATAATTCGTGATTTTATCCTTAAAAGGTTGCACTTTTATTTCTTCTTTGATTTAACATTCTATTACACAGCCACTGACACTAGATTTATATACTTTGTTATTGAATCCCCAATAATGTGAACCCTATTTCACCATCCGGTGTGTTAGGGTTTTAGTTACAATACAATTAATTATTTACAACAATTTAGAGTATGCTTAATTTCTAGTGTTACATAATAACGTAACTAGATTTATATTTAAATTTTAACACAAGCCAATACGCGGCAAGCACTGCTACGCCAAATAAATGAAATATTTGTTTTTAGTTTAGTGGTTTAAATATATTAAACTAATGTATGTTATACGATACATGCCAATTCAAGGGTTAAATAAATCGCATGATGTAGATTGCGACGAACCAAACATGGCGGTTGCTAGTCAATTTTCTAATTCCGGATTTCAGCTAAACCCCCACTTTGTAATTGTCCAATTTCCCTGATTTTTAAATACCTACTTCGGTTTATTTTAATAAGGTATACGGAGTTTCGTTGTGATACATCCAAAATTGTGACCGCTAGTGATTTTTAAAATTTTCGTTTCAGGTGAATTCCTACACCTAATAATCTAAAACATGATAGTTGCGGCTAAACACTCGCTGAGCCTGAAAACCTGTGTGTACAAATTTTCATAAAGATCGATTGAGCGGTTTAGAAGATTATAAAGGACAAACGTTCACACATTCATCTTGTTTATATCCATAGTAATTCTGCCCGAAGGCAGGTCCATCACTGCAATCATAGCATTTTCATGCTATGCTTGCAGCTTTACTAGGGAATTGTGTAGGTGTGGTAGCTTCCCGTTGCTTTCCACACCGGTGAAGGATGATGATGATAATGATAAGGATGATGATGGCCATATGATTTCGGGGACCGTTTGGGCCTTAAATTTTTCCTGACATTTGTCTTACAGGTGAGGAGAAACCCCGATAAAAACCTCACCCAGAAAAACTGCCCCGACCCGGGCCCGCTGCGTGACAAGGGAGCCCGCTACCTCGAGACCACAGCGGTGGACCTTGTTTATATGTATGTATATATATATATATATATATGTGTGTGTGTGTGTGTGCGTGTGTGATTAAGAGGGTTTTTTTCTTTTTAGTTTTCCGCGTCCCGAGAAACTTTTCTTAATCATACTTATAACCGCAAAAATCTACAATCTAACACACACATACACACATATGTATATATATATATATATATATATACACCGGGTGGGTTTAAAAGTTATTTAGTTTCCCTTACATGAAATATATAAGAACAAAATTTACATGAGGTTAAAGAGAAACTCTGAGTGTTCATAACATACTTTATAAGTGTTCGATGTGAGCACCTTTCGTCACAAGGTACACATCTAACCGATAGTCGAATTCCTGCCAAACCTTGGTCAGCTCATTTGGAGAAATGGATTCAACAGCAGCAACAATCCTTCTTCTCAAGTCTGGAAGGTCGACCGGAAGTGGTGGTACGTACACATGGTTCCTTCACATATCTCCAATCACAAGGTGTGAGATCGGGAGACCGTGGAGGGTGTGGGAATTAACCATGTCACCCGGACCGACGCGTCATTTGGTGTTCGTGGACGTCCTGGACTTTTCCTTTTACAGATACATCTTGTTGTTTCTAACTGTTCATACCACCGACGGATAATTTTATCTGTCGGAGGATCAATTCCAAATTGCCGCCGGGAAGCTGGCTGCACTGCAACAATGGTTCCAGACCTCGCAAGTTGCAAGACGCAGAATGACTTCTGTACAGGAATCGCCATTTTCAAAAATTTAACGCTTACGACGTAATAATGTCAAGAAACAAATTGCTGCATACAGGATATGAAACTTTCATAGTTTCATTATAGAAAATAATCACGCATCCAATTTCATTTGTAAAGCTCTACCAACTACTTACAACCCCGTCCATCATTTTGGAACACCATATATATTAATGTAATGTATGTTATACGATACATGCCAGTTCAAGGGTGCATTAAGTCGTATGATGTAGATTGCGAGGCACTAAATATGGCGGATGCTAGAGTCAATTTTTTAATTCCGGACTTCAGCTGAACCCCCACTTTGTAATTGTCGATTTTTTCTGATTTTTTAAATATCTGCTTCGGTTTATTTTAATAATATATACTAAGTTTTGTTGTGATACATCCAAAATTGAGAGCCCCCAGTGCAATTTTTAAATTTTCGTTTCAGATGAACTCCTACACCTAATAATCTAAAACATGATAGTTGCGGCTAAACACTCGCTAAACCTGTAAACCTGTACAAATATTCATGACGATTGATTGAACGGTTTAGAAGTCCATAGAGGACAAACGTTCACACCGCTGTGGCCTCGAGCTAGCGTGCTGCATTGTCACGCAGCGGGCCCGGGTTCGATCCCCGGTCGGGGCAGTTTTTCTGGGTGAGGTTTTTATCGGGGTTTTTCCTCACCTGTAAGACAAATGTCAGGAAAACTGTAGGGCCCAAATGGTCCCCGAAATCATATGGCCATCATCATCCTTCAGCGGTGTGGAAAGCAACGGGAAGCTACCACACATACAATTCCCTAGTAAAGCTGCAAGCATAGCATGATTGCCGTGAAGGACCTGCCTTCGGGCAGAATTACTGTGGACGGATATATAAGAAAAATGAATGTTTATACTAGACTTGCTCGGTAGAGCACTGGGATATAAATCCAGAGGTCCGGGATCAAGTCCCATCCAACCATTTATTTTTCTTAACATGTCATATATATATATATATATATATATATATATATGTGTGTGGGTGTGTGTGTGTGTGTCTGATTAAGAATGGTTTCTTGAGTTTTCCGCGTCCCAAGGCTTCTTAATCATACTTATATCCGTGAAAACACATATGATATATATATATATATATATATAATTTATTTTTATTTATATACAGAATTTTAATGTTTACCTATCTGCGGCTAAAGTCGTCTCTGTCCATCCTCTCCATGTCCTCCGTTCTCTTGTTTTCATTCCAGTTCTTACGTATTTCTTGCATCCACGAGTTTCGCGGTCTTCCTCTCCTTCTTCTTCCAGGTGGACACCATTCCAATATTTTCCTGGATAACCTTTCTTCTTGCATTCGTCGTACGTGCCCATACCAATTTAATTGCTTATATCTTATATAATATACTATTCATTCTTTCTCGTATCACAGTATTTCTTTCTTTTTTTTCCAATTTTTAAGATCTTGCTGCTGTTCTGAAGACATTTATTTCCATCGACTAAGTTTTTGTTTCACGCGTTTTTGATGAATTTCCAAACGTCAGCTCCTTATGTGACAGCACTTCTCACTATAGAATTATATATTTTTAACTTTTTTTTCTGGTTATATGTCTGTTTCCATAAGACTTCATTCACCATTGCTGCTATTGCTCTACCTTTATTTATTCTGTTATTAACATCACTTTCTTGTTTATCCTCTTAATCTACTTTTACTCCCAGATACTCAAATTCTTCACATCCTCTAATATACCCCTTTTGATCTTATAATATTAAAACTTCGGTTTCGGCTCCACACCCCATTTTTTTCTATATTTATTTTAAAACCTCATTATGGATACAACATGTTCATCGAATGGAAGATCACAGAATACCCAAACTAATGTTAAGATATCAACCTGCAGGAAGAAGAAGACCAGGACGTCCACTCAAAAGACTTCTGGATGGTGTGTTTCTCTTGAGGCCGAAACAGGTCAACAAATGGCCTAAATTCGTGAATGTACTATGATGATGATGATGATTTTAAAACCCCCAATTATCATATTCGTCCAAGAATGTTCTGAGCATAAACTCCACATCTTCATATTTTTGAGCAAATAACAGTGTATATATTGTGTCTGTTGATCCATCCCCAATTATATATATATATATATATATATATATATATTGAAAGTATTATTGTGGGAAAATATATTTTAATTTCCAAGAGTAAAAAAATCACTTTAAAGTATTTTAAAATGACGAACCAATAGGAGCCCCGACATCCAGTGATGACATGCACGACATTATTACCAACATAGCCAAAAGAACTACAACGCACCATGTTTATAAATGACAATATGTTTTCAGTGCCAAAGTCAACAGAAAAGAAATTCATTAAATGTTACAGCATTCCTCATAAAGTTGGAAATATTCAATATTGATTCTGAGTAACCAAAGTTACGTATGTATTCATAATAGTGTACGTTATGTAAAACTAAACCAATACTCAGATAATATTTCAGTTTTATAATACGCTCATAAACATTCCTCAATATGGCACAGATGAGCACCCTGCGACTCAAACTACAGCACAGAGGTAAACCTCTGACCGCTGAGAACACATCAACTCTTATAAAATTCATGATGTGTTCCGTTGAGCTATTATTCAAAATTAATATAAAATTATGGAATATTCAAAGACAATTATATCCAAGAACTCAACTACATTAAGTATATGGCAAAAACCAATGGCTATAATGAAGAATTCATAGATAAGCTCGTAAAAAAACAAAAAAGGAAGAACAACATAACCAACATAACTAAACTAGATAAAGAATCTGAAAACAACAAGAAAACATGGATAACACTTACATACACAGGAAAAGAAACGACAAAATTAGCCAATGCACTAAAGAAAGCCGATAAAAACGTAAAAATAGCATCCAGAACCAATAACAAATTAAACAACATAATAAACAATAACATTGAAGAAAATAACATTTTCAACAGCAAAGGAGTTTATAAACTGACATGTAAGGACTGCAACAAATTTTATATAGGAAGGACAAACAGGAGTTTTAACATCAGATTCAAAGAACATTTTCGAGACTTCATTCACGCAGAAGGAAAATCAAGCTATGCAAAACACGTTATCCATGAAGGGCATCGCATGTTAAATATTGAAAACACCCTAACAGTAATGCACAGAGAAAATAATCCAGCGAAGATAAAGGTACTCGAAGAGATGGAAATCATGAAAGCAGCTCACAACAACGACAGCCTGATAAACAAAAACGAACCCAATATATGCAACCTCCTCTACCAGATCTTCAGTGAAACACCAGTTTTGAATCCTGCCGATAATGGGACAAGTCCCGAAAGCGCTACAGTTAAATGATTAATTAAGTTGAGGAGACGGACCTTTCAGGTGAATATTCCATAATTTTATATTAATGTTGAGAGCACAGTAACTCAGTCGTAACACAGCGATTGTCCAACTATAATCAAATTATAGAGTTACGTATGTATATTTTGTCCAATGCCACCATGTTGTCTTTTATGACATTTCTGGCTTTCTCCTCTGGCATTGGTGGAATTGTAATCCATTTCATAAGTTGGGGCTCCTGGAGGGCGGAGTTACGTTACCTAGATGATGTGATGGTTGATAATTGATAATGAAGCGTCAGGAGAGTTCTTAACCTAGACTCAATCTATAATATCTTACAGACTATGGGCAACCACAGGAATAATTCCCTTTAACGAAAAAATCCTGTAGGGGGAATCGAACCCGGGACTTCGTGAACTGTAGTCAGACATGCAGACTACTAGCCCATGAGGCTAATCTCTTACGTAATATAAATGTATCTATATAAATGTATCTATATAAATGCCGGTAATATTTTCATAATGACGATCTTTCACCGTAAAAATACAACCGTCAAGAAACGCAGACACGGGTTCCACTCTGGGATAAAATTTTCCGGAGGTAAAATAGTTCCTCGTTCGGTTCTCCGAGCGGGGACTACTTCAGGGAATCAAACACAGGGACATGTTCCTAGGAACCTGGAATGTTAAAACCAGAGGGAAAACGCCCAGTTTGTAGACCAAAAATGATATGGGAGAATAATGTTAACAATGACTTGAGGGAAGTAAATCATACAGGAATAATTGTAAAACATTAGTTCAGGATAGAGATAGGGAGAGCTTATGCCCGCCCGACCAGGAATATACGGGTTCGATAGAGCCAGTGAGTTAGTCAATGTTTCTATATTTTCAGTTTATTTCCGACCATATTTTATTAGATTAGTTTAGTATTACATTATGCTTTTAATTAATTAAAATATAAAATTATGGAATATTCACCTGAAAGGTCTGTCTCCTTAACTTAATTAATTATTTAACGGTAGCGCTTTCGGGACTTGTCCCATCATCGGCAGGATTCAAAACTGGTGTTTCACTGAAGATCTGGTAGAGGAGGTTACATGTATTGGGTTCGTTTTCGTTTATCAGATTATCGTTGTTGTGAGCTGCTTTCATGATTTCCATCTCTTCGAGTACGTTTATCTTCGCTGGATTATTTTCTTTGTGCATTACTGTTAGGGTGTTTTCAATATTTAACATGCGATGTCCTTCATGGATAACGTGTTTTGCATAGCTTGATTTCCCTTCTGCGTGAAAAAGTCGTCCCGCGCCGTAGCCGAGCGGTTAAGGTAGGAAGCCTTGGCGCAGAGCTACGGGACTTGCGCTGGTTCGAGTCTCCATGGGGGAAGAAATTTTCTCATGGTATTTCGGCCAGTATGGGACCGGTGCCCACCCAGCATCGTGAGGCAATTGGGTACCTACAATAAGTAGCGGCTCCAGGTTGAGGAACCAGCTATATCGGCTGGGGGAGTCGACATGCTAACCACATGTCACCCCTACACTGGCTGTTGATCATCTACCTCTGTGATTGACACATGTGGATGTGAAGGGCCAGCAGCCGGCTGGTAAAAGGGCAACCGTTGAAAAGTGGAAAGACCCTCAATCGGAATCGTGAAAAAGTCTCGAAAATGTTCTTTATATTTTTAATTTTGAATACTACCTCAACGGATCACATCACGAATCTTATAAAAGTTGATTTTAAGTAATTACTGTAAATTAGGGGCCAGCCTCGGTGGTGTATTGGTTACGTTCCACGTCTCTAGTCTAGAGAGTTGCGGATGGATTTTTAGACCATGTAGTTCATTATTAAGTAGTCTTCTCCATTCACCTGCCTCTTGATCTCTCTTTGGTCCAAACATTTTCCTAAGTACTTTATTCTCAAAAACTCGTAATCTAATTTCCTCCCTTAAAGTAAGAATCCATGTTTCGCACCCATATAATATAACTGGTAGAATAATAGTTTTATATATTTTCAGTTTAACGTTTTTTTAAAGGATTTGGGACATCAAGAGTCGCTGTAATGCATAATAACATGTATTTCCAGAATTGAGCCTTTCCTTGTGCATCTCATTCCATTATTGTTCCTAGGTATTTGAATTCAGCCACTTCCTCAAAATTTCCCTCATTTGTCATTAGCTGTTCATTTCCATTATATAATGTATTCTTATGTGTAACCATATATTTAGTTTTATTGATATTTACTTCCAGTCCCAATTTATTAGTGTTACTCAGTAGTGTGAGAGTGTTGGCCTTTAGTATCTCCTCGCTATCGACCAGTAGTACTACATCATCAGCATAAACTAACAGTTTATTAATACCATTGGGTTGTAAGCCTTCCTCATTTTCTAAAGATTTAATGGCATTCTCTAGTACAAAATTAAATAGTAGAGGAGATAGTGCATCTCCTTGCTTCAACCCATTGTGGATTCAAAAGTATCCGAAGACTGTTTGCCTACACGCACCCTACTCTTTGTGCCATTTAGACTCGTATAAGTCTAACTTTTTAGGAATTCCGAACTCTAGCAGGATACTATATAACTTCTCCCGCTTAATTGAATCGTATGCCTTTTTGAAGTCTACGTACAGTTGATGTACAGTACCATTATATTCCCATTTCTTCTCTAAAATCTGATCTGTTGTAGACCTGTTTCTTCTAAACCCACATTGATGATCTAGAATCTCATCAATATAGGGAGTAAGTCTGTTGGCTAATATATTTGTTAGAATGTTGCAATCAGTTTTATCTCCTTTCTTATAAATTGGTACGATAATCGATTGTTTCCATTCATCTGGAAGAGCTTCTTTATCCCAAATCATATTAAGCAACTGGCGTATCTTATCCATCAATTTGTCTCCCCCTGATTTTATCAGTTCTGCTGGGATCTCATCTGAACCTGATGCTTCATTTTTTCTATCGCCATTTCAACCTCTAATGCACTTGGTTCTGTGATTAGCATTTCTGCAGTCTGCAAGTTATCCTCTTCAATATCCTGTTCTGCGTGTATATTTCATAGTTGATTAAAGTAACTTTTCCATCTCTTTAATATACCCCTGGAATCTACAATTATATCCCCATTTTAATTCCTAATTATGTTTGTTCTAGCCTAAAACCATTTCTTCTCTAACCAAATTCCCTGATATAATTCTCTAATGTTCCTATTTTTGGCATTCATTTCCAGATCATTAATATTCTCTCTCAGATATTCCCTCTTTTTACTCTTTAGTAGCCTCGTGGTTTCCCGTCTAATATTACCCAATTGCTCCAAATTTACCTCATTTGGCTCGTGTAACCATTTCATTTTTGCTTGCTTTCTTTTGTTTACAATGTTGGCACAATCCTCAATAAACCATTTCTTGTTTTGCCTCTTTTTTAAGTAACCAATGCATTCTGATGCTGACAATTTAACTTCATTCTCCCATTCTTTATTTACATCAGTTTCTTCTTCGTTTGCCACATTATCATCTGAAGATTTGAGTACTTCAAATCTATTAGCAAGTTTATTTTGGTATTCTTGCCGCATTTCATCATTTTCAAGTTTTTCAAATCAAAATTTTGCCAGATCATCAGTTTGGTTTTCGTAACAATCATTGTACAATAGAACAAGTTCATAGAGTTGTAAATGAAATTGAGAACGCTACAGAAAGTAAGAAATATTGTTCTGCTGTTTTCTTGGATATTCAACAGACTTTTGACAAAGTGTGGCATGTAGGACTACAGTATAAACTGAAGTTATTTCTTCCACAACCATATTACTTGTTACTTTGTTCTTACCTTAGTAATAGAATTTTTCAAGTCAAATATGAAGATGAATTATCTGGTTTTTTACAGTATATTTTCTGGAGTTCCACAAGGCTCTGTATTGGGGCCTGTGTTATATACTCTATATACAGCTGATTTTCCACAAATAAATGGAGTACTTGTAGCTACATTTGCTGATGATACTGCCATGCTCTATTCACATGAAGATGCTAGGCAAGCATCTGAACACCTCCAGCAACAACTTAATAAGACAGAAGAATGGTTAACTACATGGCGTATACGAACTAGTGAAAATAAATCTATTCATATTACTTTTGGAACAAGACTGGTAACTGTCCTACTGTAACATTAAATAATAAAACTCTTCCAACAGGTGATTCCGTCAAGTATTTGGGAATACATCTTGATCGTCGTTTAACATGGAAGAAAACACATTCAACAAAAACGTACAGAATTAAAACTAAAAACATCAAAATTTAATTGGCTCATAGGTCACAAATCAAACTGAGTCTAGAAAATAAACTTCTAATATATAAAACTATACTCAAGCCTATTTGGACTTACGGTATTCAATTATGGGGAACTGCCAGCAATTCCAATATTGAAATTTTACAGAGATTTCAGTCTAAGACCCTTCGTTTTATTGTTGCTGCTCCATGGTATGTAAACAACGCCACCATTCATCATGATTTAAAAATAGCTACTGTAAAAGAAGAAATAGAAAAGTACAGCACTCGATATCTAAGGCGATTAGAAGTTCATCCTAATCATCTTGCAATCAATCTTCTAGACAACAGTCAAGAAATAAGAAGATTAAAAAGAAATAAAATATTAGAACTTGCTTCATTTTTGCATAAAATGTTGTATAATGGAGCGAGTGCTGTCAATGGGCAGTATTCTCCTAACAAGTTATGTATTTTAACAAATTTACTTATTGTCTTTTCAAGATAGATTGTAAATTAGCAATAAAGTTATTAAAAAAAAAAAAAATTCAGAATCATCTTTAGCGTTTGTTCCTCTCATTAGCAATAACCGTTGTCTGATTTTCACCCTGACCAGATGATGATCCGAATTGCAGTCTGTCCCTCTAACTGATCTAACATCGATGATGCTACTGTGCCAGCGTTTATCTACTAATACGTGATCTATCCGGTTTCGAGTTTTGCCATCTGGAGACGTCCAGGTGTATTTATGAATATCCTTATGCTGAAATATTGTGCTCTTAACAATGAGAATCTTTGATGTGGCAAAGGTGACTAATCTAACCCCTTTGTCGTTACTATCTTGATGAAGACTGAATTTGCCTATGGTTTGAATATGTCTTCCCGCCCCACTTTTGCATTAAAATCTCCTAAGACAATTTTCATATGATATCGTGAAAGGCTTATCAAATATTCATTCTAATTCTTCACGGAAGTAAGCGTATCTAATTTAGCCTTGATCAAAAAATGCGTCCTTGAGGGACGTAAGGGGTATAAACATAGTAGGGGGCTTTGAGTTAGTTTTTAGATTTGATAGTTTTAAGGTCATATGTGGGCCTAACATTTACTAGATTTAATTGAACTGAAGACCAGGCCTTAATAACTTATCGCACCTATTTTGGTGGAAGGATGTATGGATAGGCTACACACAAAAATATCAATCTGTTAACCTGTATCGGCTACAATTGGAACATTATTCAAAATTATTTTGAGTTGGCGTCCTAGCCCTCTTCTTCTTCCTGCAGGTTGACAGCTTAACATCTGTTTGGGTATCATGTGATCCTCCATTCGATGAACATGTTGCATCCATCTTGACTTGTAATCAGAAACTGTGTTTTCTAAAGGTTCCATGTATAATTCTTCTAAGATGTCTTCATGTTTTTGATCTAATAGTGTGTATCTAGCGTTCCTTCGAAGGTACATCATTTCAGAGATGCAAGTCTGTGCATATCCTTCTGTTTCAATGCTCATCTTCGCTATCAAACAAAATAACGAAGGAGGTAGTGTTTTATACACTTTTATTCTTGATTTTTTGTACTAACCCAAAGGAATGAGATGCACAAAGTAATTAAACACAGGCTCAATTCTGGAAATGCGTGCTATTATATATTGCCGAGGACTTTTTATGGTGCCAAACATCCTTTGCAAACAACGTTACAACTGAAAATATATAAACATATTATAATCCATACAACACAGTTATTTCGTTGGGGTCGGAACCTGGACTCTTAACTTTAAGGGAGGAAATGAGATTACGAGTTTTTGAGAAGAATATTCTTAGGAAAAATTTTGTACCAAAAAGAGATGAACAGACCGGTGAATGAGAGAATACTACGAATACAATGAACTACATGATCCTTATAAGAAGCCAGTATATAATAAGAACAGTTAAGTCTCGTAGACTGCGAATGGGCAGGGCATGTTGCGTCGTAGGGGGAATGAAATACTATTCATGGAAGCTTCTTGTAGGAAAGCCAGAGGGAAAACGCCGCAGTTGGTAGACCAAGAATGACGTGGTAGAACAACATTACCTCTGATTACCGAGGAGTAGATTATATACCAGGGAATGGGGTACGACGTGTTGCCGTGCGTAGTGGTTATTAAGGCACTGCTCTACAAGCCGGGGGGGGTCGAGAGGTTCAAATCTCGTTGGGGTCAGTATTTTTAAACTGACCCAAACCCTCTGGCGGCCCTATGGCCCTGGGGTCGACTCAGCGCCTAACGGAAATGAGTACCAGACGCTTTTTCTGGTGGTAAAGGCGGCCGTCCACTCAGGGCTGACCACCCTGCTGACAATAACGCTCCGATTGTCTAGAAAAAATTTGGAGCCTTAACCGCCTACTACCCCACGGGCCTCCGGGCCTGGTGTGGAACCACTTTAACTTTTCCTATGATTGGAAAGCATTTATCTCAGGATAGGGATTGATGGAGAACTTATTTCCGCGCGGCCATGAACCTACGTGTTCGATAGTGCCAGTGAGTAAGTAAGTAACCGAAAGATCCTTAAAAATGTTGATATTTTGCACAGACTAAAAGGTAGCAGCCCAACCATTGAAATACTTGTCGTCGGTCCAGTAACCTGTCTTAAGGAATCTCAACTTTACTATTTAGTGTGAACGTGAAGAATGCCAAAAGGAATTGAAATATGACGAGCCACAGCAAAGAAAATATTAAGATCACACAATGCTGACATCAGATTGTTTATAAAAAAGTCCTTTAAAATACATTCAAATTGACTGAACAAAAATGGTGGATTTAGAGACTCCTTTCCCTGCTATGAACTTAATATTAATTCCTACATCTAGAAGATCTCGCCAAAGATACTCTGTTATTATTTAATAGTTGTTGCGAAGGAAGCCATATCCGCGAATTTTCATAATTTGTAAAATCCTATTGACTTCAACAGAATCAAATGAGTGAATCGGGAATCAAAGGTAAACGCTATGACCTGAGACCACCAAGGCTTAAAAATTACGAGGGAAACTTTATTAACCATGTTTAAAAAACGCACAGGTCAATAAACTAACTTTTTTAATTTAATTTAATGACGAAAAGTTAAATAATAGCACAATATTTAATTAACTGGTCAAAGTGATGACAGGCCACATGAAATAAAGAAAGAACAAAAGAGGATCAGCACAATGAAACAAAGTCTCGTTGTGCAAATGTTTACGCTACGTAATGGATTAATGAATCTCCATGGTAACGAAATATGTTAAACGCCATTCATCTTTATAACTGTCAATCAAGGAGGCTTAAAGTCTTGTATGTGGAATAATAAGAAATATTCTTACTCGAAAATTTAAAATAAATAATACGTTTATGTATTGTTAAACCTAACAATGGAATAAATTTAATTTATTTCCATACATTTTAATAACTATAATAATATTTTAACTGAAATATAAATAAATAGGAATATTCCAAAGTACAGTAGCTAAATTAAATTAATTTTACATCTACGTTACATGTATTTGCTCAGAACTAACTCACTGGCTCTATTAAACCTCTAGGTTCAAGGCCGCACGTATATAAGCTCTCTATATATTCCTATCCTGAGCTAAAGTTTTCCAATCATCCCTGTATAATTTACTTCCCTCAAATCATGGTCAATGGTATTGTTCCACCTCATTCTTGGGCTACCAACTGGTCGTTTTTCTTCTGGTTTTCCTACAAGAAGCTTCCATGCACCACTTTTATTCCCCATTCGTGCCACATGCCCTGCCCATCGCACTCCATGAGACTTAACTGTTTTTATTATATCTGGCTTCCTATAAAGATCATGTAGCTCACTGCTATGTAGTTTTCTCCATTCACTTGTATGATAATCTTTTTTTGGTCCAAAATTTGTCCTAAGAACTTTATTCTCAAATACTCATAATCTTCTTTCCTCTCTTAAAGTAAGAGTCCGCGTTTCACATCCATATAATATAACTGGGAGAATAATAGTTTTATATATTTTCAGTTTAACGTTTTTTGAAAGAAGTTGGGACAAGAGTTCCTGTAATGCATAATAGCATGCATTTCCTGAATTTTCTCAGAATGTATACCTAATGTAAGAGAATATTTACAGTCAGTATAAGTTATATATTATAAAGGTTCGGGTTCTATTTCCCGGACACACCGTACATTATTACCGGATTCCAAATAAATGCAAATCTTGAAGGTGTACCGACGAGAAGATTTTACGAAAAATATACCATTTTTTCGGAACCAAACTGAATCGAAAATTTAAAAATAGCTAGCTTCATCAGCATAAATTTTCGTTTTTATTTCGCAACGAAACACAATACTTCCATTGGCATAAAATAAAAGAAGGTATAATCTGCAAATGAGCAAAATTGGATTATTTCACTATTTGCTATATTCAACGTAACAGAGTCAGAAACTGTAAAAAAAATCGTGTGACCTGTTCAGAATATTAAACAGGAGGAGCTTTCTTTATTTTAGTAATAAAAGATCGATAGTTATCGAGGTGAAACACGACTGTAACTGGTTGTAAAACAAAATTCAATGAGACATGATTGTCAACGACTCTTGTAAGTTGAATAGTCTTGCTAATTACTTTTCAATGTCTGCTTCTCGTGCCAACGTGGGTACAACAAGAACATATCTCTTTGTGAAAATAGCTAAGCAATAATTGTACTTACTTACTCACTGGCACTATCAAACCCGTAGGTTCATGGCCGCGCGGACATAAGCACTCCATACATCCCTATCCTGAGCTAATGCTTTCCAATCATTCCCTGTATAATCTACTTCCCTCAAATCATAGTTAATGTTATTCTCCCACCTCATTCTTGGTCTACCAACTGGGCGTTTTCCCTCTGACTTTCCTACAAGAAGCTTCCATGCAAGTCTTTCATTCCCCATACGTGCAACATGCCCTGCCCATCGCAGTCTACGAGACTTAACTGTTCTTATTATATCTGGCTTCCTATAAAGACCATGTAGTTCATTGTTATGTAGCCTTCTCCATTCACCTGTCTGTTAATCTCTCTTTGCTCCAAAAATTTTCCTAAGTACTTTATTCTCAAATACTTGTAATCTCCTTTCCTCCCTTAAAGTAAGAGTCCATGTTTCGCACCCATATAATACAACTGGTAGAATAATAGTTTTATATATCTTCAGTTTAACGTTTTTTGAAAGGAGTTGTGACATCAAGAGCCTCTGCAATGCATAATGGCACGCATTTCCAGAATTGAGCCTATGTTTAATTTCTTTGTGCATCTCATTCCTATTTGTGATTATTGTTCCTAGGTATTTGAATTCAGCCACTTCCTCAAAATTTCCCTCATTTGTCATTAGCTGTCAATTTCCATTATATAATGCATTTCTACGTGCGACCATATATTTAGTTTTATTGATATTTACTTCCAGTCCTAATTTCTTAGTGTTACTCATTAGTGTGTGCGTGTTGGCCTTTAGTATCTCCTCGCTATCGGTCAGTAGTACTACATCATCAGCATAAACTAACAGCTTATTAATACCATTGAGTTGTAAGCCTTCCTCATTCTCTAAAGATTTAATGGCATGCTCTAGTACAAAATTAAATAGTAGAGGAGATAGTGCATCTCCTTGCTTCAACCCATTCTGGATTTCAAAAGTGTCTGAAAACTGTTTGCCTACACGCACCCTACTCTTTGTGCCATTTAGACACATTCGTATAAGTCTAACTAACTCTTTAGGAATTCCGAACTCCAGCAGGATACTATATAACTTCTCCCTCTTAATTGAATCATATGAAGCAATAATTGTATCCAAAGTCAATGGTATGGAAGGTGGCGCAAGCCGATAGACGCTCAACTCCATCCGCTGGGGTCTCGAGTTGAGGTGTCAGTCACCTCTTCTGGGTTTCATGATGGACGAAACTGAGCCTGGGCACGTTTTTCTCCCGTTTTACCTAGCCAAAAATTCCATTTCGTCATGTCTCCAGATTCATTTCGTTTCATTTGCCCTTTTGACGGTCCGTTCAGCATGGCCTGCCGGTGTCATGTTCAGCATGGCCTGCCGGTGTCATGTTCAGCATGGCCTGCCGGTGTCATGTTCAGCATGGCCTGCCGGTGTCATGTTCAGCATGGCCTGCCGGTGTCCATGGCCTGCCGGTGTCATGTTCAGCATGGCCTGCCGGTGTCATGTTCAGCATGGCCTGCCGGTGTCATGTTCAGCATGGCCTGCCGGTGTCATGTTCAGCATGGCCTGCCGGTGTCATGTTCAGCATGGCCTGCCGGTGTCAATGTTCAGCATGGCCTGCCGGTGTCATGTTCAGCATGGCCTGCCGGTGTCATGTTCAGCATGGCCTGCCGGTGTCATGTTCAGCATTGCCTGCCGGTGTCATGTTCAGCATGGCCTGCCGGTGTCATGTTCAGCATGGCCTGCCGGTGTCATGTTCAGCATGGCCTGCCGGTGTCATGTTCAGCATGGCCTGCCGGTGTCATGTTCAGCATGGCCTGCCGGTGTCATGTTCAGCATGGCCTGCCGGTATCATGTACATATTCACTGGATATCCTACCTAAAGTATTCAACATATTTTGATTAGATTTTTTAAGTATGCAAAAAGTCAAACAGAGACTACATAATTGTGGAATGCATGCTTTCACGGCCGGTAATCGTAATATTAAAATAGTATGTGGCCGTGTTTCTTCCAGACAAGGGAACACCACCTTGAAGCACTGGCCACTGAAAATGCCCTCCGCAGTTGAGGGAGAAACACCAGTTATAGACCACGGTCCGGAATATTTTAATAGTAGAAACTACAGAAGCTTGTGACATGAAAGATAATCATTGTGTATGGATCACTAGAAAAATAATGAAGGGAGAGCCCACTAAAGGGCTTTGATTGGCGTTTGGCAATATGTGAAATTGCCTCCAGTCCCGAGGGACGCGGGTAAAAAAAAACAATTCGTCCTCAACTAGGTAAAATCTGTAGCATATTGGTTAAGGCACTGAGCTACAAGCCGGAGGGTCGAGGGTTCAAGTCCCGTTGGGGTCAGGATTTTTAAACTGACCCAAACCCTCTGGCGGCACTATGGCCCTGGGGTCGACTCAGCCTCTAACGGAAATGAGTACCAGAAGCTTGTTATGGGGTAAAGGCGGCCGTCACGCAGGGTTGACAACCCGGCTGACAAAAAGTGCCGATTGTCTAGAAACAGTGCGAACCTTAACCTCCCACTACCCCAAGGGCCTCCGGGCCTGTTGTGGGACCACTTTTACTAGGTAAAATCTTGTAAAGTACTTTGGAGACCTTTCGGAAAAATATATGTTCCATCTTGTGCTTGTGAAACATAACTCTTACAATATTTTTATATAGTTGAGAACAACAGATATGTAAGGCAAAAATTTTATTTTTAACTTTTATTATTATAATTATTATGATTATTATTATTATTATTATTATTATTATTATTATTATCATTATCATTAGTATGGATATCTGAGAGGATGGAGATAAATATAATGACAAGAATGACGCTGGATTGGAATGCTGAAGACAGGAGGAGGAGGGGGAAACCCAGGGAACAGTGGATGGATGAAGTGGAAAGAAAAACGATCAGTAGAGACATCAACGAAGAAGATGCTGAGGATAGAAATCTGTGGCAAAATACATTTAGGCTGAAGGATAAATACTGTAATGTAGAAAAAAAGCATTAATAAAAAATATTATTATTATTATTATCATTACCGTTATTTTTAATAGTAATAGAAATAATAGTAATCATCATCATCATCATCCGGTATCATGGCAGCTGCCGCCGTCTTCCGGAAACCAAACGCCATTCCTCTCTATCCATCCATTGATCTTCCTCCATTCCTCTGATATTCATAGCTGCTTGTACCCCTTCTATCCAAATTTTCTTCGGTCTCTTTCTCTTCCTCCTTTCCATTGGGATCCATTCCATAACAATTTTTGGCAACCTTTGCTCTGACATTCGTTTGACATGACCATACCACTGCAATCTTTTCTTTTCTATGATGTCCATGTGGAGTTGCCAGTCTCCCATCGGACGCCTCCCCAGGTGGCGGATAGGGGAATACTCACCAGATATGGCGGGTACTGGGGAAATAAAATACCCAGGGCGGACCAAAACTAGCGCTGCTGCCTTGCAGTAGGATACTGGACTATCAAAGGCTAGAGAAAGAAAACCTTGAACAAAAATTACCCGTGCCCAGGTTGGGGGTTGATGCATCGGGCCAGCACCTCGTTCATCATAAAAAAAATGCTAAAAACCAAACAACATGCCTCGGAAGCTTTAAACTCTGTTTGGTGGAGCAAAAATATTACATCATCATCATCATCATCATCACTCCAAGGATTAGGCAATTGCCCGTTCCGACTTCATATTGCATCAGCCCAACGTCTTCTAGGTCTTCCAACATCACGCCTTCCTCTTGCTTGATAATTTCTGGCTAACAATGGATATCTCTCCTTGTTCATTCCATCCATGTGATCAATCCATTTCTGTCTGTAATTCGTGACTTTATCCAATAAAGGCTGTACTTTCAATTCTTCTCTTATATCCTCATTTCTTATTCTATCAAGTCTTGTACATCCTTTTACTTGTCTTAGGAACCGCATCTCTGCCGTCTGTATTCTATCCTTCTGTCTTTTCACTGGAGCCCAAGTTTCACATCCATACAATATTGTGGGAACCGCCATAACATTATACATTTAAAAAAAAAAAAAATAAAAAAAATATTACAAAAAATAGAAATAATAGTAATAGTAATAGAAATAGAAGCAATAGTAATAGAAATAGTAATAATATTAATTGTAGTTGTAGTTGCAGTAACAGCAGCAGCAGCAGCAGCAGCAGCAGCAGTAGTAGTAGCATTGTCTTCGCAGTATGGAAAGAGATGATTGCTGCGAATGTGACAATGTCTGCTGCATATCAACGATGCAACGGGTAATCCCGATTAGAATAAATAACAAAACACGGTAATTACATTAGTTGTGTCAGTATTGACATAGCATTCAATTGTTCATGACACATGTACACTTGATCTCGAATCCCCCTGGTGGTCAAGCACAAAAAACACACATCATATGTTTTTTATGCCAAACTTCAATATTGACGTTTATATTTCAATGTTAACATCTCTTTGACATTCTGCTCCAATTACACTACAACTGCTGTTCATTATAGCCTTAAGCTACCGCATTCTCAAACAATCCACCTGATATTAGCTTTTGGAAACATTTTGTTTACTTTAAAATGCATACAAACTGTACGGTTTTATAAAACCCACAAATTCAATAAGGTCCTCCAAAGGTCTCTTGACTGAACTATACCTTACCTGCTCTAGGGCAGCATGAAAATACATTAGTCTCTACTCAAATTACTTCCAATCACCGGTGAACTGACTCACCGTGAGCAAGTGCAAAGATCGAATTAGCGACCCACTAACTGGTCATGCATGAAAGTCGTCGTTTTCGTAATATTGGCAAGAAATTACCCAGAATTCTCAGCGATAAAACCACTTCCGTTATTTTCGCCTGCTATAGAGGAACGCATTTACGCTTGCGTCCCGCAAATAATACCGTATACAACGACGTCTGCGTCGCGCAATATTACGCCGATTCTCCTGTTCTTCCAGTTGAATTCTTTGGTAGACTCTATCAAATTCCTCTTCTCCGCGTATACCGAAAACATGATAGAAGTCTTCAAGGTCCGACATTTTGGATAAAGCGGCAAGGTTTCAAACTACATCGGTTACCATCGGTTCCCTTCGGGATTCTCACGATAAGTTTCTATCTTAAGCTATGATCTTAGGTTACCTCGTCAGGTAGCTTACGAATTTCAACAATTATTATCGCATGAATAGATTTCTGAGTAAGCAAAATCGTATTAGGATAAAACTTTCTCAGCAGAGAACGTCTTTTACGGTCTAATGCGTTCAAAGATTCGACAGAGTGATTCTAACATAAATAAACGCTAATTGTATCCTTCCGCCATTCACGCCACAATTACTGTCACATTGACAGGGAGCACGTGTGAAGTATATAAGACATGTGGTCGTTGAATGGGGTAGATTACAAGAAAGCTGGTGAGATTTTCACTGAACTTGTGAAATGCATTTAAAATAAGTGTTTTTTTACCACTAGTCAAAGGTTTGCCAGACTTGAGTTTTAAACATTTTCATGACACAGCAGCAGAAGACTCAACACCTTCCGCCATTTTGCTGCATCAGAATCGACTGAAGCATCTCAAATACATAATCATGTGTAATAAACTATTTTAAGTTGTAATTATTGTTTAGGTATATTTTACAATACTTTATATATTTTGAATATTATTTTCATTCACGAAGAATAACAAGTATATTCAGAGGACATATTATCAATTTAATGAAAGGAACTACTTTTTTGCGTACTTATTGCTTCTACATCGTACGTCGGTGTCCATAACCAATGAAAAGCGAGCAGATCACATGGTTTTGTTTTGATGAGAATACAGCCTTTAATGCGGGCAGATGATTTCATGGCAGGTAAGGAAGAACTGTTGAAGAAGTAACTTACCAATAGATTGACTTTTTGACCCGCAAAGTAACAACTGCTCTACAATTACTTCCAGAAATCATAATTAACTAACTCACTGGCACTCTTTGAACTCACATATCCATGGCTAGACGAACGTAAGCTTTCCATACCACCCCTTTCCTGAGCTAATGTTTTCCAATCAACCCCTGTGTAATTTATCTCCCTCAAATCATCGTTAATGTTATTCTCCCACCTCATTCTTGGCGCGCCTATTTGGCACTTTCTCTCTAGTTTTGTTATAATGAGAGGTAAATGTAATTCTCCCACCTCATTCTTCGCGTGCCTACTGGGCACTTTCTCTCTAGTTTTCTTATAATGAGATGTTAATGTTATTATCCCACCTCATTTTGACCTACATACTGAACGATTTCCCTCTGTTTTTTCCTACAAAGTGTTTCCACAACCCTCTTTCATTTCCCACTCGTGCCACATGTCCTTCCCATCGCAGTCTACCATACTTAACTGTTCCTATTGCATTTGGTTTCCCATAAAGATAATTTAGGTCACCGTCAAGTAGTTTTCTCCATTTGAATGTTTGTTTTATGTATTTGGTCCAAAAATGTTAGTAAGAACTTTATGCTCAAATACTCTTAATTTTTTCTCCTCCCTTAAAATAAGATTCCAAGTTAGGCATCCAAATACGGAGTAACTGAGGGAATAGCACTCTTTTTAAATATAATTTAAGTGTAATTTTTGGAGACTATTTAACTCATACCACAAATGCTAGTCAATGACCAATCACGTTTCAATGAATTTTGATTTACAACCAATGACAGTCGTGTTTCACCTCGCTCTTTATCGATTTCTCTTTATCAGCTCCTGCTTTTGTGATAAAGAAAGCTCCTCCTTTTTAATGTTCTGAACAGGACAGAAGATTATTTTTCTCCAACAAATACATTGAATGTAGTAAATAATGAACAGATTCCTAGATTTTACTCAGTTGTTTACTAAAAAATAAATGAATAACCCATAATGTTGATTATGATATATAGTTTTATGTGTTTCATTATTTCTCCACTTGGGTGCACTCTTACAATATTGCGATCTTATTTGGCAATAAAAATATGATCTAGTTGCAGTGAGTGAACATAACCTCACATTTCCTATTTGTTTTCAAACATCGCCGTTTACATTAAATACGTAAATATTTTATAATAACTATAGTTAAACAATGATTTTTGAGTAAACAGCTTACTTTTATTCGTTAAATAGTCCTAACAAATGCCACTCTTGATTTCCAAATTCTCTAGATAAATTCGAAATCACTCGTGGCATTACTTATGATAATTTATGATGCAAGAGTTCCTATAATACGTAAGAGCATACATTTCCAGAATTGACTGTATTTTTAATTAGTTTGTGAATCTTATTCATCTTTTTAATTATTGTTCATAGCTATTTGAAATCAGCTACTTTTCGAAATTTCCCACATTTTTCATTAACTGCCCATTTCCATTATAATGAATGTCTGTGTTTGACCACAAATTCAGTTTCATTGATATTTAATTCCATCCCAATGTTTTAGTGTTGCTCAACACAATGTGCATATTGGCCCTTAGTAACGGGCTTCCAATATAAACCCGGACCGGCCTCACGGGGTTTCACCCGTCAGGCAGCGCTCTCTCCTCGTCCGCATTTCACTCTGCCAGCCGCTGGTCCTTGAACTAGTCAGTTTATTATCGTTCGACAAGATGAGACGTCAGCTGACATTAGAGCAGCGCATTTATGTGTGTAAATGTTATTATAAATACGAATCAGCTCGTCGCGTTAGCGAGGAATTTATTCGGAACTTCCTTTGGACAATTACCTCCTTCCAGATCGACAATCCACGATCTTGTGACTAAATTTGAGACCACTGGTTCAGTACAAAATAAGAAACACACGCGAAGGCGTACAGTTCTCACCGAAGAAAAATTAGAAGAAATTGGCGAAAATTTGGAACGTTCACCACAAAAATCATTACCGAAATTAGCACAAGAAGTTGGGATTTCAGTATCTTCTGCACATACAGCAACAAAATTGTTAAAACTCAAACCGCACACATTAGAAGAACTGAAGAACAACATAAGAAATGAAATCAGAAACTTGACAGTGCCCGTATTACAGCGTGTCAATCTAAATGTGTTTACTCGGTATAATGCCTGTTTAACTGCGGGAGGACAACATTTCCATCATTTTCTATAAGGTAAGAAACAGTTCAAGGACGGGTGGCAAGGAGGGTGAATTGCGGGAGGAAGAGACAGCACTGCGTGTCGGATGAAACTCCGTAAGGCCGGTCCAGTTTTACATTGGAAGCCCTGTATATTCTTGCTATCGCCTAATAATACTTCAACTTAAGCGTCTACCAATGGTCTACTAAAACCATTTAGTTGTACGCCTTCTTTATTCCCTAAAGATTTTATGTCATGTTGTAGTACAAAATTGTATATGAAACTAATTTTTGAGGGTATGTTCTAAAGTAAAGCCATATTTTTGCCTTGGAAAGAGTGAAAATTCATTGTATTGGAGCTATAGTTCCCGAAATATAATTTTATTTGTTAATTAGGCACTGATCATTATATTCTATACGGTGTGACAGTGTGCATATGAACAAAGTATATATCTACTATAACATTAAAATAGATAAGTTGATATAGTACACCGCTGTGCTGCCTTATCACGCAGCGGGCCCGGGTTCGATTCCCGGTCGGGACAGGCTCCTGGGTGAGGTTTTTCTTCGGGATTTTCCTCATCTGTAAGACAAATGTCAGGAAGCTTAGGGCCAACTGTCCCCGAAAATCATCCGGCCATCATCATCATCCTTATCATTATCGTCACCATCATCCTTCACCAGTGTGGAAATCAATGGGAAGCTACCACGCCTATAATTCCCTAGTAAAGCTGTAAAGCATAGCATGAAAATGCTATGATTGCGTGAAAGACCTGCCCTCGGGCAGAATTTCTATGGATGGATGAAGTTGATATACTAATGATAGTAATAATAATAATAATAATTTTATTTTAACCAACAATAGTAGTAGGGGTATATAAATATAAATATAAATATGTAAATGCAAAAACATCTAAATTTTTAAGAATTTTATGGTTAATAAATTCTATCTTCAAGCCACAGTTAGTCCAAAAGCATTCAAGACTGAAAGTGTATAAAAACACTGGCTCTTCCAACTCTTTTGTATGGTAGCGAAGTATGGACGTTGAAACAGAAGGATATACAGACACTTACATCTGCTGAAATGAGATATCTTCGGAGGACTGCAGGATACACACTACTAGATCACAACAAAAATGAAGACATCTTAGAAGAATTGCACATGGAATCTTTAGAAAACAAAATTTCTTATTATAAGTCAAGATGGATGCAACATGTTCATCGAATGGAAGATCACAGAATACCCAAACAAATGTTAAGATATCAACCTGCAGGAAGAAGAAGACCAGGACGTCCACTCAAAAGACTTCTGGATGGTGTTTCTCTTGAGGCCGAAACAGGTCAACAAATGGCCTAAATTCGTGAATGTACTATGATTATGAAATATAAATATAAAAAATGATAAAAATTATTGACTGAACGAATCAATAATTTAGTATGAAGCATAAAGGGATAAAAAAAACTATAGGGAAAGTTAAGACTTTAACATTTTGTCTACCATCAACTAAGTGAGATAAAATAGCAACAATTGTCTTACCTAAATTAGAATAAACATAAATTATCACACAGTATGTCTACAATGCAAGTACTATTTAGGCCTATAGGTAAAGTGTTCACACTACAGGCCTCAGGAGGCCCTTGGGGTAGTAGGAGGTTAAGGCTCCCACTTTTTCTTGACAATCGGCACTTGATGTCAGCCGGGTTGTCAGCCCTGCGTGACGGCCGCCTTTACCCCAGAACAAGCGTCTGGTACTCATTTCAGTTAGAGGCTGAGACGACCCCAGGGCCATAGTGCCGCCAGAAGGTTTAGGTCAGTTTAAAAATCCTGACCCCACCGGGACTCGAACCCTCGACCTTCCGGCTTGTAGCGCAGTGCCTTAACCACTACGCTACGGCGTGCCACATATCTTTATTTATATTCGATATAACGAATAAAGTGTACAAGATAGAAAAATGAAAATAAAGCTACTAATGGCTGAATAAATTCCGTTGAGGATAAAAATGAATTATTTTACAAGTAATTGTATGACCTTGACTTAAAGGTGTCAACTGTGCGGCAACTCCTGGCTACATTTTTTTTTCAAATGCCCCAGGTTGTCATTTCAACATTTCTGATGTCCCCTGGCATGGCGTACTTCTAACCCACTTCTGAGGTTGGGATGCCTGGAAGGCGGGGTTACGCTGCCCTGATATGAGAGTTGATGATGCGCCAGGAGATGCCTTAAACTAAACTTAAGCTGATTAGGCGAATATGATATTAAATATTTATTTTATTTAATTAATAAATATGGGTCCCGCGCCGTAGCCGAGCGGTTAAGGTAGGAAGCCTTGGAGCAGAGCTACGGGACTTGCGCTGATTCGAGTCTCCATGGGGGAAGAAGTTTTCTCATTGTATTTCGGCCAGTATGGGACCGGTGCCCACCCAGCATCGTGAGGCAATTGGGTAGCTACAATAAGTAGCGGCTCCAGGTTGAGGAACCAGCTATAACGGCTGGGGGACTCGACATGCTAACCACATGTCACCCCTACACTGGCTGTTGATCATCTACCTCTGTGATTGACACATGTGGATGTGAAGGGCCAGCAGCCGGCTGGTAAAAGGGCAACCGCTGAAAAGTGGAAAGACCCTCAATCGGAATAAATATGGATTTTCATCAAGTAAACACCAACTCAATTGAATATGATATTGATGATAATGATGGCCAGATGGTATTTGGGGACCGTTTGGGCCTTGAAGTTTCCTGACATTTATCTTACACGTGAGGGAAAACCCCGAAAAAAAACCTCACCCAGGAAACCTGTCCCGACCGGAGATCGAACCCGGGCCCGCTGCGAGATAAGGAAGCACGCTACCTCGATACCACAGCGGTGAACACTCCTGGGGTCTTGAGTGATGGAATTGCAGGAGAGGCCAGAGGCTACTGTGAAAGAAATAGATTAAAAAGATGTATTGTGCAGAGGTATTACACTACACTTGTCTTCTAACCTGGTGTCAAAATTGAGGCGACAAGATATCTTCTCAAATTTGGACTCGTACCTAGGAATGCAAGAGTGCAAAAACTTGAAAATAAATGAGAGAGTGGAATTTACTTCTGTCGCTTAGACGGAAATTGTTAACTGTACTAACTCTAACTCACTGGCACTATCGAACCCGTAGGTTCATGGCCGCGTGGACATAAGCTTTCCATATATCCCTATCCTGAGCCAACGTTTTCCAATCATCCCCTGTATAATCTACTTCCCTCAAATCATAGTTAATGTTATTCTCCCACCTCATTCTTGGTCTACCAACTGGGCGTTTTCTCTCTGGTTTTCCTACAAGAATCTTCCATGCACGTCTTTCATTCCCCATTCGTGCAACATGTCCTGTCCATCGCAGTCTACGAGACTTAACTGTTCTCATTATATCTGGCTTCCTATAAAGACCATATAATTCACTGTTATGAAGTCTTGTCCATTCACCTATCTGTTCATCTCTCTTTGGTCCAAAACTTTTCCTAAGAACTTTATTCTCAAATACTCGTAATCTCCTTTCCTGCCTTAAAGTAAGAGCCCATGTTTCGCACCCATATAATATAACTGGTAGAATAATGGTTTTATATATTTTCAGTTTAACGTTTTTTGAAAGGAGTTGGGAAGGCAAGAGTCTCTGTAATGCATAATAACATGCATTTCCAGAATTGAGCCT
>JASPKZ010010680.1:3170000-3240000 GCA_030220185.1 Diploptera punctata | reverse complement strand
TGATAATAACAATGATGATAATAACAATGATGATAATAATAATGATGATAATAATAATGATGATAATAATAATGATGATAATAATAATGATGATAATAACAATGATGATAATAATAATGATGATAATAACAATGATGATAATAATAATGATGATAATAATCAATGATGATAATAACAATGATGATAATAACAATGATAATAATAAAATGATGATAATAACAATGATGATAATAACAATGATGATAATAATAATGGATGATAATAATGATGATAATAACAATGATGATAATAATAATGATGATAATAATAATGATGATAATAATAATGATGATAATAATAATGATGATAATAATAATGATGATAATAATCAATGTGATAATAGATGATGATAATAACAATGATGATAATAACATGATGATAATAATAATGATGATAATAACAATGATATAATAATGATGATGATAATAACAATGATGATAATAACAATGATGATAATAACAATGATGATAATAATAATGATGATAATAATAATGATGATAATAACAATGATGATAATAACAATGATAATAATAATGATGATAATAAATGATGATAATAACAATGATGATAATAATAATGATGATAATAATAATGATGATAATAATAATGATGATAATAATAATGATGATAATAATAATGATGATAATAACAATGATGATAATAATAATGATGATAATAATAATGATGATAATAACAATGATGATAATAACAATGATGATAATAATGATGATGATAATAACAATGATGATAATAACAATGATGATAATAACAATGATGATAATAACAATGATGATAATAACAATGATGATAATAATAATGATGATAATAACAATGATGATAATAACAATGATGATAATAACAATGATGATAATAACAATGATGATAATAACAATGATGATAATAACAATGATGATAATAACAATGATGATAATAACAATGATGATAATAACAATGATGATAATAACAATGATGATAATAACAATGATGATAATAACAATGATGATAATAACAATGATGATAATAACAATGATGATAATAACAATGATGATAATAACAATGATGATAATAACAATGATGATAATAACTAATGATGATAATAACAATGATGATAATAACAATGATGATAATAACAATGATGATAATAACAATGATGATAATAATAATGATGATAATAACAATGATGATAATAACAATGATGATAATAACAATGATGATAATAATAATGATGATAATAATAATGATGATAATAATAATGATGATAATAATAATGATGATAATAATAATGATGATAATAACAATGATGATAATAATAATGATGATAATAATAATGATGATAATAACAATGATAATAATAATGATGATAATAACAATGATGATAATAACAATGATGATAATAACAATGATGATAATAATAATGATGATAATAATAATGATGATAATAATAATGATGATAATAACAATGATGATAATAACAATGATGATAATAACAATGATGATAATAATAATGATGATAATAATAATGATGATAATAACAATGATGAATAATGATGATGATAATAATAATGATGATAATAACAATGATGATAATAACAATGATGATAATAACAATGATGATAATAACAATGATGATAATAATAATGATGATAATAATAATGATGATAATAACAATGATGATAATAATAATGATGATAATAATAATGATGATAATAACAATGATGATAATAACAATGATGATAATAATAATGATGATAATAATAATGATGATAATAATAATGATGATAATAACAATGATGATAATAATAATGATGATAATAACAATGATGATAATAATAATGATGATAATAATAATGATGATAATAACAATGATGATAATAACAATGATAATAATGATGATGATAATAACAATGATGATAATAACAATGATGATAATAACAATGATGATAATAACAATGATGATAATAATAATGATGATAATAATAATGATGATAATAACAATGATGATAATAACAATGATGATAATAACAATGATAATAATAACAATGATGATAATAACAATGATGATAATAACAATGATGATAATAACAATGATGATAATAACAATGATGATAATAACAATGATGATAATAACAATGATGATAATAACAATGATGATAATAACAATGATGATAATAACAATGATGATAATAACAATGATGATAATAACAATGATGATAATAACAATGATGATAATAATAATGATGATAATAATAATAATGATGATAATAACAATGATGATAATAACAATGATGATAATAACAATGATGATAATAACAATGATGATAATAATAATGATGATAATAACAATGATGATAATAACAATGATGATAATAATAATGATGATAATAATAATGATGATAATAATAATGATGATAATAACAATGATGATAATAATAATGATGATAATAACAATGATGATAATAATAATGATGATAATAATAATGATGATAATAACAATGATGATAATAACAATGATAATAATAATGATGATAATAACAATGATGATAATAACAATGATGATAATAACAATGATGATAATAACAATGATGATAATAATAATGATGATAATAATAATGATGATAATAATAATGATGATAATAATAATGATGATATATAATAATGATGATAATAACAATGATGATAATAATAATGATGATAATAACAATGATGATAATAATAATGATGATAATAATATGATGATAATAACAATGATGATAATAACAATGATAATAATAATGATGATAATAACAATGATGATAATAACAATGATGATAATAAACAATGATGATAATAATAATGATGATAATAATAATGATGATAATAATAATGATGATAATGATAATGATAATAATAATGATGATAATAACAATGATGATAATAACAATGATGATAATAACAATGATGATAATAACAATGATGATAATAATAATGATAATAATAATGATGATAATAATAATGATGATAATGATAATGATAATAATAATGATGATAATAATAATGATGATAATAACAATGATGATAATAACAATGATGATAATAATAATGATGATAATAATAATGATGATAATAACAATGATGATAATAATGATGATAATAATAATGATGATAATGATAATAATAATGATGATAATAATGATGATAATAATAATGATGATAATAATAATGATAATAATAATAATGATAATAATAGTAATGATAATAATAATAATGATAATAATAATGATAATAATAATAATAATAATAATGGTGGTGGTGGTGGAAAAATTAATTTTCTCTCAGTAATTTACAAGGATTGTAAAATACTTACCACAACAGCGCAGTCTATAGTGGTGGAGATGTGGGTATTCTGAGATCCTTGGATCATATTCCGCAATACGCTGACACCCGCATCGTTGAACTGTTAACAGTAATACAATATCTAAATTAGTATAATATCATGTTTATAAAGAAAGTACCTTGGTAATATACAACTTCACATGCAGTACAAACATCTCAAGTTGTCATTACGTAACTACAGTGCAATCAGTATAGCGCTGGACAGCAACACGGGGATTTCACTATACACTGCTGACGCATTCGCGGCGGGGAACGGACAGCGTAGGGTCGCGGTGGTACAACCACACACATTTTCATAACTATTTTACAAACTGTCGTACTTACCAAATTTATTGAGGCAGGTGCTAGAACTGTTCACCTTCGTTGTCCATACATTTTTGACACGTCTTTATAAAATTTGTTGTACATATTATGGACTGTTGAACGTGACGGAATGTTTACACCCGGGAATCGTGTTTCAGAAAGTCTTCGTACTTGGCTGTCAGACTGAGTTAAATATTGTTCATAAATTAATACACGTTGTTCAGTAGAAAAATTATTAGTCATTATACAGTTCACACTTTACACTTATACACGCATCATTCAGTTTACACTTATACACGCCTGTTTTATGAGATGCAAATTTTAAAATTGAAATAACGTATACGCACGTCATTCAGTACACAAGGAAAAGCAACCGAGTACCTTATCCACTCGAATCACACAATCTGACTGCGACCGTGAATGCGTGGGTGTGCTTGTATACTGCTGAGTTGCGCACAATTCAAGTCCCTTGTCTGCGATTGTAAGCCTTCGTCACCGCACAGCACAAACCCCGCGTCTGCTGTCCAATGCTATACTGAGCGCACTGTAGAACAGAAAGGCTCCTGTGATAGATTCAATAGTAAACACACACACGCACACCCACCCACCCACACACACACACACACACAACACACACACACACACACACACACACACACACACACACACACATCTATCTACAGTGACGTAACATCACCATTGAGCCTTAGCCTCTCCTTTGTCAGGAATTACTAAACCAAGTTAATTTTAATTACTCTTATTTGCCTGGAGATGTCATGAATGGTATGCGGTCAACATACCGACCCAATGAGACTCAGTAGGCAACTCGGGTATTACTAAAATTATGTTAATTTTGTTGGAGGCCTCTTTGTTCAAGCTTTAGGATGTTTTACGAGTCTGAAAATCTTCAGACGCGAGACCCATGATTTTAAAGTCCCTCCCGAAAGACTTGCTCCTTGGATTTTTTCATCTAAAAAATCCATTGCCCCAGCGACTTTTAAAAAATTCAGTTTTGTGCAATATTTAAACGAATTCGCTTATCTGATTTAATAGGAAATTAAATTGAATAAACTAATGAACTTCTTGGTGATAAAATCGTAAGACATGTAGACAATGTACCCATGTCAGCAATTAAGTATTAAAAGAATCAAATGTTTCAACAGCGAAGCTGTCATTTTCAAGACTAAATATTGACTAACCAATTAAACATTAAAAGAGTCAACATGTTTCAACAGCGAAGCTGTCATTTTTCAAGACTAAATACTGTATTGACTAAAGTCAGTATTTAGTCTTGAAAATGACAGCTTCGCTATTGAAACACGTTGATTCTTAATTTTTAATTGAAGAAATGGGTGCGTTGACTACATGTTTTAGGAAGTTAAATGATTTTTCTACAGGTAGGCCTATTTTTTTTTACTTCGCAATAGTCTCCTCCACCTTGCACTCACATGCATTCTTTCCTCTGCAAAGTGTAAACCCACTGAGTTGTACTGGAATGTATGAATAAATTATTTATTTATAATGTAATGAAATAACCAATTCTAGGATTTATGTGTAATAAAAAAAATTGCTAAGAATTCTGTGTGAAATATGAACTAAAATCTTTATAGAAATTATGCAAAAGTTTTATTGCAAGCATTACAAAAATTATCGTACTTTATCATTTGTTGCTAGCGATTCATTTGCAAAATCAGTTACATGCAATCAACATTTTAAAGATAACTTACGATCTGGTGATATTTTAATTATTTAAGAAACCGAATGAAGAAATATATAAACAACACTGAAGATTCACTCAAAACCTCATACACGATTGTTGAGTTTGTGAAATATATAAACAACACTGAAGATTCACTCAAAACCTCATACACGATTGTTGAGTTTGTGAACTATTGAACAGAACATGTTAAGCAAATTCTTTGAACACTGTAACCAACTTACAGTGGCTCTGCTAACTACCAGGACCAGACCTGTTGTGGCACGTTCACACGCCATGACTTATCAGGCTCAACAATAAATTAAAGAATAGGCATAAAACACAACTTGTTTTCAAAATTCATAAATTAAAACCCCAACTTTTAAATACAGATGCTTGTAAATTAAATTTAAAAAGATTATCTGAAACAATAAGTTTGAAACCATAAAATATGGAACAAATTAAACAAAAAATGTTCAGTTAAGTAAATATATGTGATGTTTACTTAAATATGTAAAAATATGTACTATACCCTGATATGTCGATAAATATGTAAAAACAAAACTCCATTATCTTATATATGTTCGTTTCGTCTATTTTATTTGAAATTATATTATTTAGTTTGTAACTTGGGCAATTGTTATGTTTTTATCATGTTTTTTTTTAGGATTTTTGCTAGCATTTGTGTTTCTATGCCTGTATATGTTAATAAAGCAGTTTATACAATGAAATGCAATATCTATGACACATTTTATATTGGAACAACTACTAGAAACTTCAATATAAGATTTTATGAACATTTTAGAGATTTCTTGAAGAATGAGGGTAAATCAAGTTCTTTTTTTAAACACACAGTAGAAGCAGGACATCAACTCAACACAATAGACAATGTATTATCGATCCTGCATAAAGAAAACGATACATCGAAAACCAATGTTCTCGAAGAGTTAGAAATTATCAAGGAAACCACAAAAAAACATGTTAAATGAAAAAGTTACCCACTAATGTGAACCCTCTGTACAAAGTCATTACCAGCAACAGTCAGTACCAAACTGAAAGCAGAAAGAAGATGATACTTAAGTTTACGAAAGACCTCCTACTAAACCACACTGTTGAATAATGAGGAGGACTGAGATCTCAGGTACTGTTTTATATTTCTTAAAAAAAATTGACATAGTGACCTCAACGGAGTTTCGTAATTTATTTTAATAATCTTCACGTAGTAGTATATTGTGGCATCATTCATCATCGTCCTTTCAAGTATTAGGCCCAGTGGCCCGTTACGGTCTCCCGCCATCTCCGAAAAGCTCGACCCATAGATCTTCTGCCTCGAGAAATGTAGTGAAGAATTTGTTTTGGTATTCTGTGACGATCCATGCGCTGAATATGGGCTAGCCAATTGTTTCTATATTCTTGGAGGTATTCAGATATATGTACGATGTTTAACTCTCTGGCATTGTTGAATTTCTTTGGTTGTCTAGAAGGCTATAACCTGCAGTTCGTCGCAGAAATTTCATCTCCGTGGCTGTAATATGACGGTCATCCTGAGTTTTGATGGTCCAAGCTTCACTGCCATAACAGATTATGGGTCTAGCGAGAACTTTATAGATTTTCATTCTTGTGTGTCTCTGCACTTTTGATGGTTTAAAAACTTGGTTGATAATTCTTAAAGCTTTATTATAGTTTTGTATTTTAAAGGATATATCACATTCCTCGTTATAAGTTAGATTATATCCTAAGTATTTAAATGAATTAACTTGCTCTAATATTGAATTCTGAATACAAATTTTACTTCTTACTGGGAATTTCCCTTGAAAGGTCATAACTTTAGATTTTGTTGTTGATATTTCCATGTTAAATCGTTGGGCTATTATATTAAGATGATGAGTGGAATATTGTAATTCATCTTCATTATTGCCGAAAAGAGCCTGATCATCTGCATATAAGAGTGTGTCTAAAATTGTGTGTCTTGAGAGAAGAATATTACCATGAACTGTCAATCTCCAGTGTCTGATGATAGCATTAATGTATACATTAAATACATGTGGTGATAGAGGGCATCCTTGTCTGACTCCGCAATTTATATGTTTCCAATCTGACAATTCTGTTCCTATTTGTACTGCTATGATGTTATTTTTATACAGATTAAAAATTGTTTGGATCAGTTGATTTGGTGTGGCATTTTGAATGTAACGAAAACCGGTATGTACCCGGACATGAGCCCCATCCCGAACGTGACGATCTTGGTCTCCCACGTCCTCAAAGTTTGTAATGGGAATTTAGTTACACCCTGTATAACCATATTAACAAAATATTCCGATTGAGGGTCTTTCCACTTTTCAGCGGTTGCCCTTTTACCAGCCAGCTGCTGGCCCTTCACATCCACATGTGCCAATCACAGAGGTAGATGATCAACAGCCAGTGTAGGGGTGACATGTGGTTAGCCGAGTCCCCCAGCCGTTATAGCTGGTTCCTCAGCCTGGAGCCGCTACTTATTGTAGCTACCCAATTGCCTCACGATGCTGGGTGGGCACCGGTCCCATACTGGCCGAAATACCATGAGAAAATTTCTTCCCCCATGGAGACTCGAACCAGCGCAAGTCCCGTAGCTCTGCGCCAAGGCTTCCTACCTTAACCACTCGGCTACGGCGCGGGACTATTAACAAAATATACGTAATAATATAATCATGTGTATAAACAACAATTATTATATTATTTCTACAATAAATAAATGTAGACCGCGGAGGACTAGTAATTATGCTCCTTGTCTCTGGTTTCGAGGGTCGCGGATTCAAATCCACCTGCGGTCGATGGAATGTTTTTTTTTTAGAATGGAAAAAACTAAAAAGTAAGTCCTCCAGTAGGAACTTTAAACCGTGAGTTTCGATTCTAAAGATTTTCAGGCTCATAAAATATCCTTAAGCCTGAATAAAAAGGCCTCTAAGCAAACTTTACCGATCTCAAACATCCTAGTAATACCTTAGATGCCTGCTAGATGTCTCATTGAGAGAGTGTGTTGAACGCATGCCACTCATGACATCTATGGCCAAATTAGCTAACTACATTAATTTGGTCTATTAACTCCAAACAAAGGAGTGGCTATGGCTCAACACTGGGTTACGCCAATATACAGGGTGATTCACAATAAGTATTACAGACTTCTAGGGGTTATAGAGGGGATTTAGTAGATAAGTTTCGATGAGAAACCATCTTCGGAAACGTATCATTTCGATGTAAAATAGGTTTGAAGATCGGAACATGATGGCCTGATATCGCGTGTCTTGTGTTTCAGAATAAGTAATCCAGACTTCTAGGGGTTGTACTACAAGTGTAGTTCCATATGGCGACCCAGGGATTCGTTTCACAAAGTGTACTTGCGACGCATATTTTCATACACACGCCCCACAAGACCTGGTGTGCGCTCAATAATTTCTACTGCCAGCCATAATTCGTGCAAGAAGATCTTCCTCCGACTCGACAGGTGTAGTACAACCCTTAAAAGTCTTTAATACTTATTCTGAAGCACTAGACACACGATATCAGCCTATTTCTGTTTCGATCTTCAAACTTATTTTATATCAAGATGGTACGTTTCCGGACATGGGTCCCTTATCAAAACTTCATCTACTAAGTCCCCTCTACAACCCCTAGAAATCTATAATACTTATTGTGAATCACCCTGTAGATAGATAGATAATAAATAATTACATTACAAATGTGTCCCTCCTAGCAAGCAGACAAATGAACACTGCAGTCAATACCGAATATCGTGTTGTCTTGAATGTGAGGTATTAGAATTCTTACATAACTTAAAACCTCATAAATATATAAACTATAGACTTAATTTTTCTTGTTTAAAGGAATGCGCATAAAATGGGTATGGTAATTAGTCCAACGGGTTCGTTTTGTAGTAATAATGTGTCCGAAACACTAGTACATTATCCATGCAACATTAAAATGTAATAACGGAAAATACTTTCATTATCATCATCATCTGCATTCATGGATTAGGTCTGTTGACCCGTTCCGACTTCAGCCCATCTCTTTCTAGGTCTGCCCACATCTCGGGTGCCTTTAGGTTTGTATTTTGTTGTTTGTATTTTGTTATTTGTTTTGGATAATTCCAAAACTCTTTTTATACTTTTTCTTGCTGTGGTCGTCATAAGTTTTATCAATCCGGCTTTTCTTCTGCTGAAGTTTATGAGTAAGTTATTTTTTACTAGTAGAGGTTACCAACCTCTAGCCAAACCCCTCTTCCTGGAGGGCAGGGAACTGGAATTTCGGAGTGTTCGTCTCCTAGAGAAGTTGCCTTCACTACGGTTTTGGGGACTCCTCTTCTCCCCACGTAACCCTGTGGACGGGGCCCTACCCAGGTACTACCCACTGGGCGAGTGGGACCTGGAGCTCACAAAAGGGCAGGGGCGCCTACTCCCTGGAGTGGACCTCTATCAAGGGTTCCACTCTGTTACCCTTTCAAAAAAGTCTAAATATATGCATCATACTTAACGTTTACCAACTTGTTGACAACGTTGTAATTCTATACATTACAGTGGACAATGTATTTATATCGTATTAATATGTAATGTATATTTCAATTTAATAAAAAGGTAAAGTGATCCCAGTACTGGCCTTAGGAGGCCCTTGGGATAGTAGGAGGTTAATGCTCCAACTTTTTCTAGAGAATCGGCACTTAATGTTAGCCGGGTTGTCAGCCCTGCGTGCTTTTACCCCCAGAAGAAGCTTCTTGTAATCATTTCCTTTAGAGGCTGAGTCGACCCCAGGGCCATAGCGCCGCCAGAAGGTTTGAAACAGTTTAAAAATCATGACCCCACTGGGACTTGAACCCTCGACCTTACGGCTTGTAGCATAGCGCCTTAACCACTACGCTACGGCGTGCCCCATTTCAATTTTATAGATCCATTACACTTAGTACTAACTCACTGGTACTATCATACCTGGTGATTCATGGGCGGGGAGACTATCCTATCCAGAAAAATTGTCCTATTAACCCTGTATAATTTACCTCCTCAAATAATGGTTAATGTTATTCTCCCACCTCATTCTTGACCATCTACTGGGCGCTTTACCTCTGGCTTTCTTACAAGAAGTCTCCATCAAATCACGGTTGATGTTATAAAGTGTTAAAAATATTAAAATAAGCACCTGATATAGCAGTCGTCCTCAACTGAAATTAATCTGATTAAAAAATTTCTTCAAGTAATTAAACATGGGTTAACCACCTGACCAAGTTCTTTTTTAAACAGAAATTATTTTAGTTGAGAACGACTCATATCAGGTACTTAATTTAAGGGACCGAGTGATGAATTTCAATTTTTTTTTTTTACTTTTTCATCTGATTGTTTTGAAATTTTTATCACATACATTATGTGCTTATAGAAGTGTTTCTGTGAAGTTTGTTGCTTGTAAGCAGAATAGTTTCAGAATTGATTTTTTAAAACTAGGCTATATTTTTAATATTTTCTAAAACATGCTCCTTACGATGCATTTTTAAATATTTCCTGATGAAATTTGAGATTCAGAGTCTTTATGATTCCACTAAACATACGAGGGCGGATCGGAAAGTAACGCACAATATTTTTTTTTTAAAGTTTAATAGTAAAAAAAAAGGAAAAAAATCACAAATGAACTTACATCTTTTACCTACTTTTCGACATAGTCACCAACATTCTCAACACATTTTTCCCATCGCGTTACCAGTTTCAATATGCCCTGTTCGTAGAAGTCCGTTTGGTTGGAGTGTAGCCATCTGCGCACTGCTGATTTCACTTCCACATCTGTCTCAAAGCGTTTGCTGGCCAGGAATTTCTTCATGGGACCAAACAGATGAAAGTCCGATGGTGCAAGATCCGGACTGTATGGTGGATGCTGGAGCACTTCCCAACCAAATTCGGCGATTTTCTGACGAACGACAGCAGCAACATGGGGGCGAGCATTGTCATGAAGAAGTTTAACGTTAATGTTGTGACGTTTGTCACGAATGGCACGGAATTTCAAATTTTCATGAACAATATCGTACACCGCACCATAGGAAATGTTGAACTTCTGCGATAAGGCTCGCAGTTGCATACGCCGGTCGTTCAGAATTGCCGCCTCAATGCCTCTGACATTCTGCGGGATTACTGCTGTTGTCGGCCGGCCGGAGCGTGGCGAATCACTAAAGTTCACGCGTCCCTCTTGGAAGAATGTGCACCACCTGGAGACATTGCTACGGTCCATACAATCATCCCCATACACGCCACGCATGTCCCTGTGAATTTCACTGGGTTTATGCCCTTTGGCCCACAAAAATCGAACAACACTTCTCTGTTCCTCACAGGTGGACGACTGTAGCATGCGCGCCATCTTTGTTGCATAGTTCAAGCTTCTCTCGCAAGAGGTGCACCTGAGAAAAAAATACCATCTGTAGTGAAAACTTCAAACTATATCTCTGTGAAAATTCAACATTCTAGCTGCAATACCAAGGCAGAAAAAAATTATTGTGCGTTACTTTCCGATCCGCCCTCGTATTTGCTGTGCAAGAAACATTCATAAAGGGAAGAAACTGCTTATTTTTCATTTTTTGAAAAACTATTATTTTTTATCACTCTCATTATTTTTTATATCAATTTAAAAGAACACATGTGTCTTAGACTAGTAACTACATAAAAATTTGAATTAGGATATATTGGGGAATCTAACCACAAAATTTCACTTGGATAGCTTAAACATTGCATCGTAAGGGGCATTTTAAGCTTTGAAAAATGTCAAAACATGGAAACAGAAAAAAACGCATATTTAAATTTAAATAGTAATGCTGATCATATGTGGAAGAGCATTTAAACTCTTACGTCACGGACTCAATTTTGCTCCTACAATAAAAATGTTTACATGAAAATGATCCTAAAGAATCAGAGTTATTAAAAATCAAATAAACAAAAAATGCATTATTTGCCAATTTCTCTAACATTTTTCATTAGACAGGTCCCCTTAATATTATAACAATTAATTACATAACCTCAATGGTGATTTATAATGAATTTTAGAAGTAGGCCTATTGATTGTTAATGTTATTCTCCTACTGGGCGCTTTCCCTCCGGTTGTTTACAAGAAGTTTCCATTATCTACCCTTGCCACATGCCCTGCTCATCGTAGTCTACAAGCCTTAACTATTCTTATTATATCTGATTTCCCATGACACGTCATCATTATCGATTTATTTTATTTTTATTTTGAGATTTTTCAGCACTTTTGTATAATGTCGTGTCTAGGAACTTTAGATCAATACTAATGTTGTCTGCTGTGCTCGCCTATTCTCTGTTTTCATGTGTCTTGTGCGAAATTTCAATTTCATGTGAAGTGATGAAAATTAAAATAAAATACGAACTAACATTTCTTTTACAAATAAATAAACAGAAAATATATGAACGCTATTCTGGTAGCAAAAAAAATTACTTATGTATTATTGTATTCAGGAGAAAACATTATTTGATAAAATACACAACACAGAAATTAGGGACAAATGTCATATTCAAGACATAACCAAATTTATTGTAGCTGCACGAAAATATTGGAAGGGGCTTATAGAAATAATGTAAGACAACCGACTTGCAAAAGAGCTAAAGAAGATAGACCAATGGACGGGAGAAGAACAAGAGGAAGACCAGCCAAGAGATGGATAGACGGTGAATGCACATCCAATACGTCTTCCTCCGAGGAGTGATTTTATAAATAAACAGGATGAAAATCCTACAAATTATAAAGAAGAAGAAGAATTGGATAAGATTATGATCTATTTATAATGGCGCAACAGCACAATGTTGGATGTTAGTCTTTCCTTTGTTAGGAGTTACTGGACCAAGTAAATTTAGTTAAGTTTATTTCTCTGCAGATGTCATTAAGAGCATGCGGCCAACATAGCGACCTAATGAGACATTTAGTAAGTAACTAGTTTTCTGCCCGATTGCAGGTCTTTCACTGCAATCACTGCAATTCAGCTTAGGGGATTAGCTACCCGTTGCTTTCCGCACCGATGAATGATAATGACGATAATGATAAGGATGACAATGATAGCCGGATGATTTTCAGGAACCGTTAGGTCTTAAGCTTCCTGATATTTGTCTCTGAGGAAAAACACTGAAAAAAAACCTTAACCAGAAGCCTGTCCCGACTGGGATTCGAATCCGGGCCCGCTGCATGGGAATGCAGCACGTTACCTCGAGACCATAGCGGTGGACTAAGGAATTATGAATATAGGTAAAATTTTATTAGAGACCGCTTTATTTAGGCTTGAGGTTCTTTTACGAGGCTGAAAATCTTCAGACTCGGGGCCCACGGCTTATAAGTGCCTCCCGGAGGACTTACTCTTTGGAATTTCCATCCTAATAAAATCCATTACCCAGGCCGAGTTTGAACCCGCGATCCTCGGGACTAGAGGCAAGGAACATGACAGCGGGCGATCCACCCTTTAGAATTAATGTATAAATCAATCTTATACACCTATCTCATTTACCATAAGTTCAGCCCATTTCCATTAAAGGTATGCCTAACGAAAAAAGTTGCATTTAAACAATACAATCTGACACCCTTTATTATCGTTCATTTTCGTCTGTTTTTTTTTATGGCGTAGAAGTATGTAAATAATATATCATTATTTAAAGCAAGCAATAAAGCTACCGGTAAAAACTAATTCAGTATGGAACTGGGACACTGTAGGTACAAGAATGCGCGGAATTCAATTCATTGCATAACAATGCGAGCGGTATCTGTTGACGGGTATGCGAACTATATGCACCATCTGTGTCACCAGTGCCATCTGCCTACAGATATGCGAATCATTCACATTCTACTATTCCAATAGAAAATATTAAGAAAATTTATCTTACGTTAGGGCAGGAATAGAATACATGTACAAACGCAGCAAAGATAGTCCCAGATTATTATATATAATATCTCTTCACTCATCCAGGTGATCCAGAATATCGAACATAAAACGTATAAAAATGCCAGTTGATCTATAAAAATATCTACAAGTAGTTTTAAAATCTCAGAATAATTTAATACAAATATCCACCCATAGTAATTCTGCCCGAAGGCAGGTCCTTCATTGCAATCATAGCATTTTCATGCTGTGCTTGCAGCTTTACTAGGGAATTGTGTAGGTGTGGTAGCTTCACGTTGCTTTCCACACCGGTGAAGGATGATGATGATGATAATGATAAGGATGATCATGATGATGATGGCCATATGATTTCGGGGACCGTTTGGGCCTTAAAGTTTTCCTGACATTTGTCTTACAGGTGAGGAAAAACCCCGATAAAAACCTCACCCAGAAAAACTGCCCCGACCGGGGATCGAACCCGGGCCCGCTGCGTGACAAGGCAGCACGCTACCTCGATACCACAGCTGTGGACAATAAAAATATATTCAGCACAAAATTGTTGTATCTGCTATGTTATACCATATGTATCTGGCCCCACTTTGTATTTATTTATTATTCAGGATTGTTTATTTATACAGGTATCCTCAACCAAAATATACATTTTTTTTTCTTCCACACTTTCCGATCTTCTGTGTCTGTTTCTGTCATATTTATCTTCTTCATATTGTTTTGAATTCCCTTTATCCACGTTGGCTTTTGTCTACCACGTTTCCCTTTTCCAGGAGGTATCCATTTTAATACTTCTTTGTTTGTTTTTGTGTCCCTTCTTCTCACTATATGTCCATAATATCTTAGTTGGATTTCTTCAGTCTCTTGTACAATATAATTTTCTATATTAATAATTTCTGTTATTCTATTATTTTTTTATTTCGTCTAATTTTGATACTCTTGCCGATCTTGTTAAAAGTCCATTTCTGTGACTAATAATTTATTTATGTCTTTTTAAATATATTCATTCATTCATTTTGAGAATTTTCCTCATCATTGAGGGTTTTCTCCAACCAATCATAGTAATTAACATGAATTATATATATATATATATATATATATATATATATATATATATATATATATATATGACTACGGACTTACAGACTATCAGTTTGCAACAAACATTCACAAATTTCCCTTAATTAAAGTTCTCCATCGTTCTCTGTCCTCTGTGTCTTCATCTGTTACACCAAACTTCCACATTGAATTTTGAATGTTGTTCTTCCAGGTTGTTCTTGGTCTTCCTTCTATTCCCTCTTTCAATTTTCCATGCATAGACGGCCTTTGGTAGTCTTCCATCCTGTATTCTTCTTACGTGTCCATATCATTTTAGCCTTCTGTGTTCAATCTGATCCATTATATTTCTTTCTGCATTCATCCATTTTCTAATTTCTATATTTCTAATTTTTTCCAGTAGAGATTTTCTGGCAGCTCTTCTCCAAAAATCCATTTCAACTGACGTTATTCTGTTGACATGTTGTTGTGTCATTGTCCAGACTTCCGATCCATATAACATTTTACTTTCTAGGATGGATTTATAAATTAGTTGTTTTGTTCTGAACTCCGCCATGGATATTTAGGATGTGACATCAGCTATGGGTATGATAAAGATATTGAACACAAAACACATCAGTTTCAAGCTATTTGTGGTACAATAAATAGAACATTGAATAATAAAGTCCATAAACAAACAAAATTTAAATTTTATAAAACAATGGCTGTCCCTGTCCTTTTGTATGGGAGTGAACCTTGGATTACCACTACCAGACAAGAAAGTAAAATCCAAGCAGCCGAGATGAAATTTTTAAGAAGAGTAAAAGGCTGCACTAGAATGGATCAGATAAGAAACGAGGATATCCGCGAAGAACTGCAATAAAAGAAAAGATATTTAACAACAAGATACAGTGGAAAGAACATGTAGAAAGAATGGAAGAAAGAAGATTACCAAATAAAATCTTCCATTATTTTCCAAGAGGAAGAAGAGATGTCGGACGTCCTCGGAAGAGATGGTCTTAGATCTATTAGTGAAGACGGAACAGGCAACTCTTGCCTAAACCAGGAAGTGAAGAAGAAGTTGTTTTGTTCTGTTAATTATGTTTTTACTCCATAGTATAGAGTTTAACATTCCTATGGTTTTTCTTCAATTACTAATCCTTTTCTGCTATTTATATATTTGGTGTTCCATCTTTCTCTATAATTGATCCCAAATAACTTAAACTATCGTTCTTCTTCATCTTTACCCCATCAATGTATAATTCGTCTGGGCCATTTGTTAAATACTCTGTTTTGTTTTCGTTGATTTTGCAAACAAATGTAACACAATAAAAGTATAGTTATGTACGTAAACAACAATACAAATTCTCATATTCTAGGTAAAATAAATCTAAATAATTTCACAATGTATTCAAAGATTCATACGTACAAACAGGAAATTGCTAAAATGTATATAGTCTTGAATGAAAATACACTAAAATTAAAAAAATATATACATATGTTTAAGAAATAAATATATAAAGAGTTACGTCTCGTAGATTGCGATGGGCAGGACATGTTGCCCGTATGGGGAATGAAAGACTTGCATGCAAGTTTCTTGCAGGAAACCCAGAGGGAAAACGCCCAGTTGGTAGACCAAGAATGAGGTGGGAGAATAACATTAACTATGATTTGAGGGAAGTATATTATACAGGGAATGATTGGAAAGCGTTAGCTCAGGATAGGGATGTATGGAGAGCTTATGTCCGTGCGGCTATGAACCTACGGGTTCGATAGTGCCAGTGAGTAAGTAAGTTAAGAAATATATAATCAATGTATGGCGGCTCCGAGGCGCAAGCACTTAGGCGCTCGCCTCTCACCGCTGGAGTTCGTAGATCAAGTCTCGGTCACTCCTAGTGGGTTTCATGGTGGACGAAACGGACCTTGGGCAGGATTTTCTCGGGGGTTTTCTACCGTTATCCCCTGCCACAATTTAATTCCACCATTTCTCCATACTGATCTCAACCATTTCGTTTAATTTCGTTCATCTGTCCCTGTGATGGTGCATTAGGCCAGTACCCTCGTCATTCACAGACCTCTATATAAGGGGTTTCATCTCATCTCATCCGTCAACCTGACTCTGAGTTGGACACGAGTTGATATTATTTCATATAATAAATAACAATTATTGTCGATGATTGATTTAAAAAAATACAGTAAAAGCTCCTTATTCGCGGGGGATATGTTGGGCAAATGTGCCGCGAAAACAGAAACCGCGAATGTGGAATGGTATTTGTATGTGTATATAGGGAATACATTCCAGGGTTCCGAAATAAAATAAAAATTATCAAAATAAAATCAATTAATGAGAGATTCTGAACAATTTATATTAATTATTACTGTCAAGCTTAGGTAAGGGCTTACAGAACTTAGTTTTTTTTCTTGTTTTGCCGCTTTTAAAATGTATTTCAATTCAGATTCATATTTAGCTGTGAATTGAGCGATAGAATTCCTTATTTTGTCTTCGCATTTCTTGATTAATCGTACAGTTGATTCATTAACATTGAAACAGCGTGACGTGGATGCAAACGACTCGCCAACACGTAAACGGTCAAACATTTCTATTTTTACTTTAAGCGGCAACACTACTTTTTTCCGTTTCAGAACTAATTTTCTTTCCTATTACTCGACATTATAAATTAGCAACAACGCAGAAGATACGTGTTATTCAATCAAAATGTTGTAACGAATGACAAGTTGAAACAATAAAACACCGATCATGGCGAGGGCGGCATTTATCAACGGACATAGCGGCAAGTGAAATATGGCGGCGGTGGCTTTTAACAATGAATTTTAGGCTTAGTGACAATAAGACTTGTTTTACTGTGATATTAATGTATCCATTTTGGTTTGAAACGCTCTTTGTAAAATCCGCCTTGGCAGGTGCCTGCAGTTAAAAAAAAAAAAAGTTGCCGATGCGTAAATTAAGGATACTTTTTTTATTTCTTTATTATTCGACTGCATGCTCCATTACGTAGAATAATACTACATACATGGTGTTCTTATTATACAACTATAAAATTAAACCGTGTTTACAATTAGATTATCTTACTTAAAGCTAAGTGGTTAACTATATACAATACTATTGTTCTATGTTTTACTTAACCTAAAGTGTATCAAATTTAATTTAATTTGAAAATATTGAAAATTCCTTATTGTAAGTGTCTTAAAACTACTGATTTGAGTTTACCTCTATCTTTATCGAATAATTTACATTCCAGTAATATGTGTTTTATATCTTGGACTTTGTCACTGCTGGGACAATTTGGGTTTTCTATTATTTTGAACCTATTTAGACAGGATCTGATGTTCCCATGACCTGTTAGCATTGTAGTTAATTTATATGTTAGTTTGAGTTTTAATCTTAGCTTATCTTGTCTTGTGGGAAACAAAGATTTGGTTATTTGGCCTTTAGTGGTCCTTTCCCATTCATTTTGCCACTTTTGTACACTTGTTTTGCATAATTCACTGAACAGTACACTTTTCGGAATCTTCTTGTAGCTCTCCTCTAGGCCTCTGCTCGTTGCGGCTTCTTTGGCTAATTGGTTCGCCAACTCATTCCCTTGGATCCCGATGTGGGCCTTCGCCCATTTGAAGTTTATTTTCCAGTTGTCCCGCTGCATAGATGATACTTGTCTTCTGATTTCTTCAATCAAGTATGAATGAATTTTGTGGTTTCTTAGTGAGTCTAATGTGATGTGACTGTCTGTATACACGGTCGCTGTTCTCCCTTCCCGCTCCATGTGTTCCAAGGATTGCAGAGCTTTTAGCATTGCTAGCTGTTCGGCTTGGTTGTTGGTGCATTTTTCATTTAGTTAATTAAGGATACTGATCCTTCCAATATACCGACTGGATCCGCGAATAAATCATTTTTTAGCCGCGAATACAGGAACCGTATCGCAATTTTTTAATTCGCGAATAAGGAAACCGCGAATAAGGAGCTTTTACAGTACAAACACTGTGACCAACCGTGTTTACTCCATAGATGATATTTAATCTAATATATATAAATATGTGGAAAGCAACGGGAAGCTACCACACCTACACACAATTCCCTAGTAAAGCTGCAAGCATAGCATGAAATGCTATGGTTGCAGTGAAGGACCTGCCTTCGGGCAGAATTACTATGGATGGATGGATATATAAATAAATGTTTGTTTGTTCGTACTTTATGAGCGGCCATACCGTTGGTTCCGATTGTGATGGGGCTTCTTGCAAAATGTTCAGGAGATTCTTGGGATCAACCTAGGCTATAAGATAGTCTGCACCCTTAAAAATCGCCCTTTGTAGTGGAAAACGTGAAAAAAGTAGCTCATTGGACGCTTAAATGGCGTACGCTGCCTAAACCATAACAAATACACAAACATTTATGTACACAGAATACAATATCTCAAACAACACTACAAAAAAGTCCGCGACAGCATATGTTTATCTCTTACGGATAACTCGCAATAACCATTTTTGTCTTTCATTGATGCCAAGAAAATCGAGACAAGTACGTAGATTCCTGTGCAAGCATAGCAGTACATGGCGGGTATTCTTTTACGGATAACTCACAATAACGAATTTTGTCTTTTAGCTCATTTATGCCAAGAAGATCGAGATAAGTACATTCCCGGGCAACACCGGGTAATCAGCACGGGGAATTTTAAAATAATTACGATACACATTTATAATTATTTTTCATTTTACTTATTCAACTAATCATAAGAAGTACATTAATTTTTGTCTTTTAGCTCATTTATGCCAAGAGGATCGGGATGAACAGATTCCCGAACAACGCTGGGTAATCAGCACGGGGTATCTAAAAAATATATATTTATAATAATTTTTCCTTCTACTTATTCAACTAAACATAAAAGCACATTAATTTTCATTTATTTAGGCGTAGCAGCACACGCCGGGTATCAGCTAGTTTATGATACATTTAAAATGAAGGTGCTATACAGGATGGTCTTAGCAATAAATAAATAAATAAATAAACTCATTGGCATTATCAAACCCAGAGCTTCGTGACCGCATGAACATAATGTTTCAATTCATCCCTATCCTGGTCTAATGCTTCCCAATCAATACCTGTAAAATTCACTTCCCTTAAATCATGGTCGATACTATTCTCCCTAAGGCCTTCATACATCCCTATCATGAGCTAATGATTTCCAATAATTCCCTGTATAGTTCACTTCCCTCAATACATGACTGATACTCGTGTTGCTCCCACATCTCATTCTTGGCCTGCCTACTGAGCGCTCTCCTTCTGGTTTCTTACAGGAAATTTCCACGTCCCTCTTTCGTTAAGGATACATTTTATGTTCTCCTCATCCCTTGTTTTTTTAATAGTGAAATGTTTACTATAGTTTTCACAACGTTAGCAAGATTTAATTACTTCTTTAAATGTAGAATTACATATGTTACATTTTGTTTAACCACATTTTTATGTATATTCATAAACAAATGTATGTAATGAGAAACAATTCTTAAAATATTTCCACGCTATTACATGTTGCCAATTCTTCTTCTTCTTCACGGTTTAGGCTTAATTACTAGCCTGTTCCGACTCCAAATTGCTGCTCTTTCCCATCTTTTCCTTGGTCTTCCCAAACTTCTTCTTCCTCATGGTGAATAGTTGTATGCTGCTTTTTGTTTTCTATTTTCATTCGTCTTTGCCAAGTGTTCTTTCCAGTTTGTTCTGTATTTCTCGATTGTTGAGTCCTCTACTTTTAGTTGTCTTATTTCTGTGTTATGTTTTTGTCTGTTCTTTGATATCCTGCTATTGTTCTGAGGAATCTCATTTCAGCAGCTTGTATCCTGGCAGATTGTTGTGTTGTCACTGCCCATGTTTCGGATCCATAAGTAATAATAGGCACTGCCATTGTCTTGTATAATTTCATTATGGAGTCTTTCCTGGCTTTATTTTTCAAAGTTCTTTTTAGTGTTCCTGTTATATAATTAAACTTATTTATTTTGTTATTTATATCTGTTTCCGCTGTGCATGATATTTCGCAACCTAGGAAGTTATATGTTACTGCTTGTTCTATTGGTTTATTTTCTAACATTATCTTTGTCCGAACTGGATGAGCGCCCTTGAAGGACAATTAACTTTATAAAATAGTTTACTATCATATTTAAGAATCTAGAGGTTGATAAGTATGGATTGCAATTGTCACGAACCCCTCCCCCCCTTCATATTTACCGATGACAGCCAATACAGTGACCATACACGTGCTCCCCTTACAGACTTCCAGAACTTGTAGAGGGGACTGTGTTATTAATATTTAGGATTGGAAACCATGTCCAAAAACTTGTAATTTCCGTACTACAGCCGTTTGAAAACAAGAATTGCCTGAACGTACGTCATGCGCCTCGACAAGTAATAACTTCGCAATTTATCTAAATCGAAAATTTCCTTGTCGAGTATTCCAAGGCTTGGTGCTTTTAAAAACTGGCTGTGGAGGATGAATCCGGGATTATTAATGCAAGTCATGATTAAAGTTTCCATATCGTTTATTTGGTTATTATTTCAGTTGAATTGTAAAACAAGTGATGTACTGTGTCATGCATTATAATAAATTACTTGTAAAAGTGGTCGCGTTAAAAACATGTTTTCAAACGGCTGTAGCACGGACAGGGTAAGTCTCCGGACATGGTTTCCAATTCTAAATATTATCAACCCAGTCCCCTCGACTAGTCCTAGAAGTTTGTAACGGGAATTTTAAAGCACCCTGTATACCTTACAAGGCAACTGACAACCATTGAACCTACCTTGAAATTTCTGCCAGACAAGCGTTCTGATGTACCAATGCCGTGTTCAAAAAATTATCTGCTGCTTTTAACTGCAAGGTAGAGAAATCGAAGTCATAACCTATCAATGGCAACCCAGTGTTCGAAGCAGATGTACGTCCCTGCTTGATTTGAGCGGAGTGGAGAGAGGTGAGGCGCGGCGTGGACGGTAAGTTGTCAGGGTTATACAATTTAGCAAGTCTGGAATTGTATTACTTCCCTATCGTTGAAATGAGAGGTTTGGCGCTGGAGTTTAGTGCCTTGCAGTTAAAAACAGAAAAAACGTTTTTGGACATAGGTTTTGCACATCACAACGCTTCTCTGGGAGAAATTTCATAGCAGGTTACGGCATGTAATGGTTTATAGTTCCCTTGTAAGAATTTTTTGTCTGTAAAATCCTCCCCACATATAATGGTATGATGTGTCTGTTTCAAAATTGTTTATGGACACTCTAGATTTTTCATTGTATATTGATGGATCACTTTTTCTTAATTAACATTCGTGTAAACGTTAAACTGAAAATATATAAAACTATTATTCTACCAGTTATATTATATGGATGCGAAACATAGACTCTTACTTTAAGAGAGAAAAGGAGATTACAAATATTTGAGAATAAAGTACTTAGGACATTTTTTGGAGCAAAGAGAGATGAACAGACAGCTGAATGGAGAAGACTACATAACAATGAACTACATAGTCTTTATAGGAAGCCAGATATAATAAGAACAGTTAAGTCTCGTAGACTGCGATGGGCAAGACATGTTGCACGTATGGGGAATGAAAGACTTGCATGGAAGTTCCTTGTAGGAAAGCCAGAGGGAAAACGCCCAGTTGGTAGACCAAGAATGAGGTGGGAGAATAACATTAACTATGATTTGAGGGAAGTAGATTATACAGGGAATGATTGGAAAGCATTAGCTCAGGATAGGGATGTATGGAGAGCTTATGTCCACGCGGCCATGAACCTACGGGTTCGATAGTGCCAGTGAGTAAGTAAGTAAGTAAGTAAATAAATAAGTAAGTAATATTTTTTGGGCGGGAGTGCGTTTTGTCGTACTTACAGCAATGGCGACAATGATTGAAAGTTTAACTTCCTACATGTCGGTGTTGCCAACCTAAGTAACTATACTGTAAAAAATAACTATACTGTAATATTACATATTACAAAACGCGTGAGGGAAGTAAAACCACTGCCCTCTATGCATACTACATATAATGTATATACAAACATATCTACAAAAGGTAGTGTTAATATATATTATACGAAACAAATCATCGCACTCTAAATGAACTGAACTTTATTTGAAACAATATAAAACAATAAAAACGTACTTGCCATTTTATCACTGAATTGATGTCACTGCCTCCTGTAGTTTCAAATAATAAATATTACCCACACTGTTAACGTTACTCGGTTGTTTATAATGAATGCAAATATTTCCAACAAAGACATTATTTTACTATTATTTATTATTTTGAAAACACCATCACGCAAATAATAATGCACAACGAACATTTGCAGAGATTCTTAAAATATGTAGCTGGATACACCTTACTGCATTAGAAAGGAAGTGAAGCTGTAAGGAGTGGAATACTAAACAATATCTATAAAATAATAGGATACAACAATGCATAAATGATTGGAAACATCACACACACACACACACACACACACACACACATATATATATATATATATATATATATATATATGTTACAATTAAATGTTTAATATTGAGCAATGCAAGCTTAATATGGTTTGATAAGAAAAATAAATGCCTGGACGGGATTCGAACCCGGATCTCTGAGTCTGTACCTCAGCGTGATATCCATTACACTACCAGGCGAATCCAATTCAAACACTTATTTTTCTTATATATGTATTATACTCTCCATTATTACTAGAAGTCGCGAGAACACTGTCTTCACTGCCATCTAGTAGCTGACTATAACAAGTAAGCACTATGACCCTGGGGTCGACTCAGCCTCTAACGGAAATGAGTACCAGACGCCTGTTCTGGGGGTAAAGGCGGCCGTCACGCAGGGCTGACAACCAGGCTGACATCAAGTGCCGATTGTCTAGAAAAAGTGGGAGCCTTCACCTCCTACTACCCCAAGGGCCTCCGGGTCTGTTGTGGGATCACTTTCAGGAACAATAATCACAAATAGGAATGAGATGCACAAAGAAATTAAACGTAGGCTCAATTCTGGAAATGCATGCTATTATGCATTGCAGAGACTCTTGATGTCCCAACTCCTTTCAAAAAACGTTAAACTGAAAATATATAAAACTATTATTCTACCAGTTATATAATATGGGTGCGAAACATGGACTCTTACTTTAAGGGAGGAAAGGAGATTACGAGTATTCGAGAATAAAGTACTTAGGAAAATTTTTGGACCAAAGAGAGATGAACAGACAGGTGAATGGAGAAGACTACATAACAATGAACTACATGGTCTTTATAGAAAGCCAGATATAATAAGAACAGTTAAGTCTCGTAGACTGCGATGGGCAGGACATGTTGCACGTATGAGGAATGAAAGACTTGCATGGAAGCTTCTTGTAGGAATCCAGAGGGAAAATGCCCAGTTGGTAGATCAATAATGAGGTGGGAGAACAACATGAACTATGATTTGAGGGAAGTAGATTATGCAAAGAATAATTGGAAAGTATTAGCTCAGGATGGGTGTGTATGGAGAGCTTATGTCCGCGCGGCCATGAACCTACGGGTTCGATAGTGCCAGTGAGTAAATAAGTAATGTATTTGAATCCATCCGCTTCCTCAAAATTTCCCTCATTTGTCATTAGCTGTCCATTTCCATTATTTAATGAATTTCTACGTGTGACCATATATTTAGTTTTATTGATATTTACTTCTAGTCCTAATTTCTTAGTGTTACTCAACAGTGTGTGCGTGTTGGCCTTTAGTATCTCCTCGCTATTGGCCAATAATACTACATGATCAGCATAAACTAACAGCTTATTAATACCATTGAATTGTAAGCCTTCCTCATTCTCTAAAGATTTGATTGCATGCTCTAGTATAAAATTAAATAGTAGAGGAGATAGTGCATCTCCTTGCTTCAACCCATTCTGGATATCAAAAGTGTCCGGAAACTGTTTGCCTACACGCACCCTACTCCTTGTGCCATTTAGACACATTCGTATAAGTCTAACTAACTTTTTAGGAATTCCGAACTCCGGCAGGATACTAACTTATATAACTTCTCCCTCTTAATTGAATCATATGCTATTTTGAAGTCTACGTATAGCTGATGTACAGTACCATTATATTCCCATTTCTTTTCTAAATTCTGTCTTATACTAAAAATGTGATCTGCTGTAGACCTGTTTCTTCTAAATCCACATTGATGTCCTCCTGGAATGTCATCAATATAGGGAGTAAGTCTGCTGACTAATATATTTGTTAGAATTTTGTACGAAATTGAAAGTAAATTAACCCATGAAATTGATGATGATGATGATAAAATGAATAATTTCCCTATATTTGAACTCCTTATAATTTTCATTTTACACCGAGGAAATTATTTCAGAGGTAACATTTTTATTCGTAGTCCTGATGTTCTAGTCATGATCAACCACAGTAGATTTTTTCGGGTTTTGCTGCGTCAAGTCAAATCCTTGAGTAGAACTTCGGTATCAATCCATATTTCATACTCTAGGCGATTGACATGGACAGATCATGTATCTCTAATGGATGAGTGTAGATACTACCTAACTCACTGGCACTATCGATCCCATAGATTCATGACAGCACAGACATAAGCTCTCCATACATCCCTATCTTGAGCTAATGTTTTCTAATCATCCCCTGTATAATCTACTTCCCTCAAATTATGGTTAATGTATTTAATACACAAGTGATCTTCTTGGTGATATAATATTAAAATATATATGTAGTCAATATGCCCATTTCACCAATTAATGTTTTAAAATGGTCAACAAGTTTCTACAGCCAAGCTGTCATTCTCAAGACCAGATATTGACTGAAGACAGAATTGATAATAAGTAAAGAAACAAATTCAGTTAAAAACAAACTAGTAGTTATTATCAATTCTGTCTTCAGTCAATATCTGGTCTTGAGAATGACAGCTTGGCTGTAGAAACTTGTTGACCATTTTAAAACATTAATTGGTGAAATGGGCATATTGACTACATATATATTTTAATGGTTAATGTAATTCTCCCACCATATTCTTCGTCTATCACCTGGATTTTTTCCATCTGGTTTGCCACGAGTGATTTCCAAATTATCGATAAATTCACGACTCACGAAGTGAGGAGTGAATTTATCTAGAGAATTTGGAAATCAAGAGTGACATTTGTTAGGACTATTTAACGAATAAAATTAAGCTGTTTACTCACAAATCATTATTTAACTATAGTTATTTTAAAATATTTATATAGTTAATGAAAACAGCGATGTTTGAAAACAAATGAGAAATGATAGGTACGCATCTGCTTCTTTTGTTTATCACTGCAACCAGATCATACTATTTATTGCCAAAGAAACGCAATATTGTAAGAATGCTCTCTAGTGGAGAAAAAATGAAACACATCAAACTGTATATTAATTCATTTCTGATGACGTATAATGTAAATATGACAATTATATTTTTCTGGATTATTACCTGGGAAAAAATACATTTAAGAAAGTGTAAACAGTGGTTTCTTTTTTTGGTGGTATAATCAATTGCTACAAATGTTTTTATAATAACTCCCGCATGCGGCATGTGTTGACATTCATGCACTATATATACAATCTGGTAGCCGTATTTCTCATGGGTTCAGTCACTGCAAAGTAATGGTCAGACCTGTTCAGTATATTAAAAAGGAGGAGCTTTCTTCAATATGGTAATTATAACACTGATAAATATTTCGTGAAACACGGCTCTGATTGGTTGTAAAACAGAAATCATTGAAACGTGATTGGCCATTGAGTGGCACGAGTTAAATAGTCTATAAGAATCCTCCATGTCACTCTTATATTCCACATTCGTGCCACATGTCCTGCCCATCGCAGTCTACGAGACTTAAATGTACTTATTATTTCTGTTTCCTATAAATATAATGTATTTCACTGTTATGAAGTTTTCTCCATTCACCTTTCTGTTCATATCTCTTTGGTGAAAAGAGTTTCCTAAGAAATTTATTCTGAAATACTCATAATATTTTCTCCTCCGTTAAAGTAAGAGTCCACGTTTCGCATCCATATAAAATACCTGGGAGAATGACAGTTTTATATATTTTTAGTTTGGTATTTCTTGAGAGAAGTTGGGACGACAAGAATCCCTGTAATGCATAAAATAGTATGCATTTCCAGAACTGAAAGTATGTTTAATTTCTTCATGCATCTCATTCCTATTTGTGATTATTGTTCCTAGGTATTTGAACTGTCTCCATTATACATTGTATTTCTATGTGTGAACATATATTTAGTTTTATTGATGAATAAAATAAATTATACAAATTTATTAATATTTCTCAAATTTAGCGACAAGTTTTGTAAGAATTGCAGTATAGATAGGACATTTCCATTGTTTCTGGTATAAGACATCTTAAATACGTAATAACAATAAGCGATATTAATAACTCTGATTGGTGTGTGTGTGTGTGTGTGTGGTGTGTGTGTGTGTGTGTGTGTGTGTGTGTGTGTGTGTGTGTGTGTGTGTGTGTATGTGTGACCCGTTTGGTATGTGAAAGTTAATTCAGGGAGATAATGATAGAGAATCAAATAAAGACGGCCGGAGGCAAAATGTCTTCCTTAAAAGCGTTTCTAATTGAATTAATTTTGCAACTCTATGAACTTTTAATGAATATTAGAGCCATCATAGAGCAGAAATAGCTTACAAACATTATACGAATCGGGGTTACTCCTGCAAATGACTTAGAAATATGTATTTCGTTACTGGAGCATTGTATTCCTTTAACAGAGATGTCACTGTAATAGTATCTTACGATGAGATGTTGGGAAGTGGTTTTTACAGAAGCGAGGAAAATGTTTAAAAACCGAGCAATGGCGAGATTTTTAATTTCCGAGATTCTGTAAAACACTTCAAAAACGTGCGTAGTACATTATTTTTTCGCGCGATTGTGTTTCAAAATAACACATAACAGTAAAATAATATCTTTATTGGGAATATTTCCGTTCATTATAAACAACTGAATAACGTTAACAGTGTGGGCAATATTTATTAGTTCAAAACTACAGCAGACCGTGACACTAATTAGTGATAAAATGGCGGCAAGTACGTATTTATTGTTTTATATTGTTTCAAATAAAGTTCAGTTCATTTAAAATAAAGTGATTTGTTTCGTATAATGTATATTAACACTACCTTTTGGATATGTTCTGTACATACATTGTATGTAGTATGCATAGAGGGCAATGATTGTACTTCCCACACGCGTTTTGTAATATGTAATATTACAGTGTAGTTATTTTATTACAGTATAGTTATTTAGGTTGGCAACCCCGAAATGTAGGAAGTTGAAGTTTCAATCATGGTCGCCATTGCTGTAAGTACGACAAAACACACTATCGCACAAAAAAGGATTTTGCAACTATGGTTTTTATTTATTTATTTTACCTGATGGAGTTAGGTCTTCTCTTCCACTTCACCACAGTTAAATTATACATACAATAACAATTATGAATTATCTACACGTTGATTAATAATACATAAGAGGCATAGAGACAAGAGAAAAAAATGATAGTAATAGTAATAACCTATAATTTGATTAAGAAATTTGTTTGGTAAAGAAAGTGTCTTCTTCTTCTTCTTGTAAGCCTATGTTTTCCCTTAACAGAGATTTAGGCGTTCTCCTCCTACAGGGAAGAATTTGAACCATACTAACTTAGTTACACTTGTTTTCGTATATATGTCATTTGAGTGGTCCGTGGTCAACGTTCCGCCTCATACTGACATCTAGGAAACCAAGGTAGTACTAGGACGGGAAAATTCGGTAAATTTTGCTTAGAGGCCTTTTTATTCAGGCTTAAGGATCTTTTACGAGCCTGGAAATCTTCAGACTGGGCACCCACGGATTAAAGTCCCTCCCGGAGGACTTGCTGCTTGGATTTTTCCATCCTAAATCTATCGACCCCGGCCTGATTTGAATCCGCGACCCTCGGGACCACAGGCAAGGAGCATAACCACTAGTCCACCGCGGAAAGTGTCAACTATTAAAGAATAATAAAAATATACATAATATATATACGAGGCGAGGGAATTCCAGAGTATATCAAGGACACCGCGGAAAGTATAAACTATATATATATATTTCCTTATATATTATGTAAAAGTAAAGTAATCCCACTACAGGCCTCGGGAGGCCCTTGAGGTAGTGGGAGGTTAAGGCTCCCACTTTTTCTAGACAATCGGCACTTGATGTCAGCTGGGTTGTCAGCCCTGCGTGACGGCCGCCTTTACCCCAGAACAAGCGTCTGGTACTCATTTCCATTAGAGGCTGAGTCGACCTCAGGGCCATAGTGCCGCCAGAAGGTTTTGGTCAGTTTAAAAATCCTGACCCCACCGGGACTTGAACCCTTCTGACTTGTAGCGCAGTACCTTAACCACTACGCTACGGCGTACCCCATATATTATGTAGTCTAAGGAAATATTTAGTGAGATTTTTGAGTCGGGCTGTCCTTGATATACGAGGGGAGGGAATTCCAGAGTCGAGTGGCTGAAAAAAAGGAAGGATGAGGAATAGTGAGATGTTCGATGTAGAGGAACAGCTAGAGTTAAATTTTCTCACGATCGTGTGTTTAAGTTATGGTGGGAGGATAGTGAATGGAAGCAAGTAGAAATATAAAGGGGTGATGAGGTGGACAAAGTGTTGTATAAGAAGCCGAGGCAATGTGGTACTTTTTTAATGAAAGCGGCAATTATACATCTTGGAATATGAAGAGTGTAAATTAATTATATCGAATAAACGTATCTGGACATAGAGAGGTTTGCAGACAAATATAATTTGATATAATAAAGCCAAAGTGTCAGACCCGACATGTAATGTAGTTTACATTTTATACTCATAATCTAACATTAAATTTTAAAAGTCCGTCACGCAGGAACAACGTAAAGTAAACGAATGTCTCATCAAGTGATTTTTATGGTCGCACTTCACAGGTTTACGGAATATATATTTCTTTTGTTTAATTGGAGAATCTCGATTTCTGATATGAGCTTATTTAACCCTTAAATTGGCAAAACACTGACTGACTGACTGGATAAGGCAAAGTCTAGCTTCGCCCAGTGTGCTGCGTATGTTAGAACCCACTAGGGCTCTTTGGCAGCTAAGTTAATAGTGGCTATCATTACGGGGTTGTAGTTCACTTAACCCGAGCCTATTTGGCGGCGCTAGCGTCTGTGTGCGAATGGTGATGAAATTTGGACAGAGATAGGGATGTGATGACCTGAAGCAGGACATCAGAAACCACATTGCTTTCAAGCCGAGAGTCGGAAATCCAGCACTGTGGAATGAGCCACGCTACTCCAGGTGAGAGCACATCGCCAAATCTCTGGCTGGATTTAATGAGGAGTAAATCGGATGAATATGTTTCTATGTACAGCACGCCACTGGGGCAAGCGTCCCATAAAATTTGTATGCAAAGATGTAAATTTGTGCATCTTGCTTACATTTTCAATTATCATGGCATCAATATGGGGAAGTGCGCTACGTTGTGTAGGTCTGTCATCTTTGTGAAACGCGGTGCTTGAAAAATTATTTTCAAACACTTATTCTGTTTAATTTGTATTCTTCGTTTATACTGTTTTGCGAGGATGCTCCAGGCATCACATCCGTGCCAAATCTCTGGCTGGATCTTCTGTTAGTTATTTGAATGTGGCGGACCGCAGTGAAAACGAAATCTCGTGCAACTGTTATTATTAGATATATTGTATAATTAGACACACATTTAAGTGTTTTTTTGTTCATTTTCTTCTCATTTACCAAAAATATGAAATTAATTGAATCAACTGATATATCCGAAAGGATAAATTACGAATTTAAGGGTTAAAAGTATAGAATTGTAGAGAAAACAGATCTTGTATAACCGCATGTTATTATTACTTAGTTATTTGGAATATTCCAAAATTAGTCCATGTCAGTGAGACTTAGGCGATCTTCCCATATAGAGCAGAAATTTAACCAAACTATTGTAATTACACTTGTTTTTGTGTAGGTGTAATTGAATGGCCCGGGGCGAGTGTTCCGCCTCATAGTGACATCTAGGAAACCAAGATATAACTAGTATGAGAACGTTCGATAAATTTTGTACACAGGCCTTATTATTCAGGCTTGTGGTTCTTTTACGAGCCTGAAAATCTTCAGACTCGCGACCCAAAGTTTAAAGTTCCTCCCGGAGAATTTTTCTATCCTTAAAAAAATCCTTCGAACACCGCCGTGTTTGAACTCGCGACCCTCAGGACTAGAGGCAAGAAACATATCCACTAGACTACTGCGGCCGATTAAATTTCCAAAATTAACCTTCATCAGAAAGATAAGGACAGATACAGTCCATAACATATTCTAATATAGCTTAGATGTTTATATAGCTTGCTTCCTTCCTATTTGGCACTACAACCCGTTGTGAGTTTTGGCTTCTTCACAATTTTCCTCCATTCATCTCGATCCTGTACTTTCCTTTTCCATCCTCTTATTCCCATCTTTCTCAAATCTTGTTCCACATCCTGCAGCCATCTCTTTCTCGGTCTTCCTCTCCTTCTTACTCCTATTATGTCGTCATGTATTAATCGTTTTGGTATTCTTCCATCTTCCATTGTTTCATCGTGTCCTGCCCATCTCAGTCTCAATGACTTGATGTATCTTACAAGATCCTGTCCTCTGAGTAGGAACCTATAACTATAACATCCTTCAAAAACAAACTAAAGAATTATTTAATAACAAACTAACTTATACACCTCACTGATAGTATTCTTTTAACAATTAATAAATTCAATTATTTATGAAAATAATATTAAGATTAACAAATATTTTCTTTTGCTTTGTTTTAAACGTTGTATAGGCCTAATCATAAAATTAGTTTTCTATATCTCATTATTTTTCTTTGTTTTTTATATACTTTTATATATTTGTTTTTTATATTTTTTATATATTTTATATATTTGTTTTTATATATATTACACAGGGACAATTTAATATGTCTTGCTTGTATACATTTCAGCCGTACTGGCTGTAATATATATAATTCCCAAATATGTCTTCTTAATAAAGGAGCCGCCATTTGCAAGATAGAAGCATGGCTTCACAGCATTTGGTGGATGGGAATTACAATGTATATAGAGAAAGATTTCCGTTTAGATCGGTACTTGCTCAGGTAGCTCAGTTGGTAGAGCACTTGGTCTAGAGAACCAGGGGTCCCGGGTTCAAGTCCCGGTCTGAGCGTATAATTTTTCTCTTCAAATTTCATTATTAGTTTTAGTCTTAATTTTAACTAACATTAACTAGTTGCATTATAGATCGTAATATAATAAATATGGGGGCACGCCGTAGCGTAGTGGTTAAGGCACTGCGCTACAAACCGGAAGGTCGAGGGTTAGAGTCCCGGTGGGGTCAGGATTTTTAAACTGACCCAAACCTTGGGTGTACTCAGCCTCTAACGGAAATGAGTACCAGACGCTTGTTCTGGGGGTAAAGACGGCCGTCACGCAGGGCTGACATCGAGTGCCGATTGTCCAGAAGAGTGGGAGCCTTAACCTCCTACTACCCTAATGACCTCCTGAGGCCTGTAGTGAGATACCTTTACCTATATAATAAATATTATATTTTTGATCAAATTTTTATTTAGTATTTAATATTAAAGTTAATTGAGATTGTTATATTCTGATGTAATATATGTTTGTCCTGGTGAATGGAATAGAAGGCCACATGGCCTGAACTCCACCAGGCTAAATAAATCTAATCTAATCTAATTAAATAGTTTCTTCTACTACTTCTTGGTTTAGGCTTATTTCCGCCTCCAAATTGCTGCTCTTTCCATCTTTTCTTTGGTCTTCCCGAAATTCCTCTCCCTGCAGAACGTTAGTAGCGTAGTCAGGGGACACTTCAAAATACTTACAAGCTCCAAAGATAATTAATAGCAAAAAGGAAATGAATAAATAATGGAATCAGCAAAAATGTAGCTGTCGAGGTCGCTGGCGGGATAAACCGGTGCCATAAACAAAATTAACACATTGAACAGGATTTAAATATTCTAAATATTATGGATGTAAGTCACAGTTATATAAATAGATGGCATCAACATGGGCAGAGAATGTCACCAAACCGAATCCCAAGAGTATCATACAACTACAGACCCATAGCCCCATAGGACGACGGGTTGTGGGGCGACCAAAACGATGATGGTGACATCAGTTCTAGACTTCAGTAAACTATACAGATGGAACAATCCTCATCGCCTAATATGTAATGTTGATGATGATGATGATGATGAAAACCCAATTAATATTATGAACACTAGTCTATCACATTTTAAATTTTAACTTTTGAATCATTGCACAATATATAAATGACTGAGTGTATCTGTCCTTTATCGATTCAAAAACTACTTTAAATATTCGAATGGGGTTTTTACTAGCATTTAAAGAATTGCTATTTAACTCATGCCCCAAATGTCAGTCAATGGCCAATCATGTTTCAATGAAACTTGATTTACAACCAATCACAGTCGTTTTTCACCTCGATTTTATCAATTTAATTTTATCACTTTAAAATCAAGCTCCTCCTTTTTAGCATTCTGAATAGCTCATAGCATTATTTTGTAGTGACTGACTCTCTAACAAATACGTTGAATGTAAAAATGTATATATTAAGATGTAAGAATTCTAGGAAAGGCCTACATGTGGCTACCAGATTGTATATATAGTGCACGAATGTAACCAGATAGTGCTTGCGGGAAATAATATAAAACATTTGTAGCAATTGATTATACCACAAAAAGGAAACCACTGTTTGCACTTTCTTAAATGTATTATTTTTCAGGAATTTATGTTCCAGAAAAATATAATTGACATATTTAATTTTAGGAAGTTATATTTTGAGGTTATTTTAATTATATTATTTTTAGTCTGGACATCTTACCTCAATATTAATGTTGATTTAATCAACATTAATATTGAGGTAAGATGTCCAGACTAAAAATAATATAATATAATTGACATATTTACATCATACGACATCAGAAATTAATTAATAACCTATAATGTTGGTTATAAATTTCTCCACTGGGGCACATTCTTATAATATTGCGATCCTTTAGCAATAATAATGTGATCTGGTTGCAGTGATGAACAAATGAAGCGTAACAATTGTTTCTCATTTGTTTTCAAACATCGCCGTTTACATTAAATATATAAATATTTTAAAATAACTACATTTAAATAATAATTTATGAGTAAACAGCTTAATTTTATTCGTTAAATAGTCTTAACAAATGCCATTCTTGATTTTCAAAATCTCTAGATAAATTGGAAATCACTCGTGGCATTACTTATGATAAATTTTAAAAGCAGGCTAAGATCCAATTATTAATATACTTCGAGAGAAGTCAAGGAAAGTTTATGTATGTCTTCTTCTTCTTCCTTCCAAGTATTAGGCCAAGGCCTGTTACGATCTTATAGAAAATTTTCCCTCCAGCGTTTCATAGGACGGCTCAGTGATCTTCGTCCTCTTGGTATAAAATTATAAACAGCTTTGGGGATCCGATTTGAACTCATTCTTTCAAGATGGTGTTTCCAATTTTGTTGGTACTGTTTAATATATTCCAAAATTGGCGTAGTCTTCAATTCTTTTAAGATATCGGTGTTCCTTTTCCGATCCCATCTGATGTAACCCGCTGTTCTGCACATGAATCTCATTTCACAAGCCGTTATTCTGCTTTCATGTTGTGTTTTTAGTGTCCATGCTTCACTACCATAGGTCAACACTGGTCTAGCCAAAGTGTTATATAAACGTAATCTGGTGTTTTTTTGTACAAGGGATGGTTTCATAACTTGATTAATAATTCCCAAACTTTTATTATAACTAGTAACTTTTTCAGGGATATCCTTTTCATCCCAGATAGAGAGATAATATCCAAGATATTTAAATTGATTAGATCTCTCTAAAATGTTATTCTAGAGTCAGATTTTACTTTGTATGGGGTCCTTCCCATGAAATGCCATAATTTCAGTTTTGTTAACTGATATTTCCATATTAAATTTGGCACATATTTTTTTGTAAATTATAAATTGATCGTTGCAAATCATCTTCGGAAAGTGCCAGAAGAGCTAAATCGTCTGCAAAAAGAATAGCATCGAGTTTGAGGTTCCTATTGATGGGTATATATCCTCGTTGTGTTTTCCTCCATTCGTTTATTAATTTATTCGTGTATATAACGAAAAGCACCGGTGAAAGTCCACATCCCTGTCTTACTCCAGTGTTGATCTTTTCCCAAGAAGATAATTTGCCATCTTGTTTAGCAGAGATTTCATTATCTTTATAGATGTTGAAGATATTAGTAATATATTGTTGTGGAACGTTATCATCAGCTAAAATTTGTGGTAATATATTTTTGTCTACATTTTTTCAAAAGCCTTTATGAAGTCAACGAAGGCCATATGAGTTTCTATATTGAATTCCTTGTGTTTTTCTAATAGTAGTTTTAGAGTGAAGAATCCATCTGTACAAGATCTACCCTTTCTGAATCCATTCTGCTCTTCTCCAATTATATTTCCAAATTTTTTTTTAAATTTATTCTTAACTATATTAGCATAAATTTTATATCCAGAGTTCAGCAAGCTAATTCCACGATAGTTATCTTTGATTTGGCGACTTCCTGTTTTGAAGATTGGTATTACAATGGATTTGTTCCAGCTATATGGTGGTTCTTGTCCTTCCCATATCATATTAAGGAGGATAAGGAATCTGTCTCAAAATTTTTTAGTTGAAAATTTAAATAATTCTTGATTAATGTGGTCTTCTCCGGGAGCTTTGTTACTTTTTAATGATTTAACAACATCAGTTAATTCATCTATAGAAATTTGTTCCAAAGCAGTGTTATTAGAGATTGGTATTTGTAATAAATCATCATTTTATGTCCATAAATGACGAAAGTAGGTAAGCCAAGATTCTTTAGATATACAATTTAAATGTGCATTTTCTTTTAAACCATTATTTAATTTTTTAAAACTTTATATATTTTTGTTGAGGCCTAGTGATATCATTTTCCAAAAATGATACAAATTGTTCCCAGCTTTGTCTATGTTTTTTGCGAACTTCAATTTTAGCTATGGCTCTCTTCCTATGATACTCTACTTTATCTTCATATTTTTTTGTAGACAAGAATTTTTTGTATACTTCACGTTTATCATCAATTTCTTTTTTGATGTTTTCATCTCATATGCGTAGTCATTTTTTCGATTCCATTTAGTTTTGATACCCATTCTTTCATTTGCTCCTTGTGTCAAAATACTTTGTAGAGCAAGTCATTCTTCTTCAATATTTTCACCAACCAGTGTTTCTTGAACTAGACGATCTAATCTGCATTTGTATAGCCAGGTAATAGTGGGATCTCGGAAAAGACTTACTTTATAAGTATAGTCCACTTTTTCAAATTTTACATTATTTATTTTTATTTTTCCATCTCGGTGGCATACGAATTGGACAAACAAGTAAGTAATGTCTGATTGATTTCACGTCCTCTGTAAACTCTTTTATCAAGAACTTTAGATGCTAATTTTTTATTACATATAGCATAGTCGATTATTGATTTAAGACCCCTGGCTTCCCATGTATATTTGTGACTATCCTTGTGGTTAAATACTGAGTTCATTATTGTGAATTGATTAAACATGACAAAATCAATTAACCGTAAGCCATTTCTATTACAGGTTTACTCTCCATATGGCCCTATATATGTATCAAATTTAGTATTACCAATTCTGGCATTTAAATCACCCAAAATTATATGTAGTTATACGAAAGCATCATTAAAGTGTATTTCATGTTTCGTTGAACTTTTATTTTATATTTTGATAGCGTATTTTCTTTTTTGTTAGAATTTTTTTTTTTTGCTAATACCCTAGGTTGTCTTTCGACATTCCTGGTGTTCCCTCCTGGCATGGCGTACTTGTAACCCACTTCTGAGGTGGGGGCGCCTGGAAGGCGGGGTTACGTTGTCCCGATGATATGATGGGTGATGATGATGATAGTGGTGCGCCAGGAGAGTCCTTAATCCTAAGCTTAGTCTAAGATGAATATGAATAATGATGATTGTGATTACCATATGATTTCGGGGACCGTTTGGGCCTTAAAGTTTTCCTGACATTTGTCTTACAGGTGAGGTAAACCTACGATAAAAACCTCACCCAGAAAAACTGACCCGACCGGGGATCGAACCCGGGCCCGCTGTGTGACAAGGCAGCACGCTACCTCGAGACCACAGCGGTGGACGTTTTGTTAGAATAAAGTATAGGTTTTGTTACATAGCAACTGCGAACTAAATATTCACCGATTCTTGCGGTAGTAGATAAAAGGTGTATTGAAAACTCCGAAATAAAATTTAAAAAAATGGTGTTTTAGCAAGACAGGCCTATGTGTAAAATAGCCCACAAATAATTTCAACAAAATAAAAGTCCATAATTCATAACAATGATTTAAAGAATAAACATTTTATCGGTCAGACCATACGAATTTTTCCCTAAAGTGAACTATTCCTGTAGTTGCCCACGGTTTGGAATTTAGGCTAAATTTACGATACTAACTCTTCTGCCAGGTAAAATAAAGCTATTGTTATTATTATTAAAATAAAGTTATTATTACTATGTCCCAACTCCTTTCAAAAAACGTTAAGCTGAAAATATATAAAACTATTATTCTAATAAGTAAAGTAAGTAAAGTGATCCCACAACCGGCCCGGAGGCCCTTGGGGTAGCGGGAGGTTAAGGCTCCCACTTTTTCTAGACAATCGGCACTTTATGTCAGCCGGGTTGTCAGCCCTGCGTGACGGCCGCCTTTACCCCCATAACAAGCGTCTGGTACTCATTTCCGTTAGAGGCTGAGTCGACCCCAGGGCCATAGTGCCGCCAGAGGGTTTGGGTCAGTTTAAAAATCCTGACCCCGACGGGACTTGAACCCTCGACCCTCGGGCTTGTAGGTCAGTGCCTTAACCACTACTCTACGGCGTGCCCCAAAACTATTATTCTACCAGTAATATTATATGGGTGCGAAACATGGAATCTTACTTTAAGGGAGGAAAGGAGATTACAAGTATTTGAGAATAAAGTACTCAGGAAATTTTTTGGACCAAAGAGAGATGAACAAATAGGTGAATGAAGAAGACTACATAACAATGAACTACATGGTCTTTATAGGAAGCCAGATATAATAAGAACAGAAGAACAGTTAAGTCTCGTAGACTGCGATGGGCAGGACATGTTGCACGTATGGGGAATGAAAGACTTGCATGGAAGCTTCTTGTAGGAAAGCCAGAAGGAAAACGCCCAGTTGGTAGACCAAAAATGAGGTGGGAGAATAACATTAACTATGATTTGAGGGAAGTAGATTATACACGGAATGATTGGAAAGCATTAGCTCAAGATAGGGATGTATGGAGAGCTTATGTCCGCGCGGCCATGAACCTAGGGGTTCGATAGTGCCAGTGAGTAAGTAAGTATTACTATTATTATTATTTCTCACCCATCATATCATCCGGGTAAAGTAACTCCAGGTGCCCCAACCTAAGAAATGGATTACAATTCCGACAATGCAAGGAGAGAAAGCCAGGAGTGTCATAAAAGACAACTTGGTGGCATTGGAAAAAAATAATAATAAATAAATAAATACAGCAAGTGGTTAATTTTTTGTTTCAAATAACTTTTTTCTGTTTTAAATATACACGTATATAATTTTCATCATCATCATCTTCCTTTCAAGCATTAGGCCCAGTGGTCCATTACGGTCTCCCGCCATCTCCGAAAAGGTCGACCCACAGGACAAGAAATGGAAAAAGGAAAACATTTAAACTCGCAACATGGAATGTTCAAGGACATAAAGACTTAGAATTGGATAGATAGATAGATAGATCATCGGTTGATTAATGTCTTTGACATCGTCCGATTCTTAATAGCCAATTGTGTCGGTCCATCCAATCTCCTGGTTGTAGATGTTTCTCCTTCATATATAACCATATTCCCTGACTCCAGGAGGTTTTAGGTCTTCCTCTGCTTCGTCTTCCCTCAGGTTTCCATTCCAAAACAGATATTGGTAGTCGATCCTCTTCCATTCGCTGGACATGTCCGTACCATCTTAATTGCTGAGTTTTAATATAATCTAAAATAGTGTCTTCAATCTTCATTTTCTCCCTTATAACCGAATTTCTAATTTTTTCTCTTCTTTTAATCTGACCGGCTTATCTCTATTAGGGTTTTTAGCATTGCAATTTTTTTCTGATGGGAGGGAGCTGGCCTACCGCATCAACTCCCAACCTGGAGGACCAGGGATTTTTCAGGTGTCCATCCTTAGATCAGTTGCTTTCACTACAGCTAAGAGCCTGATCTGCGAAATTCTTAATCAAATGTCAGTAAAGATAGCCGCCATAACAGAAACTAAAAAGAAATTAAGAGCGACTCGAATGATTAATAATTATTTACAAATCTATAGTGGTGTACCTAGTAATGAAAGAGGAGTAGCCCTAATGGTACATAAATCTCTTGAACGTAAGATTGATAACTACACTTTCTGGAATGAAAGAATTATTCAAATTAGATTAAAAATAAATCGTGGATATTTGACAGTACTTGGAGTTTATGCACCAGTAAATGGTGAAGAGACAGAAAGTGATACTTTTTACTCAATGTATATAATTTTGAAACATTATTTTTGTTTAATATTCTCTGTGTAATATTACCCCAGTGCACTGGATGTTCGATGCTGTAGGTCAACATAACGTGTTGATCGGGGACCCCCGCGCTACTGTATGAATGTGGTATATCGGAATATGACCACAGAGAGCTACAGAGTATCAAATTGCGGGTTGCATAAAGGATAAGTGTAAAATGCAATAGCATGTATTTTAAAACGCACTCTTCAACTGATGTAACGTACCCCACCAAACATAAAAATACTAACTTACTGGCGCTATCGAACCCATAAGTTCATGGCCGCGCGGACACAAAGTCTCCACGCTTCCGTATCCTGAGATAATGTTTTCCAATCATTTCCTGTAAAATATAATTACCTGAATTCATGGTTAATATTATTCTCCCACCTCATTCTTGGTCTTCTTACTGAGTGTTTTCCTTCTAGTTTACCTACAAGACGCTTCAAAGTCTCTCCTTCATTCCCCATTCGTGCCACAATTAAAAATACGGAACAAAATTTATTTTTTTATTTTTTCTCGGGCTATACTACGAATAGGCGTAATTTTGAACTGTCTTGTAAAGTATAGGCTAATCTCCATGTTTCATCTCTGCAATTATATAGCATCAAAACGCTGGAGGGAAAATTTTCTATAGGATCGTAACAGGCCTTGGCCTAATACTTGGAAGGAAGAAAAAGAAGAAGAATTATACAGCAGATATCCTCTATTCACCCATCCATAGTAATTCTGCCCAAAGGCAGATCTTTCACTGCAATCATAGCATTTTCATGCTATGTTTTGCAGCTTTACTAGGGAACTATAGCTGTGGTAGCTTCCCGTTGCTTTCCATACCGGTGAAGGATGGTGATGATAATAATAAGGATGATAATGATGGCCGGATGATTTTCGCGGACCGTTGGGCCCTAAGCCTGCTGACATTTGTCTTACAAGTAAGGAAAACCCCACCCAAAAAAAAATCCTCACCCAGCAGCCTGTCTCGACCAGGAATCGAATCCGGGCTCGCTGCGTGTCAAGGCAGCATGCTACCATTTATGTCCACAGCAGTTGACATAAATGCTCTATTTAGGAATAATATAATATTCTATATATTTATTGTCCACCGCTGTGGTCTCGAGGTATCGTGTTGCCTTGTCACGCAGCGGGCCCGGGTTCGATCCCCGGTCGGGACAGTCTTCTGGGTGAGGTTTTTCGGGGTTTTTCCTCACTTGTAAAAACATATGTCAGGAAATCAAGATTTCGATACAGGGATTACGTCATACTGCGCAACCTATACGTCATCGCATCTCCATTTCGTGTGTGATCTTTGTGAACAGTGCCAAATTCCCTCCTACCTACCCCCTCCTTTCCTAGTACGCGCCGTGGGCTATCGCGCATTCCCCCCTCTCCTTGTGAACTCTCATAATAAGATGTGTTTTCTAACATCTGATAATCATCTGTTCAGTTGTCGTCGGAGTCTGGTCAATATAGCTCAGAAGAGTTAGTTTGCTTTATTAGTCCTTTAGGCCAGGGTGGGGCCGCAAGGACCGCGTACCCCAACCCTAGGCTGGACTAGTGTGTATGTAACTATGCATGTATGTTTCTTAATATTTTTTTTTTGTATAGATGATCAATGATAGCATTATTTTCTTTTTCAAATGAATTACTTATTCATTTATTTTCGATGTTATATCTGACTATCTTTTTTGACCCGCATTAAACTTTAGTTGTCTATTTTAAGTACCTTTTGCCTATTTATTTAGCAGCTAGCCTATGTCAGATATGAAAGTAAAAATTCCAAAGCTTACTCAAGTGTATGTGAGTTCCTCTTTCCTTAAAGCTTCCACGGTTATAGCTTGTAGCTCACTGCACATCACAGGTTTGATAATTTATTAAGGAAAGTTGAATTAATCTTTGCTTTTTATAGGCCCGGGCAAAGATATCTTAATTTGAGCAATGTTATGTTTTCTATTCAAAATATTTATCACCAACAACAATGGTTTGATCCAGCACCAACACGCGGTGTAATCTTTGGTAGTAGATCGCGTGGTTATGGGTTCAAGTCCCGGTGCAATTAATGGTAGCATTGAGCGTGGTTACGCCGGTTCATCATTATCATCATCCTTCACCGGTGTGGAAAGTAACCACACCTACAATTCCCTAGTAAAGCTGCAAAGCAAAGCATGAAAATGCTATGATTGCAGTGAAAGGCCTGTCCTTGGGCACAATTACTATGGATATATCTATTCTATTTTTTAAATAAAAAATAAACATATAAAGAAATTTAGACATTTAAGATCAATCTAAGAAAAATATGGTTCAACACAATAAAAAAAATGGATAGTAATTGGCAAGCTGAACTCACAAGGGAACTGTCAAGCATTGCATGCCGAAATTTCTTCCAGAGAAGCGCTGTGATGTACAAGCCCAAAAAATATCTGCCTTTTTAACTGCAAGGCTCAGAGATCAAAGCCAGAAACTAACAATGGCAACCCACTCTACGGAGCAGATGTACAAGCCTGCATAAGTTACGAGCGGAGTGAAGTAAGGCAGGTCAAAGTATTACTTCCCCATAGTTTTAATGAGAAATTTAACGCTTAGTTTAGTGCCTTGCAGTTAAAAACGGCACATACATTTTTGGACACGGCCTTGGTACATCACAACGCTTCTATAGAAAAACTTCAAAGTAGGTTTCGTCATGCATGGTTGGCAGTTCCTTTGTTAGTATTGTTAAATGTATCTGTAAGGCAAATGTGAGGATATCATGGTATATGGATCAGAGAAATGGACAATTAAAAGGTGCCAAGCTAACAATTTATTAGCAACAGTGATGGATTACTGGAGAAGATCATCGCGAAAATCCAAAATTAGAAACGTTGAAATTAAGAAAAATATGAAAGTTGAAAGAAATATATTACAGACAATTGAATAAAGACGATTAAGACTGTGTGAACATCTCAAGAGGACGTCATCTGATAGAATCCCTAACAAGGTGTTGGAATGGAGAGCAGACCGAAAGAGAATAGGATGAAGCCCTACAGACACTTGGAGGATTCTGTGAGAAGTAGTAGGCTACGTATGAACTTGACTTATAGACGAGGACGCTACAAATAGAGACGGGAATTTCTTGAGGGTGACATAAAAACCCTGTTGATATATTCCGAAATAAGAAAAATAAAGAGTACAACTAAATTAATATTATTATTTTATTGACAGGTGCTATACCCTAATTTGTGGTATATGAGACAGTGTTAATTCAGGTTTGTATTGAATGTAATATATATAATATGAAAAAAATTAAATGCCTGAGTCGGGACTTGAACCCGAGTCTCTAAACTCGGTACATTTAACGCTATAACCATCTGAACCACTCATGTATCCTACACAAACATTTATTTTTCTTACATATGTAGTATTCTGAATTTACACGAGAGGTAGCGGGATATCGTTCCAACTGCCATCTAGTGTCCACCATAACAGGTAAGCGAATTTTAAAGAGAATATTAGTTAAAGCAGTAACGCTTGTATATTTAGATGTTATAACTATATTGGCATTAAATGTCAAAAATATAGTTCTACTACCGTTATAACTTTTTGGACTTCTGTGAAATAAGATATTTCCTGTGCAATGGATGGATGAACTTTTACTTAAAACCATTGAAAAAGGCCTTCATTTCACTGAGCTTCAAGAAAAGGTCACCCCAAATATATGCATATGTCAATATTTAATATTAATTTGTGGGTGACCTTTTCTTGAAGCTCAGTGTTGTTTCCTGGTCGGAGGCTCGACTGGGCATGAGCCTCCGATCAGGAAACAACGCTTAGAAGCACTAGTCACTGAACATGCCCTCCGCAGCTGAGGGAGAAACGTCTGGAAGAACACCAGTGATGGACCACGGCCACATAGCCCGGAATCACTCAACATTAAAGTCTGTGAAGACTGGAGAACAGAACTGATTGTGTAAAATACACATCAGCAAAGTAATTTAATCCCTCGACGATGGTGCGAACTGAGGATATTGTGATCTTCAATTCGCTTCAGCACCGCCTTCAACTGTCTATTAATTCGATTTAGTTTATCTTTCGGGGACCGGTTAAATACTTTCGTTTTAATTATTTGTGGGCTGACAATATTTATAGCTGGTTTTCGTGCAAATTTTGAGTATGATTTAAAGACGATTATTGCCCTCTCTACTTTAAGACAGTGGGTTTAATAATAATTATCTTATCTTTAGGATTTGCTGGATTAGCTTTTTTCAGAAGAACAGCACATCAAGTGGCTGAATGTAAGGTGTGCACCAAGGAAGGATGTTCATGACTGTATACACCATTTTTTGAACTCGGATAGCATCGATATGAGTTCTGTCACGAAATGTCCGGAGCGAATCAACCAGAAGAAGAAACTCCTTCACTGGATGTGGAAAGTAGACATCTTGAAAGAATTGCGTCAGGATTTGTTTCGTGAATAGGCCGGACTTCGTGGTAACTTGAATCAGATTTTGCGGTTTCAGCATGTGTTGCACTACTCGCACTCCAAACTGGCCTCAAGGTTCCTGTTACTGCCGATGACACTTAGTTTATACATTTTTGTAATCAACGCCTCAAGCATATTCAAACAAACCAAAACTACTTTGCAATTGCGATCGCAACTTGCGCTGACTCCCTCGTCAGAGAAGCATTATGATGTACCAAGGCTATGTCCAGAGAAAAATATGTGCCGTTTTTAACTGCAATGCACTAAAATCGAATGCCAAATCTCTCATTTAAACTACAGGAAGTAATACAACTCCTGATTTGGTGGATTGGATAACCCTCACAACCTGGCGTCCACGCCGCTTCCCACCTCACTACACTCCGCTCTATTCTGCTTCTCATAGTGGCTTGCCATTTCCGGATTCTTACATCGATTTCTGTGCTTGCAATTAAAAGCGGCATATATTTTTGGACATGACCCGGGTACATCACAACGCTACTCTGAGAGAATATTTCAATGTTGGTTACAGCATGCAGCGGTTAACAGACAGAACAATGCAGATTGTAATTTACAGCTGAACAAAGTAATGGGCTCTATTTACAAGTAAAAATAAGCAAAGTACATAGTTAAAAACTTGGTCAACCCCATAAATAAAATAACATTAACTATGATTTGAGGAGGTAAATTATGCAGGAGATGATTGGAAAAACAATTAGCTCAAGATAGGGATGTTTGGAGAGAGTTTATGTCCGCGTGGCCATGAACCTATGGGTTGGAAGTGACAGTGAGTTAGGTAAATAGACAGTTGTAAGGAAAATAGATTATCATGAACATTCACGGTTTAAGCCTAAGGCACGTTCCGGTCTCATAGATTTCATTGGAAAAATTGGATCCATCTTGCTTGTGTTTATGAAACATTTAATATAATATAACGCCCTCAGAGTATGTTACTGGCATTCTCCAGAGTAAAATGAGCGACGAGATTACCATCTTAAGGCTAGTCCTCATAGCTTCCAATTGAATGAGTCATTTCGAAAAGTGATCATCTACAGCCGATCAAATTGTACAGGAGAGGGAAGAAAACAGATTCAACTTGTTCTGGATAAAGCGTTGAATCTGAAATTGCTACTGAATAAAGTCAGAAAGTGGTAAAGGAATAGTTTCGCGGAAACGAAGGAAGTAGGTATGTAAACATGGAATAATGAAAAGTGGATTTCAGAGAAACACAGTAGATGACACTTTGAATTAATCTGATCTCAATAAAGGGCTGCCTAAACCGCTTTTAATGATCATTAAGGACTTTCTACTTGTTACTCCCTGGATCTCCAAATTACTCTTCTAGAGAATGGATGATTTCTTCGCACATTAAGTCACGTCCGTTGAGGTGTTTACACGTTACCCTGTATAAGAGACCTTGGAACAGGTATTATATACAGGGTCAGTGTAACCTGAAGCTCACAAGGGAAGGCATGCCTCACCCGCTACCCACAGCAAAGTAAATAATCATCATCATAGTACATTCACGAATTTAGGCCATTTGTTGACCTGTTTCGGCCTCAAGAGAAACACCATCCAGAAGTCTTTTGAGTGGACGTCCTGGTCTTCTTCTTCCTGCAGGTTGATATCTTAACATTAGTTTGGGTATCCTGTGATCTTCCATTCGATGAACATGTTGTATCCATCTTGACTTATAATCAAAAATTTTGTTTTCTAAAGATTCCATGTGTAATTCTTCAAAGATGTCTTCATTTTTTTGTGATCTAGTAGTGTGTATCCTGCAGTCCTCCGAAGATATCTCATTTCAGCAGATCTAAGTCTCTGTATAGGGTTGTAAGGGGTAGTGACGTGTGTATAACCTCTCCTACCCAATTCTCATCCTCACCTTCTCGTGGTACAACCCGTTTTCACAAACGAGGCTCTGAGGACCGAATCACGGCGGTATAACCGTTCCATCAGGTACTGAGTGAATGCGGTATCCTAATGTCTGTCCAGAGACTAAAAGGTAGCAGCCCTACCACTGGACTACTTAGCGTCGGGCCAGTAACCTGTCCTAAGGAACTTCAAAACTACTTTCAAGTCTCAACACGAAAAAATCCAGAAGCAAAGTAAATTAAAAGGTAAATTATAACAATTGTTTAGTATCTTTTATTATGCTATTTAAGGGGGGAAATGGGTGAAATTCCTATTTTCCATATTTTATAGATAGAAATATCATTTTTTGGCATGTATACACATGTTCGTATAAATAATGAAACGTATAAGTTTCATTTCTGTAGCATCAATAGTTCTTAAATTATTCAGATTTTAGTTTTAACAAAATACGCTTTTTCAAAATCTATCTCCACTGTCATGTCTGAGGTAAAATGTTTAAAAATATGTATTATATGTCCTTGGGGCTTGTTCGTTTGGAGAATCAATGAGAAACATTCGGCACCACACTATTCGAAACATGATGGCAGAAGCCTTGCGAGATTATGGATACACAGTTTATGAGGAAGCTCATGGTGTGGCCACTAATGGAAGTAACAGACGAATAGATATTATTGCATTTAGACCGTCTTCTAAAATTGGTATGATATTAGATCCCACAATCCGTTTTGAGACACATAGTGGCCAACCTGAGGAAGTTGACTATGAAAAGAAAGCTATATATGAGCCAACAATTGACTATTATAAAGACTATTTAACTCATGCCCCAAATGGGAGTCAATGACCAATCACGTTTCAATGATTTCTGTTTTACAACCAATCAGAGTCGTGTTTCACCAAATATTTATCAGTGTTATAATTACCATATTAAAGAAAGATCCTCCTTACAATATTGCGTTCCTTTGGCAAAAAATAGTATGATCTGGTTGCAGTGATAAACAAATGAAGCAGTAGAAGCGTACCTATCGTTTCTCATTCGTTTTCAAACATCGCCGTTTACATTAAATATATAAATATTTTAAAATAACTATAGTTAAATAATGATTTGTGAGTAAACAGCTTAATTTTATTCGTTAAATAGTCCTAAACAAATGCCACTCTTGATTTCCAAATTCTCTAGATAAATTCACTCCTCACTTCGTGAGTCGTGAATTTATCGATAATTTGGAAATCACTCGTGGCATTACTTATGATAAATACCAACTAGATAGTATAACTGTCACAGGATACACGATCGGGGCAAGAGGATTCTTAGCTAAATTTTGGAATTTCTTAGATTAGGACAGAGAGTATCTTTCTAAAATTGCCATTGCTGACATTAGAGGATCAATTTTAAGAAACCATTATTTCAAAATTTCTACTTTATAGTATGTATACTTCAATTACAATTTGAAATTTTTAAATGTATTTACAAAATGTATTTCATCAATTTCGAGAATTAATTGTCTGTATCACTTTGTCCTTGCGGCAATCCTCTAATGAGGAAGTTGTATATACTCATTCAATAAGATGTATATAATAACATATTCAATTCAAATTTTCCATTGATTTCCTAGAACACATGAAAAAAATGTACTCCATACATTCATTCTCATCTTTTATTTCGACTATTTAACTCATGTCCCAAATAGGAGTCAATGACCAATCACATTTCAACGATTTTTTTATTTACAACCAATCACAGTCATTTTCACCCCGAATTTATCAGTGTAATTTTATCACTTTAAAATCAAGCTCCTCCTTTTTAACATTCTGAATAAGTCATAGCATTATTTTGCAGTGACTTCATGTGGCTACCAGATTGTATATATATAGTGCACTCAGATAACATCGTCATGTCAAAACCGATCATTCAAACAAATGGAGTACTGCAGGGCGATCCACTTAGCCCCTTACTGTTTATACTATCAACCGAAGAAATCCTTAGAATTACCCAAAAAGATGGTATCTTCTCGTGCGCATATGCGGACGACATCGTAATCGGTTCCAGAGACATAACAACACTTCAGGAAACAATAAACGAAGTGGAAAAATGGTGCTCAAAGAACAAGCTGGACATTAATATATCAAAAACGGACACAATGATCTTCAGAAACGGAGGAAGAGCCGCCATAAATGAAGAGATATACATAAGGGAAACTAAACTGAAAATAGTACCAGACTTCAAATACCTAGGCATCACGCTACAAACAAGCGCGAAATGCTTCACAAAACATATCACAGAAAAGACAACCCAGGCAATAATGGCAATGCATGAAATAAGAAACATTAGATCCCTCACCTTAGAGACGGCAATGCTGTTATTTAGAGCAAAAATTCTACCAATACTGACATACGGCATAGAAATCATATGGACACATTTAACATGAAGAATCTTTCCTCTCTAGAAAGGGTGAAAGCGAGATATATAAAGGCAGTATTAGGAGTGTCAAAAGTAACACATTCGAGACTCGCATACCTACTGGCGAAGGAAACTTTCCTCATCGACGACCTCAGAACAAGCATACTCTTACCCAGCACATCTGAGCAGCTGCTAGCAACATTGAACAGAAAAAGGGAAGAAATACATCCAGAATTCTACAGCACCGGGGCAATGGTGGACCGTGCGTGGACAAAAGAAAATTTCGAAATGAGACACGTCATCACTAGGTTGGCAGTCCATGGATTCCACCACCTGATATGCAACAACACAAAATTTCATGAAGCAAATAAAGACTGTCAATGTACGCTATGCGAAAAATCGTGTGACCGATATCACATTGAGCTATGCACAAAAAGAACAAAAACAATGTGTAATATGCAAATATGTAAATTTAAAAATGTATTCTATTTTCATCCTGGCTATTTGGCTGCAATAAAATTATTATATATATAGTGCACGAAATTAACCAGATAGTGCTTTCGGGGGATAATATAAAACATTTGTAAGAATTAATTATACCACAAAAAGGAAACCACTGTTTGCACTTTCTTAAACGTATTATTTCCCATGAATTTACGTTCCAGAAAAATATAATTGACATATTTACATCATAGGACATCAGAAATTAATTAATAGCCTATAATGTTAGTTATAAATTTCTCCGCTAGGCTACATCTTACAATATTTTGATGCTTTGGCAATAAATAATATGATCTGGTTGCAGTGATGAACAAATGAAGCATAACAATCGTTTCTGATTTGTTTTCAAACATCGCCGTTTACATTAAATATATAAATATTTTAAAATAACTATATTTAAATAATGATTTGTGAGTAAACAGCTTAATTGTATTCGTTAAATAGTCCTAACAAATGCCACTCTTGATTTCCAAATTCTCTAGAAAAATTCACTCCTCACTTTGTTAGTCGTGAATTTATCGATAATTTGGAAATCACTCGTGGCGTTACTTATGATAAATTCATAAAATATAAAAATTACGACTACCCATTTCATTAATTACAGCCTCCAGAACACCCTGTAAAATTTCAGAACCATATAAACATTATAGGAGAAGATAAATTTTGAACGTAACAAAATGCGCTTTATATAGAAATAAAAAAAAAGTTAAAGTTTCCATGCATGTTAACGATAGTAATTTGAAAATAGATCTGTTTAAAAGTATCCTGGCTCATATGTCACTCTTTTCTTGATCTAAGGTGTCTCCTGCAGCCTAATTCTAGCCAATATCACAGCCTGGTACTTCTGAGCCTTCGCTCAGTTCATATGCGTCAATATTAAAAGTTTGGCGAAAACGTTTCTTTCCTTCTATCAGGTTTAATTGATTTTAAATGTCATAAATATATGACAGCGCGGCTTAGCTGAGTGGTTAAGGCAATATTCCGTGGCGCAGAGCTTCGGGACTTGCGCTGATAAGAGCTTCTATCTGGGATGAAGTTCTTTCATGGAATTTTGTTCAATATGGGATCGGTTCCCTCCCGGCGTCGTGAGAAATTTGGGTAACTACAATAAGTAGCAGCTGCAGATTTAAAAAACAGCTATAACGGCTGCATACCCGACATGCTGACCACTTGTCACCCCTACACCGATTGTATGATCGTCTACCTCTGTGATCAACACTTGTGGATGTGAGGCAGCAACTTTGTGATAGGTCAAGGACCTTCTAGGCTTGTCGCGCCATGGAGTTAGATTTGAACCTAAGACAGAGGTCCCAGGGCTTTAAATTCCTTCGGAAGGAAGTCATATCCCTGCCGTGAATTAACCCACTAAACTTGGAACCAGATGCAAACATGCACTCATTATAAAATAGGTAACAATAGTTAACAATTAGTACTTACCGGAAACGGAAGGAGGTAATGGTATTCGACGTCGTCTCCGAATGACACCGACAGATGGAGACACGATATATTGTGCATGGAGTAGATCAGGGCGGACCACCCAGGGTAAGTACCACAGGTTGTCTTCCTTCATACCTGCAAAAAAAATTCAATATCATTATATTGTTTGTAATTTTTATGAAATTAGTCCCTAAATTTTAGATACACTAATTAATGTATATAACTTATTTTTCATTCATTTTGAGAATTTTCCTCATCATTGAGGGTTTTCTCCAACCAATCTTGGTAATTAACATGAATTAAAATATATATATATATATATATATATATATAAATGACTACGGACTTATACACTATCAGTTTATCACTGTTGCAAATTTATATAACTTCAATACAAATAAAATCCATATCAAATTCCGCTGAGGTGAATAGTCATAAGATAAAAACTTAAAATATGCCCCTTTTTGGCAGGTGCCGTCCTTAACAATGTTAAAATATTATATTTAAAATATTATCTGGAGGCCTTTCGGAAGTTAACTTCCATCATCATCAGGATGAGCTTCTGCTACTAGTTGTTGTTTATGACGATGTAGACTCCAAGTGTCTGTAGCAGCAACTACAGATACTTAGAGACTACATCGTTTCGTCATAAACAACAACTAGTATCAGAAGCTCATCCTGCTGATGATGGAAGTTAACTTCCGAAAGGCCTTCAAATAATATTTTAAATATAATATTTTAACACAGTTGAGGACGACGGCACCTGTTAAAAAGATACATATTTTAGGTTTTATCTTCTTATATAACTTATTTAAATCTTATTATACTATTACGCATTACAGGGAATTCACTGCATTCTAACTTCTATCAAAAATTTTTAAGTTGGAAATGTATAAAACCGTTATTCTCCCAGTTATACAAATATGGAAGCAAAACATTGACTCTTACTTTAAGGAAAAATGATTACGAGTATTTGAGAATAAAGTTGTTAGAAAAAATATTCGACCAAAGACAGATGAACAGATAGGAGAATGGAGAAGACTGCATGATCTCTATAAAAAACCAGATATAATAAGAACAGTTAAGTCTCGTAGACTGCGATGGTCAGAACATATGGCATGAATGGGGAATTAAAATTGTTTGTAGGAAAACCAGTGGAAAAACGCCCAGTTGGTAGGCCAAGAATGAGGTGGGAGAATAACATTAACCATGATTTTAGGGGAGTTAATTATGCAGGAGATGATTTAAAAATATTATCTAATTATAGGGAAGTATGAAAGGCATATGTTCGTGCGACCGTAAACGTACGGGTTTGTTAGTGCCAATTCTTATTTATATACCTTTAAGATCAACACTAAGAAATTAGGACTGGAAGTAAATATCAATAAAACTAAATATATGGTCACACGAAGAAATACATTATATTATGGACATGGACAGCTAATGACAAATGAGGGAAATTTTAAAGAAGTTAGTGAATTAAAATACCTAGGAACAATAATCACAAATAGGAATGAGATGCACAAAGAAATTAAACATAGGCTTAATTCTGGAAATGCGTGCTATTATGGATTGCAGAGACTCTTGATGTCCCAACTCCTTTCAAAAAAACGTTAAACTGAAAATATATAAAACTATTATTCTACCAGTTATATTATATGGGTACGAAACATGGACTCTTACTTTAAGGGAGGAAATGAGATTACGAGTATTTGAGAATAAAGTTCTTAGAAAAATTTTTGAACCAATGAGAGATGAACAGACAGGTGAATGGAGAAGAATACATAACAATGAACTACATGGTCTTTATAGGAAGCCAGATATAATAAGAACAATTAAGTCTCGTAGACTGCGATGGGCAGGACATGTTGCACGTATGGGAAATGAAAGACGTGCATGGAAGCTTCTTGTAGGAAAACCAGAGGGAAAACGCCCAGTTCGTAGACCAAGAATGAGGTGGGAGAATAACATTAACTATGATTTGAGGGAAATAGATTATACAGGGAATGATTGGAAGGCATTAGCTCAGGATAGGGATGTATGGAGAGCTTATGCCCGTCCGGCCATGAACCTACGGGTTCGATAGTGCCAGTGAGTAACTAAGCAAGTATACTTTTAAGATCTAAGGTCTCAAAAATGTCGCTTGTGATGCATTACCTCGTATTTTAGGCGAGTGTTTGCTGATTGTTTAATTTTCTAATTGTAACAACCTATTAGCTGTACGAATTACAGAAGCGAAAGGTTCAATAGCGCGTTCACCAAGACCCTATTTCAGTCACCATCCTCCATCAATCGAACCATCCTGAATATGCTGTTCCCTAAGAGGAATGCTAATATAATATTTGAAGTGAAAAATTATATGTTCAGATTGAGATCGAACCCAGGACCTTCTTGGCCAATGCTCTACCGACTGAGCCATCTGGGCGAGTTGCAATCTAAACACAAATGTTTCTCTTATATACGTTGTGAAATCCCGCGCACCAAATGCTATGAAACCTTTGTTTCTATCTTTGCAAATGGCGGCTTCTTTATTAGGAAGACATTTGGAAATTTTACATTACATTATAAAGCCAGTACAGCTTCTTTCGATGTTTTTATTATTCATTTCATACATCTCAATGATGGATAAATCATATCCTCTTAAATGCGCCTAGGTCTTCTTAAGTTAATGGTCTTATCTTAAAAGATTTTCCAATAAAAATTTGAAGGCTTTTCTACTGCCACACATTAGAGCTGCATAACCTCCCCACCTACATAAATAGGTGGAAAGCTCTATGACCATCACTTAAGTGTTGGCGGTGAGCGATCTATTTTGGTCCTCCATAATAGGTAGAACCCCGGGTTCCTGTAAAATACATTAGCCCCGATTTAAATTTTGAATTCAAATTTGAAGTTAATCAGCAGAGTGAAGTCGGAAGCGGACCTTTTGGAGTTCTATTCCAGTATTTGCTCTTTGGGTTGAGGGAAACCGCTTAAAACCTCAATCGGAATAGTCGATCACGCGGGATCTCGCCAAGTTTGGCTTTCGGATGACTCTACATTGGGAGGGCATCCAGGCTTCTCTTTATTTAAATATAATGTGCGTACATTTCAGATTATTACAATTATTCAAACAATTATGATTTTACTCTTCAGTTGTTGATGTTCTATCTGTAGTTGTCAGGTGATGTCAATTTTTCTGGAACTGATGGGATGAACCTGTAGCAGTAAATCTCCTAGAATGTGATATTGTGTCCTGATAATGAAATTCTAAGCCAGCACTTCATTTGACTGAGCAAAATTAGAAAGAATCTACTCTGGTTCGTACGACACAGAATTTGAACCCAGGACATCACGACGGCCAATTAGAAATGCTACATCTGAACAAATTTGGTCGCTGTATAATGTAAATTTTAAGTAATTTAATTTTTTTTGCATACTTTCTTACCCACCACCATCATCAACTTATTTAGGTTTAGGTTATTTGAGCCGGTTCTTATGGGATCTCAAGATGTGGTTTAGGTTATTTGAGCCGGTTCTTATGGGATCTCAAGATGTGGTTTAGGTTATTTGAGCCGGTTCTTATGGGATCTCAAGATGTGGTTTAGGTTATTTGAGCCGGTTCTTATGGGATCTCAAGATGTGGTTTAGGTTATTTGAGCCGGTTCTTATGGGATCTCAAGATGTGGTTTAGGTTATTTGAGCCGGTTCTTATGGGATCTCAAGATGTGGTTTAGGTTATTTGAGCCGGTTCTTATGGGATCTCAAGATGTGGTTTAGGTTATTTGAGCCGGTTCTTATGGGATCTCAAGATGTGGTTTAGGTTATTTGAGCCGGTTCTTATGGGATCTCAAGATGTGGTTTAGGTTATTTGAGCCGGTTCTTATGGGATCTCAAGATGTGGTTTAGGTTATTTGAGCCGGTTCTTATGGGATCTCAAGATGTGGATTAGGTTATTTGAGCCGGTTCTTATGGGATCTCAAGATGTGGTTTAGGTTATTTGAGCCGGTTCTTATGGGATCTCAAGATGTGGTTTAGGTTATTTGAGCCGGTTCTTATGGGATCTCAAGATGTGGTTTAGGTTATTTGAGCCGGTTCTTATGGGATCTCAAGATGTGGTTTAGGTTATTTGAGCCGGTTCTTATGGGATCTCAAGATGTGGTTTAGGTTATTTGAGCCGGTTCTTATGGGATCTCAAGATGTGGTTGGTTTAGGTTATTTGAGCCGGTTCTTATGGGATCTCAAGATGTGGTTTAGGTTATTTGAGCCGGTTCTTATGGGATCTCAAGATGTGGTTTAGGTTATTTGAGCCGGTTCTTATGGGATCTCAAGATGTGGTTTAGGTTATTTGAGCCGGTTCTTATGGGATCTCAAGATGTGGATTAGGTTATTTGAGCCGGTTCTTATGGGATCTCAAGATGTGGTTTAGGTTATTTGAGCCGGTTCTTATGGGATCTCAAGATGTGGTTTAGGTTATTTGAGCCGGTTCTTATGGGATCTCAAGATGTGGTTTAGGTTATTTGAGCCGGTTCTTATGGGATCTCAAGATGTGGTTTAGGTTATTGAGCCGGTTCTTATGGGATCTCAAGATGTGGTTTAGGTTATTTGAGCCGGTTCTTATGGGATCTCAAGATGTGGTTTAGGTTATTTGAGCCGGTTCTTATGGGATCTCAAGATGTGGTTTAGGTTATTTGAGCGGTTCTTATGGGATCTCAAGATGTGGATTAGGTTATTTGAGCCGGTTCTTATGGGATCTCAAGATGTGGTTTAGGTTATTTGAGCCGGTTCTTATGGGATCTCAAGATGTGGTTTAGGTTATTTGAGCCGGTTCTTATGGGATCTCAAGATGTGGTTTAGGTTATTTGAGCCGGTTCTTATGGGATCTCAAGATGTGGATTAGGTTATTTGAGCCGGTTCTTATGGGATCTCAAGATGTGGTTTAGGTTATTTGAGCCGGTTCTTATGGGATCTCAAGATGTGGTTTAGGTTATTTGAGCCGGTTCTTATGGGATCTCAAGATGTGGATTAGGTTATTTGAGCCGGTTCTTATGGGATCTCAAGATGTGGTTTAGGTTATTTGAGCCGGTTCTTATGGGATCTCAAGATGTGGATTAGTTATTTGAGCCGGTTCTTATGGGATCTCAAGATGTGGTTTAGGTTATTTGAGCCGGTTCTTATGGGATCTCAAGATGTGGTTTAGGTTATTTGAGCCGGTTCTTATGGGATCTCAAGATGTGGTTTAGGTTATTTGAGCCGGTTCTTATGGGATCTCAAGATGTGGTTTAGGTTATTTGAGCCGGTTCTTATGGGATCTCAAGATGTGGTTTAGGTTATTTGAGCCGGTTCTTATGGGATCTCAAGATGTGGATTAGGTTATTTGAGCCGGTTCTTATGGGTCTCAAGATGTGGTTTAGGTTATTTGAGCCGGTTCTTATGGGATCTCAAGATGTGGTTTAGGTTATTTGAGCCGGTTCTTATGGGATCTCAAGATGTGGTTTAGGTTATTTGAGCCGGTTCTTATGGGATCTCAAGATGTGGTTTAGGTTATTTGAGCCGGTTCTTATGGGATCTCAAGATGTGGTTTAGGTTATTTGAGCCGGTTCTTATGGGATCTCAAGATGTGGTTTAGGTTATTTGAGCCGGTTCTTATGGGATCTCAAGATGTGGTTTAGGTTATTTGAGCCGGTTCTTATGGGATCTCAAGATGTGGTTTAGGTTATTTGAGCCGGTTCTTATGGGATCTCAAGATGTGGTTTAGGTTATTTGAGCCGGTTCTTATGGGATCTCAAGATGTGGTTTAGGTTATTTGAGCCGGTTCTTATGGGATCTCAAGATGTGGATTAGGTTATTTGAGCCGGTTCTTATGGGATCTCAAGATGTGGTTTAGGTTATTTGAGCCGGTTCTTATGGGATCTCAAGATGTGGTTTAGGTTATTTGAGCCGGTTCTTATGGGATCTCAAGATGTGGTTTAGGTTATTTGAGCCGGTTCTTATGGGATCTCAAGATGTGGTTTAGGTTATTTGAGCCGGTTCTTATGGGATCTCAAGATGTGGTTGGCCAGTTCACCTTAATTTTAGTCTTACTCTACCTCGAAGTCTTTTAGGTTGATGCTGCAATGCTAATTTAGGAAAGTGAGATGGGTCCATTCTTAGGACATGTTGTAACAAATTGCTTTGACTATTTAACTCATGCCCCAAATGGGAGTCAATGACCAATCACGTTTCAATGATTTCTGTTTTACAACCAACCAGAGCCGTGTTTCACGAAATATTTATCAGTGTTATAATTATCATATTAAAGAAAGCTCCTCCTTTTTAATATTCTGAACAGGTCTGACCATTATTTTGCAGTGACTGAACCTGTGAGAAGTACGGCTATCAGATTGTGTATATAGTGCATGAATGTCAACACATGCCGCATGCGGGAGTTAATATAAAAACATTTGTAGCAATTGATTATACCACCAAAAAAAAAAAGAAAAGAAACCACTGTTTGCACTTTCTTAAATGTATGTTTTACCAGGTAACAATCCAGAAAAATATAATTGTCATATTTACATCATACGACATCAGAAATGAATTAATATACAGTTTGATGTGTTTCATTTTTTCTCCACTAGAGAGCATTCTTACAATATTGCGTTCCTTTGGCAATAAATAGTATGATTTGGTTGCAGTGATAAACAAAAGAAGCAGATGAAGCGTACCTATCGTTTCTCATTTGTTTTCAAACATCGCCGTTTACATTAAATATATAAATACTATATAAATATATAGTTAAATAATGATTTGTGAGTAAACAGCTTAATTTTATTCGTTAAATAGTCCTAACAAATGCCACTCTTGATTTCCAAATTCTCTAGATAAATTCACTCCTCACTTCGTGAGTCGTGAATTTATCGATAATTTGGAAATCACTCGTGGCATTACTTATGAAAATTCTAATTTTATTCGACTATATTTTGAATTTCGACACAGCCTCATGGGCTAGAGGTCAGCGTTCCTGACTACTGTTAATGAGGTCCCGAGTTCGATTCCCGGTCAAACCATAGAAATGTTTCCATAAAGTGAATTATTCCTGTGGGTTGCCCATGGTCTGGAATTTAGTTCAAGTTTAGGTTAAGAACTCTCCTGGCGCTTCATTATCATTTATCACTCATCATATCATCGAGATGTCCACCGCCGTGGACTCGAGGTAGCGTGCTGCCTTGTCACGCAGCGGGCCCGGCTTCTATCCCCGGTCGGGGCAGTTTTTCTGGGTGAGGTTTTTATCGGGGTTTTTCCTCACCTGTAAGACAAATGTCAGGAAAACTTTAAGGCCCAAACGGTCCCTGAAATCATATGGCCATCATCATCCTTATTATTATCATCATCCTTCGCCGGTGTGGAAAGCAACGGGAAGCTATCACACCTACAATTCCCTAGTAAAGCTGCAAGCATAGCATGAAAAATGCTATGATTGCAGTGAAGGACCTGCCTTCGGGCAGAATTACTATGGATAGATATCATCGAGGCAACTTAACTCTGCCTTCCAGGCGCCCCAACTTCAGAAGCGGGTTACAATTACGCCAATTCCAGGGGTAAAAACCAGAAATGTCATAAAAGAATCTGGTGGCATTAGAAAAAACCTAATTATTAATTCATTGCATACGTCTATGTTACTTTGCATGTCTATTTTCAAATCTAGGAGTGGATCTCTCATCTGTGACGTTTGTAATTTTGATTCGAGTTTAGGTTTTAATATTCAATTTCCTCTGCTATATTTCAGTCCTGATTTTGCAGTCACATTATGCAATCTCAATTTGGTTGTTGTTGACATCTGTTTGTGGAAAATACTCAAAATGGAAGGAATTAAATAATAATTACCTCACTGGCTTTATCAAACCGAGAGGTTCATGATCGCCCAATTATAAGTTGCTAATATTTTTCAGCCATACCCTGTATAAATTCACCTCCCTCAAATTATTATTAATCTTGCTCATCATTATCATCGTCATCATCAACAATTGGAAGGAAAACATGAAGACAGTAATGCAAGCTAGAGGGCTAAGCATCGAAGATGCCCAAGACCGTAGGCTTTGGAGGTTTGGCACGGAAGACGGCAGCAGCTGTAAAAACCCGAAGATAGATAGATCATCAACAATCACGGATTAAGCCCATGTGGCTTGTTCCGGTCTCATAGATTCTCATTCAAAAAGTTGAATCTATCTGTTTTTACGGTCTACCAACATCCTGTCTCCTTCATCATCATCTGCCTTTCAAGTATTAGGCCCAGTGGCCCGTTACGGTCTCCCGCCATCTCCGAAAAGGTCGACCCACAGATCTTCTGCCTCGAGGAATGTAGTGAAGAATTTGTTTTGGTATTCTGTGACGATCCATGCGCTGAATATGGGCTAGCCAATTGTTTCTATATTCTTGGAGGTATTCAGATATAGGTACGATGTTTAACTCTCTGGCTATTGTTGAATTTCTTTTGTGGTCTAGAAGGCTATAACCTGCAGTTCGTCGCAGAAATTTCATCTCCATGGCTGTAATATGACGGTCATCCTGAGTTCTGATGGTCCAAGCTTCACTGCCATAACTGATTATGGGTCTAGCGAGAACTTTATAGATTTTCATTCTCATTCTCCTGTCTCCTTTTGGTTTATAATTAAGTACAATTTTTGGTATGCGTTCATATTTCATTCTTTGGACATGTTCTTTCCAGTTTTTTTCTAGATTGTTTTATTTTATGTAAAAGTTTAAAAAATATTTAGCTCATTTCTAATATATTCACTTCTTCTTTTATCTAGAAGTTTGCAGCCAGCTACACTTCTCAGAAATCTCATTTCAACTGATCCAAGGATCTTCCCTTCTCTTTTAGTTAAAACCAAAATTCACTACTATACAACAGTAAGGGGACCGTCACTGCTTTATAAAATTTTAGTTTTGATTCTATTCTTGTATTTTTAAATATTCTCTGAATTGTGCCACATATATAATTACATTTATTAAGTTTGTTAAAAAAATCTTCATTTTTAAAATAGGAGATTTCATAACCCAGGTATTTAAAATGGCTCACTTGTTTAATGGGTTTTCCCTCCAGAATTATTTAGCTCTTACGGTATCTGGTCCCTTGAAAGCTAAGATTTTCGTTTTACATAATGATATTTTGAAATTATATTTCTGTATAACGTTATTTAAATGAAGGAGTGAATTCTGTACACCATCTTCTGAGCTAGATATAACTTGGTCGTCTGCAAAAAGTAAGGTTTCTAAGATCTTATTTCTTATTTGGAAATGTGAGTGCAAGTTTATCTGCCAATTATATATGATACCGTCAACATGAGTATTAAAAAGGGAGAATAAAAGCGGATATCCCTGTCTTACACCTCTATTTGTTGTTGCTGTTATATATTTTTTTTTATTTTTCATTCCAGTTTCTACAGTTATTTTATATTCTATAGACTTATTATTGCAGTTATTAAGCCTACAAACACAATCTTCACCTTCCTCCTAGGGGTTTTTTTTCTGGTTTTGCTACGAGAAGTTTCCATGCCTCTCTTTTATTCCCCATTCGTGCCATATTTCCTGCAATCACAGTTTATGAAACTTGCGCGTAATAGTTGTTATCATATCTGATTTCTCCATGAATATAGTGTGCCTCAATAGTATTCTCCATCCACGTGTCTGTTCGTCTGTTTCTGGTCTAAAAATGTTCCTAAGGACTTTATTCTCAAATATGCATAATATGAAAATTGACAATACGAAAATAAAATTTTGTGTACAGCTCTACGATATTTAATATTAAATTGATCACTTCTCACTCAATGACAAATTAAATTTGATGAGAAAAATACATGTGTAAATCGGTATTTGAACCCAATATATCTGGTTCTGTGCACCAGTGCTTTAATGATTTAAGCTATTAGCCTAATAGCTTAAATCGTTAAAGCACTGGTGTACAGAACCAGAGATATTGGGTTCAAATCCCGATTTAGGCATGTATTTTTCCTCTTCAAATGTAATACAACTCCACGACACTAAAACCGCGGTACACGTTTCCTACAGTTTGTAGCTATCACGCCCGAGGCCCGTCTCTCGTAAGATCAAAATCTCATTAAATAGGGGCCTATTAGTGATTCTCTGTTGCAAAATACTACATTTGCAGTCATCTATCTAACTCATTGGCACTATCGATACTGGAGCTTTATGATCGCGTGAACATAACCTCTCCATACATACCTATCCCGAGCTAATGTTTTCCAATCATACCCTGTATAATTTATTACCGTCAGATCATGATTAATCTTATTATCCCACCTCATTCTTGACCTGCCTACTAAACGATTTCCCACTGGTTTTCCTACAGGAAGTTTCCATGCCCATTTTCCATTTCCCATTCAAGTCACATGTCCTGCCAAACATAGTAGAACTAACTTTTCTTCTTACACGTGGTTTCCCATTAAGGTAATCAACCTCAGTATGTGTAGTCTTTTCCGTTCGGCTAAACTTCACAACCTGTGATGCGACTTTTTAATTCCTTCATAAACTCCTGTCAAATGGTTTCATCTTTTTAAATTATTTCCCACCATTTACAATGATTTTTACATTTTTTCTAACGATTATTTCAATAGATACATACGAGCATGAAGACGTGGCAGCCATATTGATTTTAACGAATATTCTATACAATAACAAAAACGTGTTCCAGTGCAGCCAACATAGAGTAGGCCTATGCACTAATTAACTGTACACATATACGTCAGAATTGCAGAACTTACTATTTATTTTCGGGCGTTGCACTATTTCACAGATTATGGTCTACTTAAATTGCGTTAGGCTAGCTTTCAGGTTCGTTAAATAACGTGTATATATTTGCTGCAACTCTGTGATTCCATAGGTATGTAGCTTCGTGTTTGTTGGCGCATGCGCATGGTGTTTGATTGGAACTTAGAAAATGTTTAGCGTCACATGTAGTGTATTACCTTTCCATTCACTTGTCTGTTAGTTTCTCTTTGCCTCAAAATTGTTCTCAATAACTTTATTATCAAATACTAGTGATTTTTTCTCCTCCCTTACAGTCAGAGACCACGTTTTGCACCCAAATACCTGGAATAATAACTGTTTTATAAATTTTTAGTATTACTTTTTTTTAAGGGAAGTTGGGTCGACAAGAGTCCCTGAAATGAATAATAACACGAGTTCCAGATTTGAGTCTATTGTTTTATTTTTTTTTTTTGCAACTCGTGGCAGCATAATGTATACTGTGAAGGTTTGAGACGTCCTTGTTAAAAAAAATACTTTTTACAATGCAGTATTAACTTAGAGTAAGAAAGTCAGAAATTCCTAAAAAGTTAGACTAATACGAATGTGTCTAAAATGGCACAAAGAGTAGGGTGCGTGTAGGCAAACAGTTTTCGGATACTTTCGAAATTTATAATGGGTTGAAGCAAGGAGATGCACTGTCTCCTCTACTATTTAATTTTGTACTAGAGCATGCCATCAAATCTTTAGAGAATGAAGAAGGCCTACAACTCAATGGTATTAATAAGCTGTTAGTTTATGCTGATGATGTAGTAACGAGGAGATACTAAAGGACAACACGCACACACTATTGAGTAACACTAAGAAATTTGGACTGGAAGTAAATATTAATAAAACTAAATATATGGTCACATGTAGAAATGCATTATATAATGGAAATGGGCAGCTAATGACAAATGAGGGAAATTTTGAAGAACTGACTGAATTCAAATACCTAGGAACAATAATTTCAAATAGGAATGAGATGCACAAAGAAATTAAACATAGGCACAATTCTGGAAATACGTGCTATTATGCATTGCAGACACACTTGACGTCCCAACTCCTTTAAAAGAAAACGTTAAACTGAAAATATATAAAACTATTATTCTACCAGTTATATTATATGGACGCAAAATATGGACTTTTACTTTAAGGGAGAAAAGGAAATTAACAGTATTTGAGAATAAAGTTCTTAGGAAAGTTTTTGGATCAAAGAGAGATGAACAGACAGGTGAATGGAGAGGACTGCAAAACGGTGGATTACATGGTCTTTATAGGAAGCCAGACATAATAAGAACAGTTAAGTCACGTAGACTGCGATGGGCAGGACATGTGGCACGAATGGGGAATGAAAGACGTGCATGGAAGCTTCTTGTAGGAAAACAAGAGGGAAAATGTCCAGTTGCTAGACCAAGAATGGGTGGGAGAATAACATTAACTATGATTTGAGGAAAGTAGATTATACACGGAACGATTAAAAATATTATCTCAGGATAGGGATGTATGGAGAGCTTATGTGCGCGCGGCCATGAACCTACGGGTTAGATAGTGCCAGTGAGTTAGTTAAGAGAGTCGAAGGATTATTGTCCAATAGACAGGCCAAAGCTGTAATAGGAATTTAATATTAACCACAATGCGATGGACGTTAATTATACAGGGATTGATTGGAAAGTTCCTCATAATAATTGAGAGTTTGGTCCGTGTTCGATATTACAACGAGTCAGTTAATTAATTCGTCATATTAAATTAAATTTGAGATAGTTAGATTGGAAAATAAAGGACTTTAAAATCTTTTACACGCGCACTATCCAGTAAATTATCTATTATCTATCTATCGATCTATCGTCGAGCGAGCGAGAGAGCTGAGCGAGCGAGCGAGCGAGCGAGCGAGGCCGAGCGAGGCGAGCAGGAGCGAGAGAGCGAGCGGGAGCGAGCGAGGAGCGAGCGAGCTAGCGAGCGCGAGCGCGAGAGAGCGAGCGAGCGAGGAGCGAGGAGCGGCGAGCGAGCGAGCGAGCGAGCGAGCGAGCGAGCGAGCGAGCGAGCGAGCGAGCGAGGAGCGAGCGAGCAGCGAGCGACTAGCGATCGAGGAGCGAGAGCGAGCGATCGAGCGAGCGAGCAGCGAGCGAGCGAGCGGCGAGCGAGCGAGCGAGGAGCAGCGAGCGAGCGAGCGAGGAGCTAGCGAGCGAGGCGAGCGAGCGAGCGCGCGAGCGAGCGAGCGAGCAGCGAGCGAGCGAGCGAGCGATCGAGCGAGCGAGGAGCGGCGAGCGAGCGAGCGCGCGAGCGAGCGAGCGAGCGAGGCGAGCGATCGAGCGAGCGAGCGAGGGAGCTAGCGAGCGAGCTAGCAGCGATCGAGCGAGCGAGCGAGCTAGATAGCAGCGAGCGAGAGATCTAGCAGCAGCGAGCTATCTATCTAACTATCTATCTATCTATCTATTAGCGATCTATCTAGTATCGATCTATCTATCGATCTACTATCGATGCTATCTCTTATCTATCTATCTATCTATCTCTCTATATATCTATCGATATCTATCATCAGCTATCTATCTAAGTATCTATCTATCTATCTATTACTATCTATCTATCTATTCTATCTATCTATTAATCTATTATTAATCCTATCTATCTATCTATCTACTATCTATCTTCACATCTGAGTTTTACAGCGCTGCCGTCTTCCCGTGCCAAATTCCGAGCCTACGATCTTGGGCATCTTCAATGCTTGAATTACTGTCTTCATGTTTTCCTTCCATGTTAACTTTGGTCTCCCTCTTTTCTTCTTTCCGTTCGGTTGCATTGATATAGTTGCTTCGGCCATCGCTCACTCTCCATTCTTAAAATATATCCTAACTACTTGTATTCCTTCTCGTCAATTCTTTCAATTATGCTTTCTTCTGCTTCCATTATGTTTCTAATTTCCTTCTTTGTGACATGTTCTAATTTTGACTTTCTGGCACTTCTGCGTAAATAATCCATTTCTAGAGCAATTAGTCTATTCTTGTAATACTTATTGATTGTCCATACCTCACTTCCATACATTGCAACAGATTCCACCAATGTTTTACCAATATGTTTTTTGTGTCTTTCCAAATATGTTTATCCCACCGTATGGAGTTTAACGATGATATTATTTTGCTACTCAATTCAATTCTATGTTTTATGTTCTCTTTGCCTATACCTTCAATGTTATCCCAGTCATGTCAGGGACTGTCAATCGCTATCATTATTTAAATCCAAATTAACTGATATCTTAAGTTCGACACAATGAAAACATTAACTGCATAACAACTATATAGAGCATTCTATTAATAATCATGTAGGAAGCTACTTACTTTATTTTATATCATTTTAATTTTATTATATTCTATTTTTTGTTAGTATTAGCTAGTATTAGATCCATCATCATTGTATTTTGTTTAGTCTGTATTTTAATATCTTAAAATTGTAATATGTACGTAATTTTTTGTATAATTTTACTATTCGCTGGTTGAGTGGAAGAGAAGGCCTTATGGCCTTAACTCTGCCAGCTAAAATAAATCATTATTATTATTATTATTATTATTATTATTATTAATTATTCCCAAATATTTACTTTGTTTCACTTGCTTTATTTGAATCCCTTCTCCCAATATTAAATTACTCTTTCATTGCTATTTATTGCCAGATATTCTGTTTTTTGTAAATTTACTGAGAGACCCCGTGATTTATGTGTGTTTTTCATCATTTTTATCATGAATTCCATGTCTTGCCCAGTGAATTATTCAGTACACAATTTTCTGAATTGGAACATAAAACAAGAGAGAATAGATTTCCATGTTTCGATGTTGTATTAATTTTTAGCCGCCAAACTGTAATTAAATGTCCCCGGTAATTAATAGGCACCGATAAGACGACGGCACATTTTTCGCGTTGTGGGTGAAGTATGAAAGTGAAAAACAATTTGGGGCACCCGGTGGGCTCGAGACCTCGCCATGTAACGGTAAGTCAAGTCACTCGGCTGCCTCATCTTGAATGGACCGGCCAGCGCACCGCAACCTTAACATCAACATATTACGCTAAAATATGTAAATAGTGATTATGGCAATAATAATAATAATAATAATAATAATAATAATAATAATAATAATAATGTAATATAGGCTTATAATAAAGTAACATATTTTATGAATGGATAGAGAAGCAAATTAACTAACTTACTATGGAACCCGCAGATTCATGGTCGAGCGTTCATAACCTCTCCATACATCCCTATCCTGAGCCAATGTTTTCCCTGTATAATCTATTTCCCTCAAAACATAGTTAATGTTATTCTCCCACCTCATTCTTGGTGTACCAAGTGGGCGTTTTCCCTCTGGTTTTCCTACAATAAGCTTCCATGCTAGTCTTTCATTCCCCATTCGTGCCACATGTCCTACCCATCGCAGAGTACGTGACTTAACAGTTCTTATTTGGCCTATATCTGGCTCCCTGTAAATGCCATGTCATTACTGTTATGTAGTCTTCTCCATTCACCTGTCTGTTCATCTCTCTTTGGTCGAAAATTTTTCTAAGAACTTTATTCTCAAATACTCGTAATCTCCTTTCCTCCCTTAAAGTAAGAGTCCATGTTTCGCACCCATATAATATAACTGGTAGAATGACAGTTTTATATATTTTCAGTTCATCGTTTTTTGAAAGGAGTTGGGAAGTCAAGAGTCTCTGTAATGCATAATAACACGCATTTCCAGAATTGAAGCCTATGTTTAATTTCTTTGTGCATCTCATTCCTATTTGTGATTATTGTTCCAAGGTATTTGAATTCAGCCACTTCCTCAAAATTTCCTCTTATTTGTTATTAACTGTCCACTTTCATTATATAATGTATTTCTACGTGTGACCATATATTTAGTTTTATTGATATTTACTTCCAGTCCCAATTCTTAATGTTACCAATAGTGGTGTGCATGTTGTCCTTTAGTATCTTCTCGCTAACGGCCAATAATACTACATCATCAGCATAAACTAACAGCTTATTAATACCATTGAGTTGTAGGTCTTCTTCATCCTCTAAAGATTTAATGGCATGCTCTAGTACAAAATAAAAAGTGGAGGAGATAGTGCATCTCCTTGCTTCAACCCATTGTGGATTTCAAAAGTATCGGGAAACTGTTCACCTACACGCACCCTACTCTCTGTGCCATTTAGTCACACTCATATAAGTCTAACTAACTTTTTAGGAATTCCGAACTCCAGCAGGATATTACATAACTTCTCTCACTTAATTGAACTGTATGCGTTTTTGAAGTCTACGTATAGTTGATGTACAGTACCATTATATTCCCAGCAAATGTAAGGATTGTTATATATAATTATTATAAATTTATTAGACTAAAAGTAAAATTTCAAATTTTACACATTTGTGATAAGGGTAAGAAGTTAGATCTTCTGGAGGCTGTAGAAATTAATAAATTTAAAAGTAGTAAAAAACTGTTAAATTCTCAACTTGAATTGAATGAATCCCCTTTGTTAAATTAAAAAATTTAAATAATAAGATAATCTACAGAAAGGTCTGTATGAACTTAACAAAATTACAGAAGAATATGGATTAAAGATATCTACAGAAAAAACAAAAATTATGGCATTTCAAGGTGTAGATCCTGTCAGAAGTAAAATTGTACTGGACAATAAAATTTTGGAGCAGGTGAATAATTTTACATATCTAGGATGCAATATCTCTATGAAGAAGAAAAGGATGTGTTTGTTAAATGCAAAAATATCTAATTTTTAAGAATTTTACGGTTAATAAATTCTATCTTCAAGCCACAGTTAGTCCAAAAGCATTCAAGACTGAAAGTGTATAAAACACTGGCTCTTCCAACTCTTTTGTGTGGTAGCGAAGTATGGAGGTTGAACAGAAGGATATACAGAGACTTAGATCTGCTGAAATTGAGATATTCTTCGGAGGACTGCAGGATACACACTACTAGATCACAAAAAAAATGAAGACATCTTAGAAGAATTACACATGGAATCTTTAGAAAACAAAATTTCTGATTATAAGTCAAGATGGATACAACATGTTCATCGAATGGAAGATCACCAGAATACCCAAACTAATGTTAAGATATCAACCTGCAGGAAGAAGAAGACCAGGACGTCCACTTAAAAGACTTCTGGATGGTGTTTCTCTTGAGGCCGAAACAGGTCAACAAATGGCCTAAATTCGTGAATGTACTATGATGATGATGATGAAAAATTTAAATAAATATTGTTGTATTGTTGCTTAGATCAGTTGGAACACAATTCATAATTTCTTAACATGTCTGAAGAAGGTACAGTGTACCGAAACAGCTGTCACTGAATTATATAATAAATATGAAAATCAAATAAAACTACGTTTTATTTTTATTTAATTAATAAATATGGATTTTCATCAAGTAAACACCAACTCAATTGATTTATAAAACATAGAAAACAATCAATTACATTGCACATTAATCGGGTGACGCAAAATTATGAAGTATTAAAAATATTACACAATCTTTACATATATATTTATTCATGAATGAATGTTCTTTTTTCCGCGTTTTGTCCAGAAATTTGCCCATGTTTATCCAATTTTCTGGGTTTACTATTAACTCGTAGCATGCCAATCTCTCATTATTTTAATTTAGAAATCTATCCGGTAACAACTGATGCCTCCAATATTCTAAATCGCGACATTTTCCTAATATAGCCTATGTGTTTGGTCTTCAAAGCTCCCGCACATTGGACATATTCGCATATCGTCATCGTCGGACAATCGTCAACATCGTCGTGCAATTCGAAGCCCAGATCTCTATTTAAATCCTAGATTGGATATATTTGATTCCATTCCCCAGACTTGTTTTAGGTATATATATCCATCCATCCATCCATAGTAATTCTGCCCGAGGGCAGGTCCTTCACTGCAATCATAGCATTTTCATGATATGCTTTGCAGCTTTACTAGGGAATTACAGGTGTGGTAGCTTGCCGTAGCTTTCCACGCCGATGACGGATGATAATGATAAGGATGATGATGATGGCCGGATGATTTTTCGGGGTCCGTTGGGCCCTAAGCTTCCTGACATTTGTCTTACTGGCGAGGAAAAAGCCCGAAAAAAACTCTCCCAGGAGCCTGTTCCGACCGGAAATCGAACCCGGGCCCACTGCGCGACAAGGCAGCACGCTACCTCGAGACCACAGCGGTGGACACATCAAATGATAGACAATATCAAAATTAATGGATTCTGTGCGGATACAAAAAGGAAGGCTGAGTAAAGGAAAACAGTGGAGCATGTTGAGTTTGCAGTGAAAGACCTGCCGTTTGACAGAACACTTTGAATAAGTAAAAAGAAAAAGATTTATATTTATATTGTAATCATTTGGATACTAAGTGCTGATTACCCGGTGTTGCCCGGGAATCTACTTATCCCAATCTTCTTGGCATTAATGAGCTTAAAGACAAACATGTTTATTGTTAGTTAACCGTAAAAGATTAACATATGCTATCAAGAACTTTTTTTATAGAACGTTTTAAGGTATTCCATCCTATGTACATTAATTTTGTTGTGTTTATTATGGTTTACGTAGCATAAGCAATTTAAGCGACCAAAAAGCAATTTTTTAGTGCCCGATGTACTTTTTTTTTTTAGTTTCGGCCCAGTAGTACATACGGTAATATGTTAAATGTCCCACTAAAATTCTCTGAGTGATGGTTTTTTTCTTGTTATTCTCTTCTTATTCATAATTTGTAGAATTTTCATCCTGTTTATTTCAAAATTCACTCCTCGGAGGAAGACGTATTGGATGTGGGGCCTACATCCTCTGTCCATCCATCTCTTGGCTGGTCTTCCTCTTGTTCTTCTGCTGTCCATTGGTCTATCTTCTTTAGCTTGTTTGCAAATCGGTTGACTTCAATTTTTTCTATACGAGTTTTCCAATATTTTCGTCTATCTATAATAAATTTGATTATGTCTTGAATATGACATTTTGTCCCTTATTTCTGTGTTGTGTATTTTATCAAATAATGTTTTCCCCTGAATAGTTCTTAAGACCTTCATTTCTCATGTGCTTATTATTTGTTTAGTTTTGTTGTATCAGCCCTAGTTTCCGCTCCATATATGATAACTGGTCGAACTATCGTTTTTTGCTTTCTGTTGACATATTTGTTGCGCCAAATAAAATATTTCATAGATCCTGATATTTGTGCTGCTTTATCAGCTTTTTTCTTTACTTATTTCATTAAATATTTAGCGTTTGTTATTAATACACCTAAATAATTAAATTCTGATACTTGTTCTATAATTTTTCTTTCTATTGCACCGCACGATCTCATTTTCCAAAATTCCTGTGGTTATTTCTCTATCACGAAACCTATTCTTAAATTCAAAATTAGCTTGTATCATGCAAGGTTCTAAGCAGTGTCTGTAGCCGGGCCCAAAATACAGACAAATTTCATCTTTATGGAAATAGACCACTTGTGCAATATTATTCAACATGGATACTTTGA